>CM064573.1:2962057-3024993 GCA_032716605.1 Paralithodes platypus
AACTAGATAAATAACTAGATAAATAACTAGATAAATAACTAGATAAATAAATAAATAACTAGATAAATAAATAGATAAATAACTAGATAAATAACTAGATAAATAACTAGATAAATAAATAGATAAATAACTAGATAAATAACTAGATAAATAACTAGATAAATAACTAGATATATAACTAGATAAATAACTAAATAAATAAATAGATAAATAACTAAATAAATAAATAACTAGATAAATAACTAGATAAATAACTAGATAAATAAATAAATAAATAACTAGATAAACAACTAAATAAATAACTAGATAAATAACTAGATAAATAACTAGATAAATAAATAAATAAATAACTAGATAAACAACTAAATAAATAACTAGATAAATAACTAGATATATAACTAGATAAATAAATAAATAAATAGATAAATAACTAAATAAATAAATAACTAGATAAACAACTAGATAAATAACTAAATACATAAATAAATAAATAACTAGATAAATAAATAAATAAATAACTAGATAAATAACTAAATAAATAAATAAATAGATAAATAACTAAATAAATAAATAACTAGATAAATAAATCACTAGATAAATAACTAGATAAATAAATAACTAGATAAATAACTAGATAAATAACTAGATAAATAACTAGATAAATAAATAACTAGATAAATAACTAGATAAATAACTAGATAAATAACTAGATAAATAACTAGATAAATAACTAGATAAATAACTAAATAAATAACTAGATAAATAACTAGATAAATAACTAGGTAAATAACTAGATAAATAAATAAATAAATAGACCAAACAATAACCACTACCCCCTTAACCCTATTAGGTGCAGGGTGGGCCAGTTTGGATCCTCCCAGTTTTACTCCATTAGCTTGGGAGATTTTAAGACGATTCATCTCATTAGTTTGACGATTATACGATGGTTCAACCCAATAAGGTGTCGATGTTTCCTGGGCGAGCGATAGCGAGCCTTTGGCCGAAAAATGTACACATTTAGCTTGAAGGGGGTCTGGGGGACGTTATATTTTAGTTTGAAGGGGGTTTCGAGAGGCGTTTTTTTTTTTTAAGTCTAGGGGGGGTAAACTAAAAAATACATTGTTCGAAAATGGCTAAAACCAATTTAAACCCTCCGTAATTAAACCAAATACCCAAATAAACCCCCAAGACGTTGCACCAGACAGTGTTAAGGGGAGGTTTTTAGTGTGTTTCTTAGACTTCCATCAAGCTAGAAATTACACCCCCTTGACCGCCTTTCAAGATAAATATGTACATTTTTCGGTAGAAAAAATTCTCGGCCGAAGGCCGATTCCTCTTAAATTACAGGCTCGCTATCGCTCGCCAGGAAAAAATCGACACCTAAATGGCACGAAAGGTCTTAAAAGTGACATAAATGGGGCGAAAGTTCTTAAAATCGCCAAACTAATGGGGCGAACGTCTTAAAATCTCCAAAGCAATGGGGCTAAACATGAGGGAGAAAGGGGTAAAGGAAAAAATCCCTGAAGTGGAAATCTCCCCTTAACCCCTTCTGTGCCGGTGACGTCTTTTTAAGCGTTATTCTGGCAATATTGAGACGATTTGGTGCAGTTGAAGGGGAGATGGGCTAGTTTTCTGGACCTCCTTCTCCCTCGTGTTTAATCCCATTGGGTTTTTTAGATTTGAAGACGTTCGCCCCATTAGTTTGTCGATTATATAACCTGTCGTCCCATTTCTATATCAAGGTCCTGACCTTTCGTGCGATTTAAGTGTCAATTTTTTCCTGGCGAGAGATAGCGAGCCTGTAATTTTAAGAGAAACCGGCCTTGGGCCGGGACATTTTTCTATCGAAAAATTTCCAAATTTATCTTGAAAGAGGGTCTAGCGTGTGTGTGTGTGTGTGTGTGTGTGTGTTTTTTTTTTTTTTTTTTTTTTTTTTTAAAGCTTGATGGAGGTCTAGGGAGGAAACTATAAAATAAATTAATATATACGGCATATAAATTAATATATACGGTATATAAATTAATATATACGGTATATAAATTAATATATACGGTATATAAATTAATATATACGGCATATAAATTAATATATACGGCATATAAATTAATAAATACGGTATATAAATTAATAAATACGGCATATAAATTAATATATACGGCATATAAATTAATATATACGGCATATAAATTAATATATACGGCATATAAATTAATATATACGGCATATAAATTAATATATACGGCATATCAATTAATATATACGGCATATAAATTAATAAATACGGCATATAAATTAATAATATACGGTATATAAATTAATAATAATATACGGTATATAAATTAATAATAATATACGGTATATAAATTAATAATAATATACGGTATATAAATTAATAAATACGGCATATAAATAGACCAAACGATAACCACTACCCCCATATAACCCCTTCTGTACCTGCGACGTCATTTTTGTTATTGTATGCTGGCTACATTTAGACGATTTTGTGCATCTTAACCCCTTCACACCACCATTACGCAATTTCCACAACATTCTGGTTACCGGTACCCGCGTTTCTTGAGTTTGTAATCTACCTCCAGGACTCGTATGATAAAAAAAAACCCATCTCAATGAACCCTCTCAATAACACAAGTCCTTTCGAAACTGCATAAAATCATCTAGCATCAGCCAGCATGAAAGGTAAAATGACGTCATGGTGCTGAAAGGGGCTGAAGCAAACAAGGGTACAAAGAGGGTATGGAGAAAACAACAAGTGATATAAGATCTTTGGGTATATTGATGGTGATTTTTGGGTATATTGATGGTGATTTTTGGGTATATTGATGGTGATTAACCCTTTCTCGTCCCATCACCACAATGACGTAATTGTCCTCATGTTCTGGTTATCATTAGACGATTTTCTGTAGTGTATAATCTACCTGTACGACTCAAATGGATTAAGGGGAGGTTTTTAGTTGATTCCCTAGACCTCCATCAAGCTTAAAATTACTCCCCCTTGACCCCCCTTTCAAGACAACTTTGTACATTTTTCGGTAGAAAAATGTCCCGGCCGAAGGCCGGTTCCCCTTAAATTACAGGCTCGCTATCGCTCGCCAGGAAAAAATTGACACCTAAATGGCACGAAAGGTCTTAAAATTGACAGAAATGGGTCGAAAGTTTTTAAAATCGTCAAAATAATGGGGCGAACGTCTTAAAATTAGAAAAGCAATGGGGCTAAACATGAGGGAGAAAGGAGTCAAGAAAAAAATCCCCTAGTGGATATCTCCCCTTAATACAATCTCCATAAACCCTCTTAGTAACACAGGACGTCCTTCTTAATCCAAGATTAAGGAACACCCCCGTTCTTAACATTAATCCTTCATTACAAAACCCCCAATGCACTTGAATAAACTAACGAAAGCATAAATTATTATGATCCTCCCGGGGCTCGAACTCGGGACACCCACACACTCAGAACATAAGCCTCTAAACCATTACACCACCAACACACACGTTACAAGCTCAATTAACCCTCTTTAGTAACACTGCATGGAATAATCGAAGTTTGGCCACAGAATCAAAGTTAAGGGGAGGTCTTCACTTGAGGGATTTTTTTCTTGACCCATTTCTCCCTCATGGTTAGCCCCCATTGCTTTTGAGATTTTAAGACGTTCGCCCCATTAGTTTGGCGATTTTAGGAACCCTCGCCCCATTTCTGTCAATTTTAAGACCATTCGTGCCATTTAGGTGTCGATTTTTTCCTGGCGAGCGATAGCGAGCCTGTAATTTAAGGGGAATCGGCCTTCGGCCGGGACATTTTTCTACCGAAAAATGTACAAATTTATCTTGAAAGTGGGTCTAGGGGGAGTAATTTTAAGTTTCATGGAGGTCTAGGGAATCAACTAAAAACCTCCCCTTAACGCCTTTCTACCTTTGATCCTAGCTAAAATTCGATGATTTTATCTAGTTTATGAATAACCAATGTTATGGAGATCGTATTTACCCCTTTGAGTCATAGAGGTAGCATCTAACCCTTTGAGTCTTTGAGGTAGCATCTAACCCTTTGAGTCTTAGAGGTAGCATCTAACCCTTTGAGTCTTAGAGGTAGCATCTAACCCTTTGAGTCTTAGAGGTAGCATCTAACCCTTTGAGTCTTAGAGGTAGCATCTAACCCTTTGAGTCTTAGAGGTAGCATCTAACCCTTTGAGTCTTAGAGGTAGCATCTAACCCTTTGAGTCTTAGAGGTAGCATCTAACCCTTTGAGTCTTAGAGGTAACATCTAACCCTTTGAGTCTTAGAGGTAGCATCTAACCCTTTGAGTCTTAGAGGTAGCATCTAACCCTTTGAGTCTTAGAGGTAGCATCTAACCCTTTGAGTCTTAGAGGTAGCATCTAACCCTTTGAGTCTTAGAGGTAGCATCTAACCCTTTGAGTCTTAGAGGTAGCATCTAACCCTTTGAGTCTTAGAGGTAGCATCTAACCCTTTGAGTCATAGAGGTAGCATCTAACCCTTTGAGTCTTAGAGGTAGCATCTAACCCTTTGAGTCTTAGAGGTAGCATCTAACCCTTTGAGTCTTAGAGGTAGCATCTAACCCTTTGAGTCTTAGAGGTAGCATCTAACCCTTTGAGTCATAGAGGTAGCATCTAACCCTTTGAGTCTTAGAGGTAGCATCTAACCCTTTGAGTCTTAGAGGTAGCATCTAACCCTTTGAGTCTTAGAGGTAGCATCTAACCCTTTGAGTCTTAGAGGTAGCATCTAACCCTTTGAGTCTTAGAGGTAGCATCTAACCCTTTGAGTCTTAGAGGTAGCATATAACCCTTTGAGTCTTAGAGGTAGCATCTAACCCTTTGAGTCTTAGAGGTAGCATCTAACCCTTTGAGTCTTAGAGGTAGCATCTAACCCTTTGAGTCTTAGAGGTAGCATCTAACCCTTTGAGTCTTAGAGGTAGCATCTAACCCTTTGAGTCTTAGAGGTAGCATCTAACCCTTTGAGTCTTAGAGGTAGCATCTAACCCTTTGAGTCTTAGAGGTAGCATCTAACCCTTTGAGTCTTAGAGGTAGCATCTAACCCTTTGAGTCTTAGAGGTAGCATCTACCCTTTGAGTCTTAGAGGTAGCATCTAACCCTTTGAGTCTTAGAGGTAGCATCTAACCCTTTGAGTCTTAGAGGTAGCATCTAACCCTTTGAGTCTTAGAGGTAGCATCTAACCCTTTGAGTCATAGAGGTAGAATCTAACTCTTTGAGTCTTAGAGGTAGCATCTAACCCTTTGAGTCTTAGAGGTAGCATCTAACCCTTTGAGTCTTAGAGGTAGCATCTAAGGTAAAGAAAACCGTCTATTGGTAGCCAGAACAGGGGTGACAATTATTACGTCATGGTGGTGAAGGGTGTTAATAGGGTTTCCAATGGGTTTATTAGCACCCACATACCTTTATGGGGCTATGGGCCGTTTTTCTGGTCCCCCCCCCCCCCACCTCTTCCTTCTTCCTCTTGTATAGCCCCATTAGTTTTGAGATTTTAAGACGTTTGCCCCATTAGTTTGTCGATTTTAAGACCTATCGTCCCATTTCGTTGTCAATATTAAGACCTTTGCTGCTCTTTCGGTGTCGATTTTATTCCTGGCGAGCGATAGCGAGCCTGTAATTGTCGAGGAACCGAAAGGGGATCTAATGGATGTTTTTTTTTTTTTTTAATGGGTAGACACTTGGGTGGGCACTTTACAAGCCCCTTTTCGTACCCCATATACCCATTTACCTTTAACCCTTTCTGTACCATGACGCCTCTTTCAACTTTGCTTCTGGCTAATGTTATGCGGCTTAAGGGGAGATCTCCACTGGAGGGATTTTTTTCTTGACCCCTTTCTCCCTCATGTTTAGCCCCATTGCTTTTGATATTATAAAACGTTTGCCCCATTAGTTAAGCGATTTTAAGAACTGTCACCCCATATTAAGACCTTTCGTGCAATTCAGGTGTCGATTTTATCCTGGCGAGCGATAGCGAGCCTGTAATTTAAGAGGAACCGGCCTTCGGCCGGGAAATTTTTCTATCGAAAAATGTACAAAATTATCTTGAAAGGGACTCAAGGGGGTGTAATTTTTAGCTTGATGGAGGTCTAGGGAACAAACTAAATACCTCCCCTTAAGAAGGACCTACAGTATGTTATTGTGAGGGTTTATGGAGATCGGGTATGGAAATTGTAAACTCCATTAAGGGGAGGTTTTTAGTGCGTTTCCTAGACTTCCATCAAGCTTGAAATTACACCCCCTTGACCCCCTTTCAAGATAAATTTGTAAATTTTTCGGTAGAAAAATGTCCCGGCCGAAGGCCGCTTCCTCTTAAATTACAGGCTCGCTATCGCTCGCCAGGAAAAAATCGACACCTAAATGGCACGAAAGGTCTTAAAAGTGACATAAATGGGGCAAAAGTTCTTAAAATCGCCAAACTAATGTGGCGAACGTCTTAAAATCTCAAAAGCAATGGGGCTAAACATGGGGGAGAAAGGGGTAAATAAAAAATCCCTCAAATGGAAATCTCCCCTTAACCCCTTGAAGCTCTGGCGCGTTTTAGCAGTTTATTCCGGCTATCATTAGACGATTTTGTGCAGCTTAGGAAGGATCTGTGGGTATTATAAGGGCAAAGGCTCTCTCAATCAAGCCTCTGACTTCCACATAGCCTTCCTAATCTGAATAAAATCGTTTAATAACTACCAGGACACAGAAAAGAAGTGCGTTTTGGATCTTGAAGCGGTTAACCCTTTCAAGCTCCAATACGCGTTTCGTTTCTGTTTTCTGGTAGTTAATGGACGATTTTATTGAGATTAGGAAGGGTGTATGGAAGTCAGAGGGTTGATTGAGATAGCCTTTACCCTTATAATGCCCACAGATCCTTCCTAAGCTGTATAACATCGTCTAAATATATACTGCTAAAACGCATCAGAGCTTCAAGGGGTTAACCCTCTCCGACGTATGACGCGATTTTGAGCCTATTGGGGATACTTTAAAGCTTTTGTTACCATCAGGGGTATTTAGAAACCTTTAGTTTAGTTACTTCAACCTCTGCAGTCGTCTTTGAGTTAGCTGTGTTGAGCCTATTGGGGATACTTTAAAGCCTTTGTTACCATCAGGGGTATTTAGAAACCTTTAGTTTAGTTACTTCAACCTCTGCAGTTGTCTTTGAGTTAGCTGTGGGCAGAAAACTAATTTTGGAGAGGTACGGTAATTATAAGAGTGAGAGAACGCTATTTCTTATTGCTAATCTGGCAACCTCTGCGTCATAAATGCGTGAAAGGGTTAATATATAGTCATGTCACGGGAAGGGAGCATTGCTGTTTTTTATTCATAACTATTTTTTGCTCGATTTTTTGTTCTTCTTTTCCCTCTTTGACTTTGACTTTGACTTTGACTTTGACTTCGGGCACTTTAGTAGCACTGCAGCACTGCACTCAGACTTTAAGGGGAGGAAGACCGTTTTTCTGGACCCCCCTTCTCCCTCATGTTTAGCCCCACTAGTTTTGACATTATAAGACGTTCGGCCCATTAGTTTGGCGATTTTAACATCATTCGCCCCATTTCGATGTCAATTTTAAGACCTTTCGTGCCATTTAGGTGTCGATTATTTCCTATCGAGCGAAAGCGAGCCTACAATTTTAAGAGGAAGCGCCTTTGGCCGGGACATTTTTCTACCGAAAAATTTACAAATTTAGCTAGGGGGTGTTTTTCTAAGCTTGATGGAGGTCTAGGGAGGAAACTAAAAATATATATGAATAAATGAATTAATCGACCAAACAAACGGCCAGCCTCCCCTTAAGCCGGTATCACATGAGCATTATTTCCCTCAACACTGGTCTGGCAGCTTATGAGGTCGACACTTAGAATATGTTGGTCACTTAAACTCATCTATCAACATTCTAGTTGCCGATACCAGTGCAAAACATTCCAGAAATGTTGCCAGAAAAATGTTGGTCATCGAATGTTGACTATAAAAGCTCTCGTGTGATACCGGCTTGAGCATGTTATTGGGAGAATTATAAAGAGGGCATTATTATATGCTATTGTGTATCAGCCCTCCTTGTCATAAAAAAAATAAAAAAAAATAAAAAAATAAAACAAATAATTTTTTTTTTTTATATACCGGTATATAAAAAAAAAATATATATATATACATACATACATACATACATACATAACATTTTAAGACTGAGTGTTCCACACATAAGTGCAGTTTCAGTCTCTTGTCCTAATGGCGGCGTTCCAGGCAACCCTGTTAAGGGCTGCTTCACTTGTCAAGTTCTTGGATTTGAGATCGGCGCGTATAGTCCGATCCCAGGTCTTCCTCGGTCCACCCCTTGGTGCAGCTCCCTCCACAATCACAGACCTGCATTTTTTCACCCAATTTTGTTCATCCATTCTCTCCACATGTCCATACCATCCCAGTCTACTTGTACGCATCACCTCGCTAATACTCTTTATACCTAAACGTCTCCTCAGCTCAACATTTGTTATTCTATCCTGTAGCCTGGCCCCACACATCCATCTCACCATTCTCATCTCATTACGCTCCATTCTGTTGACATCCTCTACTTTAACGGCCCATGTTTCTGAGGCATACGTCATTGCACTTCTAACACATGAGGCATACACATTTCCCTTCAGGGGGAGAGGCATTCTTTTCATGGTCAGGATTGGCATCAATTCTCTGAACTTCCCCCAGCCACACTAATTCTAGCAACAGTGGCAGCCTCGGCCCCACCACCGGCAGAGATGGTATCTCCTAGGTAACAAAACTTGTTCACCAGCTCCAAAGACTCATTTCCAAAATTCACAACCACAGGATCATCACTTAACACAAGCTCGCCTTTGCACACTACGCACTCAAATTTCTCTATTTCTGACTTATCCTTCGGCAGGGGCCCCTTTATTCTACTACAGCACTTACTCCCATGGTGTACCCAACATTGACAGATGCTACATTGAATTGAGTTAACGCCCACTCCCTTTCCACACACTGCACATGGGTATGCACCGCTCTTTTCCACATTGCCTCGTCTCAAACTACAATGCATAACCTTGGTTTTGTTAATATTGACTCTTAAACCCTTGCTCGCCATGCCCTCTCTCCACTCTCTGAATTTGGCCTCAGCATCCTGCATACTGTAAGCTATTAGGACTAAATCGTCTGCATAAAACAGTTCCAACGGGAGTCCGCCTCTAAAAACTCTAGACATGGTCTAAAACAAGACCATAATAAAGAGGAGGGGGCTTAACACTGAACCCTGATGGACTCCAACACGAACTGCGAACTCATCACTCAGTACACCCTTCACCCTCACCAAACTTCGCGAATCCTCATACATCTTCATTATCACACGCACCAGCCACTCTTCCACACCAAGTTTCCTCATAGCCCACTGTACAACATCTCTAGGTACCCTATCAAAGGCCTTCTCCAGGTCCACAAACACAAAGTAAAGATCCCTGCCTTTTAGTAAGTATCTTTCCTGTATCTGCCTGACTATGAAGATAGCATCGGTTGTACCACGTCCTGGCATAAAACCAAACTGAATATCATCAATAGAGATGCTTTGCCTGATCAAACCCTCAAGGACTCTCTCACAGACCTTCATGATTTGGTCAAGCATTTTCAGGCCCCTATAATTTCCTCTATCTAGCGCATCCCCTTTTCCTTTGTATATATTTACTATTACACTTTTGAGCCAATCCTCTGGGATTTTCTCATCTTTAATAATGGTGTTTATCAACTCAGTGACTAAGTTTACACCAATCTCCCCTGAGGCTTTTTCATCTCAGCGACAATGTCGGAGCAACCTGGAGCTTTACCGTCCTTCATTTTATTGATTGCGTCGCTCACTACAGCTGGTGCTATCAAAGGAGGGGGCCCAGATATTGGTTTTTCGATACTAAGCTGTTCCTTATCCCATTCAAACTCTACATTTAGCAATCGTTCATAGTGTACCTTCCATGCTTCTCTGATTTCATTTTCTGCATACACAATCTTCCCATTATCATCTCTAACACACTGTTCACCTATAATATCCCTACTGTCATTTTTAAATCGCCTAGCTAGGTTGAAGATCCCATTGGGATTGTCAGTGTTACACACTTGTTCGAGGACCAGGTCCTTAATGCGATTTTTAGCATTGTAAATAACTCTTTTGGCAGTTCGTTTAGCTGCCTGGTATTCCTCCCTGCTGCCTCCTTTCTTCCATGCTTTGAAGCATCTCCTTTTCTCTTTCACAGCATGTTCTACCTCATCGTTCCACCACCAAGAGGTCTTATTCCTGGGGTGACCCTTTGTTTTCCCACAGACTTTGTCAGTGGCAGCGATAAGGCTATGCTTAAGAAAGTTCCATTGGCTATTTACATCGTTAGGCCTAGCTTCCTTATTTCTACTCATTTCCTCCAGTTCATTATGAAACCTATCCCTAACTTCCTTGTCCTTCAGCAGCCACACTTTCCTTTTGGGTATGTAAACCTTCTTGCGCTTAGGATCTCTGTATAAGCTCATGTCGCACACAAGTAGCTTATGCTATATACAGTATATAACACTATGTATATCCAAATTGTATAATTTTCATGACAATAAACTATTTAAATTGAATTAAGAGTCCTAGAGGTAGATTATAAGCTAAATAAAATAACCTATTGATAAACAGAACACCGTGAAAATTACGTCATGGTGCTGAAGGGGTTAAATTACGTCATGGTGCTGAAGGGGTTAAATTACGTCATGGTGCTGAAGGGGTTAAATTACGTCATGGTGGTGAAGGGGTTAAATGGGTAGACTATTAAGGGGAGATTTCCACTTAAGGGATTTTTTCTTGAACCCCTTTCTCCCTCATGTTTAGATCCACTGCTTTTGAGATTTTAAGATGTTTGCCACATCAGTTTGGTGATTTCAAGACCTTTTACCCCATTGCAAGACCTTTTATCCCATTTCTGTCAATTTTAAGACCTTTCCTGCCAATTAGGTCTCGATCTTTTTCCTGGCGAGCGACAGCGAGCCTGTAATTTAAGAGAATTCGGCCTTCGGCCAGGACATTTTTCTACCGAAAAATGTACAAATTTATCTTGAAAGGGGGTCTAGGGGGCTTCATTTTAAGCTTGATGGAAGATTAGCGAGGAAACTAGAAAAATAATAAATAAATAAAAAAATTTACCAAAAAGTGAAGGATCTCCCCTTAAGGGCACTTTATCAGCCCTTTTCGTACCCATACTTTCTGGGGTTGGTTTTATGTAAGGCATAATTTTTGCCGTACATTTGAAGACTTTATGCCCCGCCCCCCTGGGAAAAAAAAATGCGCCTTTGTCATTGGCTGCCCATCCCGAGTGTTCCGGGCACTGATTGGCTGCCCGGGTGCCCGCTCTGAGTGCCTGGCCCTCCCATTGGTCGAGGTGTTGTGGGTGCCAACTAATGTTCTCCTTTTAAATGCGGGTTTCATGTGGCATACCCGTAGCTTATGAAGTGTCAAAATATGTGCGATTTAAGGAATAATGTTGAGAGGATGAAAAAATAGGAGTTGGCATGAGTGTGTGTGTGTAGGTATGAGTGGTATAATAGTGTGTGTGTGTGTGTGTGTGTAAGGGGGTGGGGTATATGGGTAGAGGGGAGGGGAGGCGGGGGATGGCACAGTGTCTCGGTGGTGTCAGGTAATAGGGTTCAGCAGTAGTAGACTAGTCGTGCCTGCTGTGGTGCCAGAGAGTGCCACCACCACCCCTGCCCTCACAGTGCCACCGTAACAGTGCCATACACACACACACACACCGCTACGCCCGCACACTCGCGCTTGATATGATCGAAACACTTCAACCGCTGGGCAAAGGTCAGATTACTGCACACTTTGACAGCTTTATTTGGCTATCATTGAACCACTTATGAAGGAAAGAAAATCGTTGTTCTGTCAAGATATTTTTACAGAACAGAAGAAATGTGCATCAAATACGTTTTATAGAGGATTTCTGTGGGACCGCTTCTCGCCTTTTAAAACTGTGTCTCCTTGTAGTAAATGTGATATATCCAGAAACATCACCAACAATTTACAATACAACTATAGTGACGAGCAAAAATATGTGTAAATTGGGAACATAAGTTAAGGGGAGATGGTTCACTTTTTGGCCGATTTTTGCATGTCTTCATTATTTTTCTAGTTTCCTCCCTAGACCTCCATCACATTAAGAAAAAAACATCTATTAGATCCCCCTTCTAGATTAATTTGTAAATTTTTCGGTAGAAAAATTTCCCGGCCAAAGGCCGGTTCTTCCAACATTACAGGCTCACTATCGTTCGCCAGGGAAAACAAATCGACACCTAAATAGCACGAAAGGTCTAAATATTGGCGAAGAAATGGGGCGAAAGGTTTTAAAATCGGCTAACTAATGGGGCAAACATCTTAACATCTGAAAACTAATGGGGCTAAACATGAGGGAGAAAGGGGACAAGAAAAACGGCCCGTGTCCCCTTAATACGATGTTAGTCGGACTTAATAGCGTGACCATTCCAAAATGGCAAGATAGGTTTGTGAAAAATATCGTGAAAGCAAGATAATGTTGATGACTTTAAGGGGAGGTATTCAGTTTGTTCCCTAGACCTCCATCACGCTTAAAATTACACCCCCTTGAGTCCCTTTCAAGATAAATTTGTACATTTCTCGGTAGAAAAATTTCCCGGCCAAAGGCCGGTTCCTCTTAAATTACAGGCTCGCTATCGCTCGCCAGGATAAAATCGACACCTAAATGGCACGAAAGGTCTTAAAATTGACAGAAATGGGACAAAAGTTCTTAAAATCGTCAAAGTAATGGGGCAAACGCCTTAAAATTAGAAAAACAATGAGGCTAAACATGAGGGAGAAAGGGGTCAAGAAAAAAATCCCTCAAGTGGAAATCTCCCCTTAAACCATCGCATATAATTGCGTTAATTCCCGAGACAAGGGACTATAGCGTTCTCGAAGAGGGGCTCCAGTCCTGACGCTATCATTGACTTGCAGTGTGCTGGCTTAATAATCCAGAAGGGTTGATAGCCTCTGAAAGTTATATATTTGAACTAACTACTCCTGAGACTCTGTTCTGACAACCATGACCTATAGAGAGCAAGACCGAGTGACTAGCGAGCATACATTGTCAATATATCGAGTGCAAATGAAAAATATGGAAATTATACATCGGAAATAAGAGACACGAGGAGGTTAGTTAGCCAGTGAAGAACAATCACGAAACATAAGAATAACATAAGAATAATAATGAGAATAATAATGAGAATAATAATAATAATAATAATGAGAATAATGAGAATAATAATGAGAATAATAATGAGAATAATAATAATAATAATAATGAGAATAATGAGAATAATAATGAGAATAATAATAACATAAGAATAATGAGAATAATGAGAATAATAATAAGAATAACATAAGAATAATAATGAGAACAATAATAATAATAATAATAATGATAATGAGAATAATAATGAGAATAATAATGAGAATAATAAGAATAACAAGACAAATAATGAGAATAATAATAATAACATAAGAATAATAATGAGAATAATTAGTACATGAAATAATGAGAATCATAATGAGAATAATAATGAGAATAATAATGAGAATAATCAGCACATGCAATAATGAGACTCAGACTCGCCATGCTCGAAAGTGGAATAGACAAAAATACATGTATGGGCCGTGCTAATATTTTGTTAGAGCTCGTGTTGTTCAGAAATGATAGGCGTATGAGCTTAAGGGGAGATTTCCACCTGGAGGATTTTTTTCTGAACCTCTTTCTCCCTCATGTTTAGCCCCATTGCTTGTGAGATTTAAAGACGCTTGCCCCATTAGTTTGGCGATTTTAAGAACCCTCGCCCCATTGCTGTCAATTTTAAGACCATTCGTGCCATTTAGGTGTCGATTGTTTCCTGGCGAGCGATAGCGAGCCTGTAATTTAAGGGGCACCGGCCTTCGGCCGGGAAATTTTTCTACCGAAAAATGTACAAATTTATCGTGAAAGGGAGTCAAGGGGGATTATTTTAAGCTTGATGGAAGTCTAGGGAATCAACTAAAAACCTCCCCTTAATCCACCATTGATAGGACAACATAATATCAAGTCAAAAAGTATAAATTGTTAACGGATCCAACTCTAACAGTGCCATGCATAACGTATTGTCAACAGATCCAACTCTAACAGTGCCATGCATAACGTATTGTCAACAGATCCAACTCTAACAGTGCCATGCATAACGTATTGTCAACAGATCCAACTCTAACAGTGCCATGCATAACGTATTAACTAGTGTTGAACGAAAAGACGCCCAATCAGTTTAAGGGGAGGTATTTCCACTTGAGGGACTCTTTTTTTCGAACTTCCTTCTCCCTCATGTTTAGCTCCATTGCTTTTGAGATTTTAAGACGTTTGCCCCATTAGTTTGACGATTTTAAGAACTTTCGCCCCATTTCTGTAAATTTTAAGACCTTTCGTGCCATTTAGGTGTCGATCTTTTCCTGGCGATCGATAGCGAGCCTGTAACTTAAGGGGAATCGGCCTTCGGCCGGGACATTTTTCTACCGAAAAATGTACAAATTTATCTTGAAAGGGGGTCTAGGGGATGTAATTTTAAGCTTGATGGAGGTCTAAGCAACACACTAGAAACCTCCCCTTAAGCAACCCTGCAAGAGAAAATAGTTGCAATAGATATGAAAATCATGATGAAATTTACTGTGTCAAAATAAACTTACTTACTTACTTAAACAAATAATCCAGCTTTATGAACCTAGGACATTAATAAGTGTTGTTGTTTACCTCTTGAGAATGAAGGATCAACTAGTATGTTAGATAAAACCGTGGGAAGGCAGCTAGACTAAACTAAATGTCCTACTCCCAAGAATATTGAAATCCTTGATACATGATTTTATGCTATGTGAACTGTGACCGCCTGGAAAGTGTTGTAGATCAAGTTATAGTATTACTCGAAGATATTTCAAACCCTTGCGAGCCTTTCTAACTTGGCTAAAAATCGTTTGATGGTAGATATAATAAAAAGTTTGGGGGTAGATATTAAAAACAAAAGACAAAATCGCTTGGTGGTGGACATAATAAACAAATAGATATAACGAACAAGTAGATATAATAGATACAAAGTAGATACAAGTAGATATAATAACCAAACCCGCCCGGGACCCCAAACCCACCATGATGCCTGAGTTGCGGGCGTGTAGATTCGAACCCCGGTACTCAGAAAGCCTTTCCCCGGATGGCCGCCCACACTCCGTCTCCCCCAGCTACCACCCCGCCCACCACCACCATCACCACCACCACCACCCATACGACCCCCGCCCATCCTCCGCAGACCTGGCAGAACCCTTTATAACCAGTCCCAACCACAGAGCCCCCTTCGTCAGTAGCCCCGACCACAGATCCTCGTCCTTCGTCACCAGTTCGGATCACAGTGACGTCAAATCCGAGGACGATTATCTAGATGATGATGATGATGATGGGCACGTACCGCATGTCTTGGCCCCTTCTACACACCCGCACGGCCACGCCCGTACGTGCCTACTGTGGGCGTGCAAAGCGTGCAAGCGGAAGAGCGTTACGGTGGATCGCAGGAAAGCAGCCACCATGAGAGAGAGGCGGAGACTACGGAAGGTGAGCATATAATACATATATATAATATTATATACAGTATATATATATATATATATATATATATATATATATATATATATTTTTTTGTATAAGCTTAATGGAGGTCTAGGAAGGAAACTAAATAATACAATACGAAAAACAGAAAGACAATATATATATACAGTATATATACCGGGTGTATATATATATATATATATATATATAATAAATAGATCAATAAATACAAATATCTTCTTAACCTTCTGTACCAGCGACGAGAGGGGGAGGTTATGGAGGGCGAGGCGCTCAACGGGTGATTATTTGATTTTGTATTTTTTGTTTCAAGGGGAGATGAGTCGTTTTTATGGTCCCCTTTCTTCTTCATGTTTAGCCCCATTAGTTTTAAATTTTTAAGACGTTCGGCTCGTTAGTTTGGCAATTTTTAGACCTTTCACCCAATTTCTTTGTCAATATTTAGACTTTTCTTGTCATTTAGGTGTCGAGTTTTTCCTGGCGGCCGATACAGCGAGCCTGTAATTTAAGAAGAACCGGACCGGGACATTTTTTTATCAAAAAATGTACAAATGTATCTTGAAGAAGGGTCTTGGGCAGGTGTTTTTTAAGCTTGATGGAGGTTTAGGGAGGAAACTAAAAATTAAATAAACAGACAGATAAATGAGCAAATATATCCTCTTAATAAACAGACAGATAAATGAGCAAATATATCCTCTTAATAAACAGACAGATAAATGAGCAAATATATCCTCTTAATAAACAGACAGATAAATGAGCAAATATATCCTCTTAATAAACAGACAGATAAATGAGCAAATATATATCCTCTTAATAAACAGACAGATAAATGAGCAAATATATCCTCTTAATAAACAGACAGATAAATGAGCAAATATATCCTCTTAATAAACAGACAGATAAATGAGCAAATATATCCTCTTAATAAACAGACAGATAAATGAGCAAATATATCCTCTTAATAAACAGACAGATAAATGAGCAAATATATCCTCTTAATAAACAGACAGATAAATGAGCAAATATATCCTCTTAATAAACAGACAGATAAATGAGCAAATATATCCTCTTAATAAACAGACAGATAAATGAGCAAATATATCCTCTTAATAAACAGACAGATAAATGAGCAAATATATCCTCTTAATAAACAGACAGATAAATGAGCAAATATATCCTCTTAATAAACAGACAGATAAATGAGCAAATATATCCTCTTAATAAACAGACAGATAAATGAGCAAATATATCCTCTTAATAAACAGACAGATAAATGAGCAAATATATCCTCTTAATAAACAGACAGATAAATGAGCAAATATATCCTCTTAATAAACAGACAGATAAATGAGCAAATATATCCTCTTAATAAACAGACAGATAAATGAGCAAATATATCCTCTTAATAAACAGACAGATAAATGAGCAAATATATCCTCTTAATAAACAGACAGATAAATGAGCAAATATATCCTCTTAATAAACAGACAGATAAATGAGCAAATATATCCTCTTAATAAACAGACAGATAAATGAGCAAATATATCCTCTTAATAAACAGACAGATAAATGAGCAAATATATCCTCTTAATAAACAGACAGATAAATGAGCAAATATATCCTCTTAATAAACAGACAGATAAATGAGCAAATATATCCTCTTAATAAACAGACAGATAAATGAGCAAATATATCCTCTTAATAAACAGACAGATAAATGAGCAAATATATCCTCTTAATAAACAGACAGATAAATGAGCAAATATATCCTCTTAATATTGCAGGCTCGCTATCGTTCGCCAGGAAACAATCGACACCTAAATGGCACGCAAGGTCTTAAAATTTAGAGCGAAATGGGGCGAAAGGTGTTAAAATCGCCAAAGTAATGGGCCGAACATCTTATAATCTCAAAACTATAGTGGGGCTTGATGGAGATATAGGAAGAAAAAAAAAAAAAAAAAAAACATTATATATATATATATATATATATATATATATATATATATATATATATATATATATATATATATATATATAATAATAATAATAATAATAATAATACTAATAATGAAACGAAATACTACTACTAATAAAACACGAATACAATAAATTAACCTCTACTGAGCTGGCGACGTTTTTCTAACTTTATCTCACCTACATTAACCCTTTGAGTACCAGCGACGTGTGTTATATGGCATTCTACCTGTATTTAGACGATAGTATGCAGCTTAGGAAGGATCTGCGGTAGTCAAAGGGGTCGGTTGAGATAGTTGGAAGCCGTATTATTGGCTAGAGGTCCTTCCTAAACTGACTAAAATCGTCTAATAGTTGGCCAGAATAGAATGAAAATGGCGTCCCTGGTACTGAACGGGTTAAGGGGAGATTTCCACTTGAGGGATTTTTTTCTGGACCCGTTTCTCCCTCATGTTTAGCCCCATTGCTTTTGAGATGTTAAGACGTTCGCCCTAGTAGTTTTGACATTTTAAGACATTTTGCCCCATTTCTGTCAATTTTAAGACCTTTCGTGCCATTAAGGTGTCGATTTTTTCCTGGCGAGCGACAGCGAGCCTGTAATTTAAGAGCAACTGGCCTCCGGCCAGGACATTTTTCTACCGAAAAATGTACAAATTTATCTTGAAAGGGGGTCTAGGGGGTGTAATTTTAAGCTTGATGAAAACGTAGGGAACAAACTAAAAACCTCCCCTTAACCCCTTGAAGCTCTGACGCGTTTCAGCAGTATATTTTGGCTATCATTCGACGATTTTATGCAGCTTAGGAAGGATCTGTGAGTGTTAAACGGGTAAAGACTCTCTCCATCAACCCTCTGACTTCCATATACCCTTCCTAAGCTGAATAAAACCGGCTAATAATGACCAGAACACAAAACAGAAATGCGTACTGGGGCTTGAAAGGGTTTAATGGGTAGACGTCCTTCCTAAGCTGAATAATACCCGCCAGCGTGTGCGTGTGTGTGTGTCGTGGGAAGGATGCCACCGGTACTGCATGAGGGGGAATAATACATAATTGAAGGGAGAGTTTTTTTTTTTTTTTTTTTTTTAATAATACATAATTGGAGGGAGATTTTTTTTTTTTTTTTTTTTTTTTTTAAGTTCGCCTCCTCTCTCTCATGTTTAGCCCTAATAGTTATTATGAGATTTCAAGACATTCGCCCCATTACTTTGGCGATTTCAGACCTTTTGCCCCATTTCTTTGCCAATATTGAGACCTTTCGTGCCATTTAGGTGTCGACTTTTTTCCTGGCGAGCGATAGCGAGCCTGTATTTGAAGAGGAATCGGCCTTTGGCCGAGACATTTTTCTACCGAAAAATGTACACTTTATATCGAAGGAGGGTCTTGTGGGTGTTTTTTTAAAGTTTGATAGAGGTTTAGAGAGCAAACTAAACCCGCTCCTTAAACCCCCTCCTTAAGGGGAGGTTTTTAGTTTGTTTCCTACTCCTCCAGCAATCTTAAAATGTCACCCCCTTGACCCCCTTTCAAGATAAATTTGTAAATTTTTCGGTAGAAAAATTTCCCGGCCGAAGGCTGGTTACTCTTAAATTACAGGCTCGCTATCGCTCGCCAGGATAAAATCGACACCTAAATGGCACGAAAGGTTTTAAAATTGACAGAAATGGGTTGAAAGTTCTTAAAATAGTCAAAATAATGGGGCAAACGTCTTAAAATCTCAAAAACAATGGGGCTAACCATGAGGGAGAAAGGAGTCAAGAAAAAAAATCCCTCAAGTGGAGACCTCCTCCTTAAACCATTGAGTCGAACCAGTAAATTATGGGCTCTGGGCTCCCTTATTAATGGAGAAAAAAATAATAATAATAAACCTTAACCCCTTCAGTACCGGTGACGTGCTTTTTCATCTTATTCGGGCTACTTTTAGACGATTTTATTCAGCCTCTCCAGCCATTAACAGGCTTCGAACAATCTCACTTTTACTACTTTTTTTACTACCACAGTTCCTTCTTAAACTTCACAACCTCGTCTTAAGGGGAGAGACTGACCGTTTGTTTGGTCTATTAATTCATGTATGCATATATATATTGTTTTTTAGTTTCCTCCCTAGACCTCCATCAAGCTTAGAAAAACACATCCATTAGATCCCTCTTCTAGATTCATTTGTAAATTTGTCGGTAGAAAAATATCCCGGTCGAAGTCCGGTTCTTCCAACATTAACAGGCTCACTATCGTTCGCCAGGGAAAAAAATCGACATCTAAATAGCACGAAAGATCTAAATATGGACGAAAAAATGGGGCGAAAGGTCTTAAAATCGACTAACTAATGGGGCAACCCTCTTAACATCTGAAAATTAATGGGGCTAAACACGAGGGAAAAAGTGGTCCAGAAAACCGGCCCATCTTGACGGAAACTACGAGGCGCGGTGAATGAGTGTGGGATTTTTTAACTATATTTATTTATTTACGATTTTTATTATTATTCTAAGCTTAAGGGGAGGCAGACCGTTTTTCTGGACCCCCTTCTCCCTAATGTTTAGCCCCACTATAGTTTTGAGATTATAAGACGTTCGGGCCATTAGTTTGGCGATTTTAACACTTTTCACCCCAATTTCGTTGTCAATTTTAAGACCTTTCGTGCGCTTTAGGTGTCGATTATTTCCTGGCGAGCGTTAGCGAGCCTGCAATTGTAAGAGGAATCGGCCTTCGGCCGGGACATTTTTCTACCGAAAAATGTAAAAATTTATCTTGAAGGGGGGTCTAGGGGGTGTTTTTCTAAGCTTGATGGAGGTCTAGGGAGGAAACTAACAAAATATATGAATAAATGAATTAATAGACCAAACAAACGGCCAGTCTCCCTTTAATACAGTTTTTACAGTGTTTTGATATCAGCGATAGAAACTAACACGATATTAGCATTAAGGAGAGATTATCATTAATTTGTACATTCATTTATTAAAAAGGTTAGAGCGTGTCAGTTCTGTACGAGATGTCCTAGGTTCGAATCCTGGGAGAATCACTTGTATTTATCAATTTCATTTGGCAGATATTGGTGTTACGAACAATGTTAATACTAATATTATTACGGTTATATTCAGTGTCCTCCCTAGACCCCCATCAGTTTCAAAATACCCGCAAGGCCCCCTTACGAGATAAATGTGTACATTTTTCGGTACCCGGCCAATGGTCGGTTCCTCCTCAACAGAAGGCCTGCTATCGCTCGCTAGGAAAAAATGACACCTAAATGACACGAAAGATCTTAAGATCGCCAAATTAATGGGGCGAATGTCTTTAAAGTTTAAATATAATGCGGCTAAGTCTGAGGGAGAAGGGGGTCCCAAAAACAGCCTCTTAAGGGGGGATGGTTCACTTTTTGGGCGTTTTTTGCATGTATTGATTATCTTTCTAGTTTCCTCCCTAGACCTCCATCAAATTAAAAAAAATAAAACATCCATTAGATCCCCCTTCTAGATTAATTTGTACATTTTTCGGTAGAATAATGTCCCGGCCGAAGGCTCATTCTTCCAACATTACAGGCTCACTATCGTTCGCCAGGGAAAAAATCGACACCTAAATAGCACTAAAGGTCTAAATATTGACGAAGAAATGGGGCGATAGGTCTTAAAATCGACTAACTAATGGGGCAAACAGCTTAACATCTGAAAACTAATGGGGCTAAACATGAGAGAGAAAGCCAGTGGTCCTGAAAAAACCGGCCCATGTGTATTTGAGCATCAATAAGCTTCTCTTCTCTTGGGCCAATTTAGAGCTTCATCTTTCAACCGTGTGTGAATTTTGTGTTTTGTCTGTGTGTGTTCGTTGTTTTGTCTTGTGTTTGGTGTCCCTCCCTGTTCTTGCTCTGTCTTGAGTCGGCCACCCCCCCCCCCCCCCCCCAAGACAATTAAAACAACAAAATAATAAAATAGAATAAAACAAAAAATAAAAATACAAAAATATGAAAAGCGGGGATTGGGCCTGAGCATATAAATAGAATACTGTATATATATATATATATATATATATATATATATATATATATATATATATATATAGATAGAATACTGTATATATAGATCTTTCATCCGTAATAGTTGGCCGATAGCGAGCCTTCGGGCGTCGACCGAGACATTTATCTATACAAAAACGTACAAATTTAGCGTGTAGGGGATCTGGGTGCAGGGAATTTTTTTACTCTGAAGGAAATCTGGGAAAGCGTTCTCGTTAGCCTAGTGGACAAGCTGTGATACAATACGGTACCATACTTCGTAGCGCAATGGATCAATGCACTGAATTTCGGTGTGAGCGTCCTGGGTTCGAATCCCTGGACTGCCACATGTATTGGTTGATTTCATTAAGGGGAGATATCCACTTCAGGGATTTTTGTCTTGACTCCTTTCTCCCTCATGTTTAGCCCCATTGTTTTTCTAATTTTAAGACGTTCGCCCCCATTATTTTGACGATTTTAAGAACTTTCGACCCATTTCTGTCAATTTTAAGACCTTTTGTGCCATTTAGGTGTCGATTTTATCCTGACGAGCGATAGCGAGCCTGTAATTTAAGAGGAACCGGCTTTCAGCCGGGACATTTTTCTACCGAAAAATGTACAAATTTATCTTGAAAGGGACTCAAGGGGGTGTAATTTTAAGCTTGATGAAAACGTAGGGAACAAACTAAAAACCTCCCCTTAATTGAGTTTAGGAGTAAAGTCGGTTGGTGGAGGGACCATAATAATCTAAAGCCATAAAAGCCATACAAGCCATAAAAGCTATACAAGCCATAAAAGCCATAAAAGCCATAAAAGCTATAAAAGCCATAAAAGCCATAAAAGCCATAAAAGCCATAATAGCCATAATAGCCATAAAAGCCATAAAAGGCATAAAAGCCATAAAAGGCATAAAAGCCATAAAAGGTATAAAAGCCATAAAAGGCATAAAAGCCATAAAAGGCATAAAAGCCATAAAAGGAAATAAACTCCTCGATAATAATTACCAGATATAATATAATAATAATAAACCACAAAACGTCGGAGAAGATAGTGTTAAAAAAAAAAAATTCTGATTATAGATTACCCATTCTGGTACAGTCGCGTTCATAAATTCTGATACATTTTGAAGCCTGGAACTGAGTTAAGGGGGGTGACCTGTTTTTTTGTTTATTTGTCTCCTTTTCTCTCTTTCTCTGGCTTGTATCCATTCGGCCCCATTCAGCCAACTATTTTAAGACGTTTATCCCCATCTAGGTGTTGAATTCTTCCTGGCGAGCGATAGCGAGCCAGCGTTATATGAAGAAATCCGGCTTCGCCGGAGAAATTTTTCTATCGAAAAATTTACAAATTTAGCCTGCTGTCAAACACATTTAAAAATTATGCTGGCTCGCTACCGCTCACCAGTAAAAAATTGACACCTGGATGGGGATGAACGTCTTAAAACAGTAGGATTAATGGGGCCAATTGGATACAAGCCAGAGAAAGAGATAATAGGAGATAAGCAAAGCAGGTCACCCTCCTTAACCCCTTGAGTACCAGCGACGTGTGTTATATTATATGCTATAGCTGTACTACCAGCGACGTGTGTTATATTATATGCTATAGCTGTACTACCAGCGACGTGTGTTATATTATATGCTATAGCTGTACTACCAGCGACGTGTGTTATATTATATGCTATAGCTGTACTACCAGCGACGTGTGTTATATTATATGCTATAGCTGTACTACCAGCGACGTGTGTTATATTATATGCTATAGCTGTACTACCAGCGACGTGTGTTATATTATATGCTATAGCTGTACTACCAGCGACGTGTGTTATATTATATGCTATAGCTGTACTACCAGCGACGTGTGTTATATTATATGCTATAGCTGTACTACCAGCGACGTGTGTTATATTATATGCTATAGCTGTACTACCAGCGACGTGTGTTATATTATATGCTATAGCTGTACTACCAGCGACGTGTGTTATATTATATGCTATAGCTGTACTACCAGCGACGTGTGTTATATATATGCTATAGCTGTACTACCAGCGACGTGTGTTATATTATATGCTATAGCTGTACTACCAGCGACGTGTGTTATATTATATGCTATAGCTGTACTACCAGCGACGTGTGTTATATTATATGCTATAGCTGTACTACCAGCGACGTGTGTTATATTATATGCTATAGCTGTACTACCAGCGACGTGTGTTATATTATATGCTATAGCTGTACTACCAGCGACGTGTGTTATATTATATGCTATAGCTGTACTACCAGCGACGTGTGTTATATTATATGCTATAGCTGTACTACCAGCGACGTGTGTTATATTATATGCTATAGCTGTACTACCAGCGACGTGTTATATTATATGCTATAGCTGTACTACCAGCGACGTGTGTTATATTATATGCTATAGCTGTACTACCAGCGACGTGTGTTATATTATATGCTATAGCTGTACTACCAGCGACGTGTGTTATATTATATGCTATAGCTGTACTTAGACGATATTATGCAGCTTAGGAAGGATCTGCGGTCTAAAACGTCGATAATGAAATAGAGAAGAAAACGGAAGAACAATACGACGGGTTTGTTAAGGGGAGGTTTTTAGGTCGTTCCCTAGAATTCCATCAAGCTTAAAATTACACCCCCTAGACTCTCTTTCAACATAAATTTGTACATTTTTCGGTAGAAAAATGTTCCGGCCAAAGGCCGGTTCCTCTTAAATTACAGGCTCGCTATCGCTCGCCAGGATAAAATCGACACCTAAATGGCGCGAAAGGTCTTAAAATTGACAGAAATAGGGCAAAGGTTCCTAAAATCACCAAACCAATCGGGCGAACGTCTTAGAATATCAAAAGCAATGGGGCTAAACATGAGATAGCAAGGACTCCAGAAAAAAATCCCTCAAGTGGAAATCTCCCCTTAAAGGATATGAAAGGGGTAACTAAGTTTATCCTGGCTATCATTAGGCGATTAAAGACAGCTTCGGAAGGATCGGTGGGAATCATAGGGGTAAAGACTGCCTCAATTAACCCTCTGACTGCCTCAATTAACCCTCTGACTGCCTCAATTAACCCTCTGACTGTCTCAATTAACCCTCTGACTGCCTCAATTAACCCTCTGACTGTCTCAATTAACCCTCTGACTGCCTCAATTAACCCTCTGACTGCCTCAATTAACCCTCTGACTGCCTCAATTAACCCTCTGACTGCCTCAATTAACCCTCTGACTGCCTCAATTAACCCTCTGACTGCCTCAATTAACCCTCTGACTGCCTCAATTAACCCTCTGACTGCCTCAATTAACCCTCTGACTGCCTCAATTAACCCTCTGACTGCCTCAATTAACCCTCTGACTGCCTCAATTAACCCTCTGACTGCCTCAATTAACCCTCTGACTGCCTCAATTAACCCTCTTGACTGCCTCAATTAACCCTCTGACTGCCTCAATTAACCCTCTGACTGCCTCAATTAACCCTCTTGACTGCCTCAATTAACCCTCTTGACTGCCTCAATTAACCCTCTGACTGCCTCAATTAACCCTCTTGACTGCCTCAATTAACCCTGACTGCCTCAATTAAACCGCAGTTATGGGATAAATACATGATGTTATGGAGAAAGAAAAGTATGTCTGCTGTGTTCTTCCATAATGCAGTTAGTTTTCCATAACTACCATATATACCTTTATCCAGAAATGTCTGAAGTATAGGCCATTTTACGATACCTTTATAAGGATGCTTAGCCCCATTAGCTTTGAGATTTTAAGACTGTTTGCCGCATTACTTTTCGATTTTTAAATATTTAGCCCGATGTCTGTCAATTTCAAGACCTTTCGTGCGACTTAATTGCCGGATTTTTTCCCTGACGAGCAATAGCGAGCCTTTAATTTAGGAGGCACATGTTTGTTTACCGAAAAATGTACACATTTATATCGAAGGGGGATCTTGGGGGTATTTTTGAAAAGCTTGATGGAGGTCTACGAAGCAAACTGAAAACCTCCCCTTAGCCCTTACAGTACCGGCGACGTCTTTTGGTTTTGCTTTGAGCTGTATTTAGCCGATTTGATGTAGCTTAGGAAGGCTATATGGCAACTAAAAGGATCAGTTGAGATAGTCTGTAGCTTAGGAAGGCTATAAGGCAGCTAAAAGGATCAGTTGAGGTAGTCTGTAGCTTAGGAAGGCTATAAGGCAGCTAAAAGGATCAGCTGAGATAGTCTGTAGCTTAGGAAGGCTATATGGCAGCTAAAAGGATCAGTTGAGATAGTCTGTAGCTTAGGAAGGCTATAAGGCAGCTAAAAGGATCAGTTGAGGTAGTCTGTAGCTTAGGAAGGCTATATGGCAGCTAAAAGGATCAGTTGAGATAGTCTGTAGCTTAGGAAGGCTATATGGCAGCTAAAAGGATCAGTTGAGATAGTCTGTAGCTTAGGAAGGCTATATGGCAGCTAAAAGGATCAGTTGAGATAGTCTGTAGCTTAGGAAGGCTATAAGGCAGCTAAAAGGATCAGTTGAGATAGTCTGTAGCTTAGGAAGGCTATATGGCAGCTAAAAGGATCAGTTGAGATAGTCTGTAGCTTAGGAAGGCTATAAGGCAGCTAAAAGGATCAGTTGAGGTAGTCTGTAGCTTAGGAAGGCTATATGGCAGCTAAAAGGATCAGTTGAGGTAGTGTGTAGCTTAGGAAGGCTATATGGCAGCTAAAAGGATCAGTTGAGGTAGTGTGTAGCTTAGGAAGGCTATATGGCAGCTAAAAGGATCAGTTGAGATAGTCTGTAGCTTAGGAAGGCTATATGGCAGCTAAAAGGATCAGTTGAGGTAGTCTGTAGCTTAGGAAGGCTATAAGGCAGCTAAAAGGATCAGTTGAGAGAGTCTGAAGCTTAGGAAGGCTATATGACAGCTAAAAGGATCAGTTGAGGTAGTCTGTAGCTTAGGAAGGCTATAAGGCAGCTAAAAGGATCAGTTGAGGTAGTCTGTAGCTTAGGAAGGCTATATGACAGCTAAAAGGATCAGTTGAGGTAGTCTGTAGTCTTCTAGCGGGTACACGTCCTTCCTAAACTGAGTAAACCGTCCAATAGTTGCCAGAACAGCATGAAATGGACGTCCCCGGTACTGAATGGGGTTAAGGGGTGTGACCTGTTTTTGTTCTGTCCTCTTCTATCTTTCTCTGGCTTATATCCATTCTTTTTTCTATGTGATTGAGGGAGGCAAAAGGCATAACTGCCTATAGCGAGTGCCTCCCCCATAGTTGAAAGAGTGACAGGGCCAAAATCAAGGGACGTTCGAGCCAAAATGCCTGGACACACGGAGTTTGAAGCAATTTAAGTCATAGGAAGCGGGAAAAACTGATTCTGGGAGAGAGTTCCAGAGCTCAGCTGTTGAGTAGAAGAAAGTTTGAGAGTAACGTTTCACTCTTGGGTTGGAGAGTTGCACAGAGTAGGGGTGGGATTGAGTTGCAAGACGGGTACCACGTGCCCTACGTAAAGGAGGTGGTATGCACTGGGATAGCTCTGAGGAACACTGATTATTATAGTAGCGATAGAATAGCGAGAGAGATGCAACATTGCGGCGGAGAGAGAGAGATTGCAGAGAGTTGGTGAGTGGACGGGAGTTAATGATACGAAAGGCCTTACTTTCAACCTTGTCTAGGAGAGTGGTGTGAGAGGAACCTCCCCACACATGTGAACAATACTCAATACAAGGGCGCACTATGCCCCTGTACAGAGCAAGAAGCTGTGCAGGGGAAAATAACCCCCTAAGGCGGTTGAGCACACCCAGCATCTGGGAGGCTGCCTTAGCAAGACTGGTAATATGGTCCTTCCAAATGAGAGCAGAACAAATAGAGACACCAAGAATATTGAGAGAAGATGAAGGGTTGATTTTTGTATTGTTGAAGAATAAGGGATAGTCCGCTGGGAGATCCTGACGGGTAGATAGATGGAGAAATTGAGTTTTGGAAGCATTAAAGTTAACAAGGTTTTCTCTGCCCCAATTGGAAATAGTATTTAGATCAGAATTTAAGAGTTGTATGGCTTCATTACGTTTGTCGTTGAGGGATTGCTGGCTGGGGCGTTCTGAAAAAGTAATGGAGTAGTGTAAGGTTGAGTCGTCTGCGTATGAATGGATGGGAATTAAGGTACAGTTAAGGATATCATTTATAAAAATTATAAAGAGAATAGGAGATAGGACAGAGCCCTGAGGAACACCGGAGTTTATAGGGTGAGGAAGTGAACAATGGCCATCCACAACCGCGGCTATGGAACGGCCGGAAAGGAAATTAGAGACAAAGGCACAGATGGAGGGATAGAAACCGAAGGAGGGTAGTTTAGAAATTAAAGATTTATGTCAGACTCTATCGAAGGCTTTCGATATGTCTAGTGCAATAGAAAAAGTCTCACCGAAGTCCCGAAAGGAGGATGACCAAGAGTTAGTAAGATATGAAAGAAGATCACCAGTAGAGCGACCATACTGGCGATCTGAGAGCAGATTATGAGAAGAGAAATGCTTAAGAAATTTGGCCCCATTCAGCCTACTGTTTTAAGACGTTTATCCCCATCCAGGTGTCAATTTCTTACTGGTGAGCGGTAGCGAGCCAGCATATTATTATTTTTTTTTTTTTAGACAGCAGGCTAAATTTGTACATTTTACGATAGAAAAATGTCTCCGGCGAAGCCGGATTTCTTCATATAATGCTGGCTCGCTGTCGCTCGCCAGGAAGAAATCGACACCTAGATGGGGATAAACGTCTTAAAATAGTTGGCTGAATGGGGCCGAATGGATACAAGCCAGAGAAAGAGAGAAAAGGAGAGATGAACGTATGAATTTGTTTATTGTTTTATATAATTATTATTTTTTTAGTTTCCTCCCTAGACTTCCACCAAGCTGTAGAAAACACCCCCTAGACCCCCCCCCCCCCCCCTTCAAGATTAATTCGTACATTTTTTGGTAGAAATGTGACTCTCTTAAAATTACAGGCTCGCTATCGCTCGCCAGGAAAATAATCGACACCTAAATGGCACGAAAGGTTTTAATATTGATAAACAAAAATGGAGCGTAAATTCTTAAAATCGCCAAACTAATGGGCCGAACGTCTGGATATCTAAAAACTAATGGGGCTAAAAACCGAGGGAGAAGGGGGGGAGGGGGGGGGCTAGCAAAACCGGCACATCCCCCCTTAACCCTTCCGATGAATTGATTTGGCATTCAACTTCGAGCGCAAAATAACAGTAACTATATCTATCTATCTAGATATATTGGACTTCCTCTGTTTCGCTCCATAAGTTTCTTTGGAGATCTTAACCCTTTCAAGACCCGATTACGCATTTATTTTATATTTTCTGGCTATTAGTAAGCGCTTTTATTCAGATTAGGAAGGGTGTAAGGAAGTGAGAGGGTTAATTGGGACATAAGAACATAAGAAAATGGGAGTCTGCAGAAAGCCGATTGGCCTAAGCAAGGCAGATCCCTGTCCCACACAACCCCAATTACAAAGCCCAATTATAGGCTCAACACTCTAATACCCTGAGGATCATCTTACCAAAACGGTTAGAGATTAACGCAGGATTACGGGGGCCTGCAGAGCGCTGATTGGACAGTCTTATGATTCCCAGGGGTCCTTCCTAAACTGCATACAATCGTCTAATGATTGCCAGAATAACCTGCCGAAGTAGGTCTGAAGGGGGGTGACCTGCTTGTTGTTATTTCTGTCCTTTTCTCTCTTTCTCTGGCTTGTATCCATTCGGCCCCATTCAGCCAACTATTTTAAGACGTTTATCCCCCTCTAGGTGTCGATTTCTTCCTGGCGAGCGATAGCGAGCCAGCATTATATGAAGAAATCCGGCTTCGCCGGAGACATTTTTCTATCGAAAAATTTACAAAGTTAGCCTGCTGTCAAACAAATATAAAAAATATGCTGGCTCGCTACCGCTCACCAGTAAAAAATTGACACCTGGATGGGGATAAACGTCTTAAAACAGCAGGCTGAATGGGGCCAAATGGATACAAGCCAGAGAAAGATAGAAAAGGACAGAACAAAAACAGGTCACCCCCTTTAATCTTCAGAGGATGGAGATGTTTCACCTCTTCAGTTTGACGATAATACAGACGCTTCACTCCATTCAGGTACCGTATCGGGGTTTTTTTCTGAGCGAGCGAGAGCGAGACCGTAACTTGAAGACATCGGCTTGGGGTCAGGACGTTTTTCTATCAAATAATGTACAAATTTAACTTGAAACGGGTGTGCAGTCACAGAGTGTGAGGTGAGGTTGAACGGTCAGGCTATGGAGTATGTCAGCTCATTTAAGTATCTGGGCAGTGTGTTGAGTGAAGATGGGAGTATGGATGCAGAAGTGCGGGAGAAGGTGCCACAGGGGAAGAGGGTTGTAGGAACGTTGAAAGTAGTGACAAGAAATAGGGTGGTCAGCATGATGGCAAAGAAGTCCTTGCATGACAGTGTGGTAATCCCGACATTGAGGCGTTGACGTACGGGAATTAAGCATGGAAGTTGTTGGAGAGACACAAACCAAGAGTGAGAGGGGTGGAAATTAATTACTTGAGAAGTGCGTGCGGAGTTACATGGAGGGATAAACAGACGAATGAGGAAGTACGAGAGCGGTGTGGTGTGGATGTAGATGTGCTGGAAAGTGTGAATAGAAACACCTTGAGATGGTTCGGCCATGTGGAACGTATGGGAAGCAAAAGAATTACTAATAAAGTGTACGAGAGTGAGGTGGAAGGACAGAGAAGGAGAGGTAGACCGAGAGAGAGGTGGAAGGATGGAGTTAAAAAGTATATGCGTGAAAGCGTGTAAGCGGTGCTGGATGGGAGGAGGTTGACTGAATGGGGACAGAGGTGCATGGGGCGATTCATTCGTGGCCATCCCTTCGGGGATCACGGCGTCCGGCAATAGATAGATAGATAGATACGTCGGACCAGCTGGTGTTAAGAGAAAAATGTAGAGACTACACTGATACCATTGAATGCTTACTTGTAACAAAAATGGTACACACACACACACACACACATACATACATACATACATACATACATACATACATACATACATACATACATACATACATACATACATACATACATACATACATACACACACACACACACACACACATACATACATACATACATACATACATACATACATACACACATACATACATACATACATACATACATACACACACACACACATACATACATACATACACACACACACACACACATATATATACATACACACACACAGAGTTTTAGTTGATTCATTTGTTCAAAGTACAACACATTAGCGATTGTAATACTTAATATGTTTAGCAGTATTAAGAGTCTCTCCAGTGAGCCTGCCAAGTGATATAGCCTCCTCAAATTATCTCCCAGCTCGTACAACAATAATTATACCCGCTGTTTGATCTCAGTGTAATATCTCACTCCCTTATCTCACTCACTTTTTGGCCGATTTTTGCATGTATTCATCATTTTTCTACTTTCCTCCCTAGACCTCCATCAAATTTAAAAAAACATCCATTAGATCCCCCTTCTAGATTAATTTGTACATTTTTCGGTAGAAAAATTTCCTGGCCGAAGGCCGGTTCTTCCAACATTACAGGCTCACTATCGTTCGCCAGGGAAAAAATCGACACCTAAATAGCACGAAAGGTCTAAATATTGACGAAGAAATGGGGCGAAAGGTCTTAAAACCGACTAACTAATGGGGCAGACATCTTAACATCTGAAAACTAATGGGGCTAAACATGAGGGAGAAAGTGGTCCATAAAAACAGTCTGCCTCCCCTTAATGGCTTTAATATGGCTGTTACCCATCTGTACCCTCCCACTGTAAGGGCCCCTCGTAAAACCTGGGGGATACTTAGGTTAACTCTATGTGGGGGGGGGGGGGGGGGATGGGGGGGGGGGGTCTTTACTATATGATATGCTCACTCTCAACATTCACGACCGCCAGTGGTTAATATAAGTATGTTCAATATGTCCAATTTCTCCACTCATGCATTGGGATATTCAGGTAAAATCACTAAACATGTTAATTGCCAAATAGTATACACACACACACATACTGTATATATATATATATATATATATATATATATATATATATATATATATATATATTGAGAATATATCACAAATACACGTGAGCCACTACATGTTTCTAATCTCTCAGTGGGGATCGAACCGTCGACCATCAGGACGATAGCCGACGCTTTAATCAACTACACCACGGCACGGCAGATCCCCACTGAGAGATTAGAAATATATATATATATATATATATATATATATATATATATATATATAGTTGTATACCGTATGTATATCAATGAATCAGTTCATCATTTAATTTATTTTTTCTTTCTATGTGAGAGAGGGAGACAAAAGGCAGAATTGCCTGTGGCCAGTGCCTCCCCGGAGTTGAAAGAGTGACAGGGCCAAAATCAAGGGACGTTCGAGCCAAAAGCATCCTCTATCGAACCTTAGCCGTTTCTGCCTGTCTCTTTTACTATCCTACTGTCCTTTCTGGGGGGCGGGGGCTAGGAATCCTCTTCCCCTTGTAAAATTCCTCGACTCGAAGAGACAGAGAAAGGGGCGAGGGAACGCGATAGTGGTCCCGAACCCTAAGAATTGGAACTTTAAATGTTGTCTATGTTCGGGCTCTGTCTCGAGTCGGCCACCTTCAGTAGCAGGTAGTATGAGGTAGTGAAGTGCTACATCTGGGGGATGAGAGGTGGTGGTTGGACGGTAACTTTAGGGGAGGTTTTTAGTTTGTTCATTATACCTCCATCAAGCTGAAAATTACACCCCCTAAGCCCCTTTTCAAGATAAATTTGTACATTTATCGGTAGAAAAATGGATTCCTCTTAAATTTCAGGCTCGCTAACGCTCGCCTGGATAGAATCGACACCTAAGTGGCACAAAAAGTCTTAAATTTGACAGAAATAGGGTGAAAGTTCTTAATATCGCCAAAGTAATGGGGCGAGTGTCTTAAAATCTCAAAAGCAATGGGGCTAAATATGAGGGAGAAAGCTCTCCATAAGAATATCCCCCTAGTGGAAATCTCCCCTTAAGTTACTGTGAGAGACCCCCCCCCCCCTTCCCTTCTTCCTCATGTTTAGCCCCATTAGTTCCTTTAGCGGCCCCTTCAGTACCAGGTAGTATAGGGGTTACGGAGGGGGGGGGGGGGGGGGTAAGAGGAGTGAGTGAGTGTGTGTGTGTGTGTGTGTGTGTGTGTGTTGGGGGCGGGGGGGGGACAGTGACTCAAGGTTTGATTACCTTAATGTGAGAGTGATTGATAGCTAGGATCCCCCCCTCCCCCCCCCCCCCCCCCACCCCTAGCATCTCTCCCTCCCCCATACCTTACACACATCATCTCACTATTTCCCCACTTTCCTCTGTTTATCACCCCTCCCCCTCCCCCTCATCTGTTTATCACCCCCCCCCTCTCCCTCCCCCTCCCCCCCCTCTTACCCCCCACACTCACCATCTGCACCGGGTCTCCCATCCTATGAAAGGGGTAATTAAGGGGAGGTGTTTTTAGTTTGTTCCCTAGACCTCCATCAAGCTTAAAGTGACACCCCCTGGACCTCCCTTCCCTTTCACCTTAAGGAGGGTGACCTGTTTTGGTTCTGTCCTTTTCTATCTTTCTCTGGCTTGTATCCATTCGGCCCCATTCAGCCTACTGTTTTAAGACGTTTATCCCCATCTAGGTGTCGATTTCTTCCTGGCGAGCGATAGCGAGCCAGCATTATATGAAGAAATCCGGCTTCGCCGGCGACATTTTTCTATCGAAAAATTTACAAATTTAGCCTGCTGTCAAACAAACATCAAAAATATGCTGGCTCGCTACCGCTCACCAGTAAAAAAATGACACCTGGATGGGGATAAACGTCTTAAAACAGTAGGCTGAATGGGGCCAAATGGATACAAGCCAGTGAAAGATAGAAAAGGACAGAACAAAAACAGGTCACCCCCCTTAACTTTTACACACGATCTGTTCACCCTTACTCGTCGCCCCCCCCAACCCTCCCCACAATACCTCCCATCCTGTATACCTCCACCCCTCCTTCCCTCCCCTCTCACCCTAAACCCCTCACCCCATACTGTTTCCCTCTCTTTACTTGCCCCTCCCCCCCCCCCCCTCTCACCCTAAAACCCCTCACCCCATACTGTTTCCCCTCTATGCCCCCCTCCCCCCCCCCCTCTCTCCTTCCCACAATACCTCACTTCCTGTATACCTCCCCCCTCCCCTCTCACCCTAAACCCCTCACCCCATACTGTTTCCCTCTCTATACTTCCCCCTCCCCCCTCTCCTTCCCCCTCCCCTCTCTCCTTCCCTACATTCTCACCCTTACTTATTCCCCTCACCCCTTCCCACAATACCTCACTTCCTGTATACCTCCCCCTCTCCCCCCTACCCTCTCTAACACCCCCCCCCCCCTGTTTTCCCCTTCTTATCCTCTGTATCTCTCTTTCCGTTTAAGGGGGTAGAGACTATATTTTGGTCTATTTACTTATTTATCTATTCATCTTTTCATCTTTTAATTTCCTCGCTAGACCTCTTATCAAGCTTAAGGGGAGGTGTTTAGTTTCCTCCCTAAACTTCCATCAAGCTTAAAATTACACTCCCTAGACCCCCTTTCAAGATAAATTTGTAAATTTTTCGGTAGAAAAATGTCCTGGCTGAAAGCCGATTCCTCTTAAATTACAGGCTCGCTATCGCTCGCCAGGATAAAATCGACACCTAAATGGCACGAAAGGTCTAAAAATTGACAGAAATGGGTCGAAGGTTCTTAAAATCGTAAAAATAATGGGGCGAAAGTGTTAAAATTAGAAAAGCAATGGGGCTAAACATGAGGGAGAACGGAATCAAGAAAAAAATCCCTCAAGTGGAGACCTCCCCTTAAAGAAACACCCCGTCGACCCAAATCCAAGGTAAATTTGTAAATTTTTCGACTGGTTTCTCTTAATATTACAGGCTCGCTGTCGCTCGCCAGGAAAAAATCGACACCTAAAAGGCAGAAAAGGTCTTGATATTGATATAGAAATGGGACGAAAGGTTATAAAATTGACCAACTAACAGGGCAAACATCTTAAAATCTGAAAACTAATGGCGCTAAACATGAGGGAGGAGGACCAGAAAAACGATCCATCTCCCCTTAAAGGGCAAATGGTCACCAAAATCCCTTTCCATTCTATCACTGTCTAAAGCATGTTAAACAATTATTAATACTGCACAGTTGTCTTGGTTTGCCATAAATGTTGATTTAAAATAGCAAACAAAGCCATGCAAGATATTTTAAGCTTAACCCCTTATTGGCGGGGCCCAACTTAAGGCGGTCTAGAGAATAAAGGACAATGTGGCGGGGACCGCCTTAAGTCAGTAGCAATTTTGAGCACATAATTGGCTCTGAGAGAGCGTCCGAGCGGTGGGAGGAGCGTAGGTTGACTCTGACTGTTCGGCACTGGGCCCACCTCCACACACGTCCACACTCACTGCCTCCCTAGACAGGGAAATATGTCAGGAAATTACCGTATTTTAGGGATTTTTCCTTCGTGTTGCTCGATCGTTGCAAGACAACCCGTGATCGTAGAAGGATGGTTCTGGTGTCATTGGAAAGCTCAATTATCGCCCTTTCACGGATACATACTTGTATTACGCTCTGGCTCTTGTTTATGCATGAAAAAGAGTACGGAAATAAGCTCGTGTAGGGTAAAACCACCCGCTTGGCAGGTAGTAGAAGTTACCGACCTAGCAGCTCGTGGAGTGTTAAAGGTGAACTACAGGGATGAACGAAAAAACTAAGATTAATGCAGAATCATAACTTGGCATGAATATACTGCAATATGTATATGGGCAATATCGATATAATTTCATTAAACTCCAGAAACAAATACTAGTATATAGCCTAATGTCGTTGGCAACTCGGCGATCAGCTGGACGTTCGGGATTGACGCCATTGTATGGAGAGCCTAGTTTGTAAACAAGATATGCAGTCCTGGACTGTCCGGTCTGTTTTTCGTAATTAATATCTTTCAATTCAATACTCAAGCTCTGCAAAAGATCGACCAACGTCCTGAAGATGTGGTGCACATCAAGAAATAATGCCATCTCGCCAACAATAAACATATAGCCAATGTTTGTGAGTGTTTTAGCCTGGTCCAAAGTTGAGGCAGCTCGGTTCTAAGGCCTATTTCGTAATGATAATATCGTTTTCTGTTCAATTTATATATCGCGGTCCCTTGACCAGACAGCGATGAAGACAAATGTTGAGCTGTAAACATGCATACAAATTATTAGAGTTTCTCACATAAAAAATCACACAAATTCACCCATTTCCCATGTCAAGAGTTCCCGCCATTGCACAAAATGACGTCATGGTAAACACGCCAGTTCGCGCCACATAAAATAACTTAGATAAGCTATATTTCTATGTTGTTAAAACAAATTTATGAAAGTTCTTCAGTATCATGTACCTAAAACCAAGCAGATCCCAATGGACATTGTAGTTTGAATAGGTTTCATCCCTGGAATTCACCTTTAAGAAGTTAATGGCAGCCCCTGTCGCCTCTCTCTTGTGTAGTGACAAAGGTATTAGACCGCGAAATTCGAATATGTTTTCATGTTGCCTTTATCTAGCTTACCCTGATATATTTCGTACATCATGAAGTATTGTGAAGGCAGTATTTGCTACCTATATCACATGAGTGTACAATTATTCATATTTTGGTCTCGTTAATCATAAATAAATAAATATTGGCAGCTCAATTAATATGGCAACACTAGCGGTACCGGCACTAACGGTACAATGGTATTTTTGTACAACAGCGTACGGCCAATGTATCAAAATATTCCCTCATGATTATCACTTGCACAGTGCATTATCACTTGCACAGTGCATTATCACTTGCACAGTGCATTATCACTTGCACAGTGTATTATTCGAAAGCTTGCCATTATTTCTACACTTCATTATTAAGCTAATGGAGAGATCTCCACTTGAGGGATTTTTTTCTTGACCCCTTTCTCCCTCGTGTTTAGTCCCATTGCTTTTGATATTATAAAACGTTTTCCCCATTAGTTTAGCGATTTTAAGAACTTCACCCCATATTAAGACCTTTCGTGCAATTCAAGTGTCGATTTTATCCTGGCGAGCGATAGCGAGCCTGTAATTTAAGAGGAACCGGCCTTCGGCCGGGACATTTTTCTACCGAAAAATGTACAAATTTATCTTAAAAGGGACTCAAGGGGGTGTAATTTTAAGATTGATGGAGGTCTAGGGAACAAACTAAATACCTCCCCTTAAGCTGCTCATACAATTGCTCATACCTCACTTTAAATATTTGTCCATCTTCATAACTGCTTTCACAGCTTGGAGTGCTTCACAGAGATAGGCTACTGAGAATCAAAATGGTGGCCAGTGACCTGACTCCTGAAACTCTTTGACCGATTATGTTATGCTAAGGGTACCGTACCCCCAATACCTCCCTATATACGGTACGTCATGACAGTTCGCAGCGCCACTCTCCACCACCATCCACAAGATTAAGGGAGGTGACCTGTTTTTGTTCTGTTCTTTTCTATCTTTCTCTGGCTTGTATCCATTTGGCCCCATTCAGCCTACTGTTGTAAGACGTTTTTCCCCATCCAGGTGTCAATTTTTTACTGGTGAGCGGTAGCGAGCCAGCATATTTTTAATTTTTGTTTGACAGCAGGCTACATTTGTACATTTTTCGATAGAAAAATTTCTCCGGCGAAGCCGGATTTCTTCATATAATGCTGGCTCGCTATCGCTCGCCAGGAAGAAATCGACACCTAGATGGGGATGAACGTCTTAAAATAGTTGGCTGAATGGGGCGGAATGGATACAAGCCAGAGAAAGAGAGAAAAGGACAGAAATAACAAAAAGCAGGTCACCCGCGCCTTAAATCCATTGGTAGCTATTGTCTATTGCAGCGAGTTTTCCGCCAGCCTACAAGTAGTACCGATGAGCGCGCCGCCTTTCCATATTTTGATATTCAGGTTTATTCCCCTAGACCAAGGGTTGCCGACCCAACGGCTTACGAGTCTCACCCATCCAGATTTTGTAATTAGCTTGTCTCCCCTAGATGAGGTTGCCGACCATGGCTGACAAGTACCATCTACCCCCTGCACTTTTTACAAGGTTGTCTCCCACCTAAATGTTTGGCCACCCAAGGTTGAGTAACAAGTCCCATCCGACCTTAATCCAAATACTTGCCTCCACCCGGTAAATTATTGGCCACCCTGGCGGGGAAATCGAACCCCGGTCTCCCCGCATTGACAGGCGGGGATACTAACCACTACACACCCTTAGCAGCTAATTATCTCCGATTACTTAATTGACCTATTTTTTGAACTACTATGGCATGTGTGTCGTATTAATAGCCAAGTTTACATAATTACCATCCATGTTTCGCTACAAAATCTACCTTATAAAAATGTGTAAAACCAAGATCGTAACACTGGCATTTTACCACTCTCTGGGAAACAAAAGTAAAAAATACTATAAAATCCATGTCGTTATCAGGTAGCCCAAAAATCCTGACCACTAATAACCCTCTATGACTACAAAACAACAGGAGTCTATAATTCTATCTTCCTATCTGATCTATCTACCTATCGATCTATCTAGTTACTCAGGGAGCCCAATTCCCCCTTGTTTTTGTTTTTTTGTTTTTTTTTGGGGGTGGGGGGGGGGGGGGGGGGGGGATTGGCCGACCTCCAAGACAGAGCCAGAATAGGGACAACACAACAACACAACAGAAAACAATGAACACACAAAAAAAAACAGATACAATTCACAAACATCTACCGCATTTCATCCAGGAGAAGACTCCAAGAAACCAGGGGTAATCGAGTTACTATAGCTATCTAACCATTTTAGGAAGGGTCAGCCAGGAAATAGGTGTGGCAAACATACAGCCCATTCGCATCTAGCCCTTTTGCTTTAGTTACAGAGGTTAGGGATCAACGATACTTCTTGCTTTCCCTATAATGAATGAAATTAGATTACTGTAAGGGAAGGCCTGGCCGTTTGTTTGGGTCTATTAGATTCATGTATTTCATATATTTGTTTTATGTTGCCTCCCTAGAACCCCACATCAAGCTTAGAAAAACACACCCTAGAACCCCCATTCAAGATAAATTTTGGACATTTTGGTCGGTAGAAAAATGTCTCAGCCGAAGGCCGGTTCCTCTGTAAAAGTGCAGGCTCGCTAATCCGCTTCGCCAAGGAAATAATCACACCTAAATGGCACGAAAGGTCCTTAAATTGACAACGAAATGGGGCTAAATTTTTTTAAAATCGACAAACTAATGGGCCGAACGGTCCTTATAATCTCAAAACTAGTGGGGCTAAACATGATGGAGAAGGGGGTCCAGAAAACCGGTCTAGCCTCCTCCTGAATGCCCTATTGAGTACCCAGAGACGTGTGCTGCATTGTACTCGAGCTAGATGTAGACGAGTCTTTTGCAGCTTCGGAAGGATCTGTGGTGGTTTAAAAAAAAAAAAAAGTTGTGGTCGATAATAGTTTTGAAGCCTTATTATGGCTAGAGGTCCTTCCTAAGTGACTGAATACCAAAATCGTCTATTAGTTGCCAGAATATTATAACCAGAACGTCTCCCCGTATAATGAATGGGTTAAGGGGTGGTTTTTAGTAATGTTCCTCCTAAACTTGCCATCAAGCATTTGAAATTACAACCCACCTTGAGCTTCCCTTTGCAAGATAAATTTGTACATTTTTTCGTCGGTAGAAAAAATGTCCCGGGGTCCCGGCTCTCCAAAGGCCGGTTCCTCTTAAATTAGGCAGGCTGCTCGCTATCGCTCGCCCAGGATAAAATCGACATCTGAATGGCACGAAATGGTCTTAATATGGGGTGAACATTCTAAGATTCGCTAACTAATGCGGCGAAACGTTTTATATTAATCAAAATCAATGGGGCATAAACATGAGGCGTAGAAAGGGGTCAAGAAAAAAATCCTCCCTCACGTGGAGATCTCCCCTTAAACAAATATCTACAAATGTTCAAGTCAATAATGATGCTGTAAACAAGGCTGCTGCTTGGCAAAAATCAGTACGGTGCTAGGATATTGTTTGTTTGTTACAAGATATACTGTGTAATGTGAACCCCCAAAACAGAAGACACATTCATCTGTAACTCCAAATGACACCAGTTACTACATAATGTTCTAACTACCATTAAGGAAGATTGCAATCGTGTACCTATTTAGCTAAACTGGGAAGTGGTAATAATGTATTCGGCTTGTTAATATTACCGAATTAACATGATTAAATATTGTGTAATCTTTACAGTATGTGAAACACCCTTCTTCCGATTTTATTAATTATACATTTTATTGCTACTTGGTATATTTTTCATACATTTGAACAATTGCGTGTTTCAGGCTATGAGGAAGTTGGAGCCATGATCATCGATATTATACAGAAATGCAATAATAATGTACGTTTCTGATGGATAAATGGTTGAATTGGGTTTTATGTATTTATATATGTACTATGACCGTATTTTAGATGTAAATTCTGTTAAACATCGTTGTCTACAGCTCCAACTTCATTATAGAACGAAACTCGCAAGTCAGCAATTCCAGTTTGTCTATGCATTTAATTCTGGCTATGATTAAATAATTGCATTCAGTTTAGGAGAAAATTCTGAATGAAAATAGTTTAGTTGTGATCATATTAATGCTTTAAATTCTAACACGTCAATCGAAAACTAATATTAAAGGGGTACAAAGGAGTACAAAGGAAATCAAGCAACAACAGATCTAGTGACCCTTCTAGGTTGCTTGTCCTCCAAAACACTGAGGATCAAGTGTCCAAACAGTGGTTTAGAGTGGGTAAGGGACCATTGGAAAGGGAATTACTTGCCCTGGAACTAATGTCCGTGGCAGATTAGGAAGTTAGTAGGGGACAGAGGGGTTAGTAACTGAGGGGGGGATAAAATAAAGTTATTCATTTACAAACGCAGTCAGTCGCGGGTTTGAAGCGAGATATTTGTCTAGGCGGAGTTTAAATGAATCAACGGTAATGCAGTCTATAACGTTTCGGGGAAGCCCATTCCACAAGTTGACAACGCGATTGAAGAAGAAATTCTTAGATTCGTGTGAGTTAAAAGATTTACCAATAATTTTGCAACCGTTTCCCCGCGTGTAATTAGATTGGTCGCTAGTGAAGTACTTACTACAGTTCATATTGTCGATGCCTTTGATGATTTTGAACACTTGAATTAAGTCACCTCTTAATCTGCGCTGGGTTAAAGGAAATAGATTTAATTCTCTAAGACGCTCTTCGTATGGTTTGTTCTTTAGGCTAGGTATCATTTTGGTAACTCTACGTTGAACTCGTTCTAGCTTGTTTATATCTTTTTGGTAATAAGGGCACCAGGATTGAACGCAGTATTCCAGAAGAGGGCGGACTAAGGAATTGTAAAGAGTTATGATAACTTCTTTGGATTTATGCTCAAATGACCTGCCTATAAAGCCAATTATTTTGTTTGCCTTCTTAACAACTTCTGAACATTGTTGACTCGGTTTTAGGTTACTCGATAGTTGTTACTCCCAGATCGGTTTCTCTGTTTACATTCTTAAGCTGAGGTGCCATTCATCGAATAGTTTGGGCTTTCTCATTTAGGTAGCCGAGATGTATTACATTACATTTATCCGCATTGAAACTCATTTGCCAAATTTGGGCCCAACATGACAATTTATTTAGATTGTGTTGCATATCGTCAACTTGTTCTTTTGAGAGTACGCTATTTGCAATTTTTGTATCGTCAGCAAATTTTGAGATTGTACAGGTGAGGCCCTCATCTATGTCGTTGATGTCATTAGAAAGAGATAGAGAGAAAGGGTAATACTCGCTTTTTCTGGACCAACTTCTCTCTCATGTTTAGCATAGTAGTTTTGAGATTTTAAGACGTTCGTTCAGTTAGTTTGGCGATTTTGAGACCTTTTGCCACATTTTGTTGTCAATGTTAAGACCTTTCGTGCCCTTTAGGTGTCGACATTTTTTCCTAGCGAGCAATAGCGAGCCTCTACTGTTAGACGGAACTGGCCTTCGGCCAAGACATTTTTCTCAGGGAAAATGTACAAATTAATATCGAAGAGGGGTCTTCTGAGTGTTTTTTTACGTTTGACAGAGGTTTAGAGAGCAAAATAAACCCCGCTCCTTAAACCATTGAGCCGAACCAGTAAATTATGCTGTGCAATACCGTCTGAGCTCCCTTAAGACGTTTGGCTCATTGATATGACGATTTTAAAACGTTTCACCCCATTGCATAGTCAATTTGATGACCTTTCGTGCCATTTAGATGTCGATGTTTTTTTCCTGGGGAGCTATAGCGAGCCTGTAATTTAGGAAGCACCGGCCTTTAGCCGGAACCTTTGTCTACCGCAAAGGGCAAAACATTGATCACGAATGGGTGTCTTTGGGTGGGGTGGGAGGGGGTGGGGGGTATTTATTAAGCTTAGGTGGTGGTCTAAGTAGGAAACGAAAATTGATAATACAAAATCAATCAATCACTCAATCAATCAATATAATATCTCCTTAATAGTGTTTTCAGAATGTATATTATGAGCAAAACAAGTTCTTAAGGGGTAGTAATACATTGTCTTAACAAAATAATTAAACATTTTTGTAATCAACTCTCTTAGACTAGCTCACCAGAACTTTATCGGCAATTCGGTTAATAGTCGGAAATCTGAATACCCACAATTTTCTCTATTGGAAAACTTTATGATGGAATAATTTTTCTTCTGATGACTTCTATTGGCGCGGTATTAGTTTATGTACAGCACCATACAGCCAGTTACACACATATGTATACTGTATATACACACATATAAACACACACACACACACACACACACACTAACACACACACACACACACACACACTCTCTCTCTCTCTCTCTCTCTCTCTCTCTCTCTCTCTCTCTCTCTCTCTCTCTCTCTGTGGTATTAACAATTGTATATCCAAATGTGTAGAGAACATCAAGATCATCTGCCATCAGTCTGTAATGAGGCTTAACCCCTTACGTACCGGTGATGTACTTTTAATTATATTCTGGCAACTATTAGACGATTGTGTGCAGCTTAGGATGACGTCTACCCATTAAAAGTCTACAGAATATTTCAATTAATCCTTTTAGCTACCATTTATCCTTCCTAAGCTACATAAAGTCGTCTAAATGTAGCTTCAATCGAATGAAAAAGACGTCGCCGGTACAGAAGGGGTTAAAATAATCAGTCAAATATTGATAATATATCCAAGTGTCATATATTATAAACAGGCTCCAAGAATAGGTTAGCCCGTTCTGTACCGGTGAAGTATTTTGTATTTGTATTCTAGCTACACTTAGACCATGGTGTGCAGTATAAGAAGCATCTGTGGTAGTAAAATATTAATTAAGTGAGATAGTTCGAAGCCTGTTAATTGACAGTCCCCCTTCTTCCTCATGTTTACCCCATTGGTTTTGAGATTTTAAGACGTTTGCCCTATTAGTTTGTCGATTGTATGACCTTTCGCCCCATTTCCTTGTCAATATTAAGACTTTTTGTGCTATTTATGTGTCGATTTGTTTTCCTGGCGAACGATAGTTAGCCTGTAATTTTTGGAATAACGAAGGACGGGACATTCTTCTACCGAAAAAATTACAAATTAATCTAGAAGAGGGATCTAAAGGATGTTTTTTTTTTAAAGTTTGATGGAGGTCTAGGGAGGTCTATGGAGGTCTAGGGAGGGAAGTAGAAAAATAATCATAAATGAAAACATCGGCCAAAAGGTGAACCATCCCCCCTTAACCCCTTCTGTATTGGTGATGTACTTTTCAACATATTCTGGAAACTATTAAATTATTTGCTTCAGCTTAGGAAGAATGTCTACTCAATAAAAGGCTACAGACTGTCTCAATTCATATTTTTTTCAGCTCCCATATATCCTTCCTAAGCTTCAACAAATCGTCTAAATGTAGCTGTAATCAAATAACAAAGACGTCTGCGGTACAGAAGGGGTTAATGCCCCTGACCTGGCCTCCCTAGAGTGGCAGCTTCACTTTAAGTAATTGTCAGTTTGGGACCAAATGACCACTGGGGCTGTGTACCAGAAAGTTACATATATACTAAGACCACACAGACCTTGCTGTCCCTACTAGATGGTCCGGCCATAAGTTGAGTAGTCAATCCTATAAGTTCTGGAATAAACTGGCATGGGTTGTCTTTCTCACATGGGACAGGTCTGCTTGGGGGTATTTTGTGTATGGCCACCTTCATAATGGGTAATAAGGCGTCCGGCAATTGATAGTTAGATAGGTGTGTGTGTGTGTGTGTGTGTTTATGTGTGTGTGTGTTAGCTAAAATTTCCACGGGTCCTAAGACCTACCCATTATATATATATATACTGTATATATATATATATATATATATATATATATATATATATATATATATAATAATAATGATAATAATAATAATAATAATAATAAAAATATTCATCGTCATTCACTACTCTTTGTCACCATACCATTATTACCACTATTCTCTGTATATCAACTCTAAGTTTCATACCTATTCATACCTGTAGCTCCAATATAATAAATGTTGTTATCACCATATTCACCACAATTACAAATAATAGTCACTGTCCACCAAAGCGTAGACTATGTATACATTTTTCACATAACTACCACTAACTAAATTACCTGATTCCCTCACTGTATTCCAACAATAAAATAACTACTCCATCACAGCATATCCAGTAGCCACCACTAGAGCCATGTACAGTCACTCATAAATAATCGTAGATTTCACTTATTTCTACTATGAAAGTTTATATCAAGAAACGAATTCATGCTCCTAATTTTATATACATCAACTAAAAAATAAAATAAAAAAGGAACAGTGGGGATTGGGCCTGAGCATATAGAATAGAACTAAACAACAATATGCACTATTTATTGAAAAGCAAGTTCTGTCCAAAAATCAATCCAGATATATATATATATATATATATATATATATATATATATATATATATATATATATATATATATATAATTGCATAGAAAAGAACATAGGGATTCCACGAATTTGTATTATAAGTGACAAGCCACCATCACTTGCCTCCAGTCTAGCTTAGCTCCACCTCCTACCCATCATATCTCTCTTGCCTAATTGTAGCACTTGATGTTAGTTAGTTAGATAGTGTTAATTAGTTAGTTAGTTAGTTTTAGTTAGTAACGGTAAATAGTTAGTTAGTTAGTTAGTTATTAAGTTAGTGTTAGTTAGTATCGCCAACAAAAATGTCCATAACAAACAAACAAACTATTAACACCTACAACCAACCTATTTTATTTCCCCATCCTACCTATCACATCTCTCTGGACTAATTGTAGCCCTTGATGTTAATTAGTTTTAGTTAGTTAGGTAGATAGTTAGTTTTTAGTTCGTAAGTTTGCTAGTCTTAGTTAGTTTTAGTTAGTTAGTTAGTTTTAGTTAGTTAGTTTTAGTTAGTTAGCTACCAGCATATAGTTAGTTTTACTTAGTTAGTTATTTAGTTAGTTTCCCCAGCAAAAATGTCCATATAAAACAAACCACCACCACCTACAACCTTTTCCTTTCTCCCCACCATATATCCCTGCTCTAATTGTAGCACTTGATGTTAATTAGTTTAGTTAGTTAGTTACTTAGCTAGTTTAGTTAGCTAGTTAGTTAGTTTTAGTTAGTTAGTTAGTTTTAGTTAGTTAGTTAGTTTAGTTAGTTTGTTATTAAGTTAGTTTGTTAGTTAGTTAGTTAGTTTTAGTCAGTTAGTGTTAGTTCATTAGTTAGTTAGTTATAGGAAGCGCCAAAGAACTTGACAATTATCTCGATCCCTGACCTCTTCGTAACTCAAAAGGAGCTTGAGCAAACTGGCTGTAAATTTCCACACCTATTTCCTGGTGGACTTTTCCTAAATTATATAAATATCAGCCCGATTGCCTTCACTCATTTTGAGTTATAAGAAGATAAAGGGTCAAAATTGTTGTCAAGTTCGTTGGCGCTACCTATAGTTATTTTTAGTCAGTTAGTGTTAGTTAGTTAGTTAGTTAGTGGCTAGCTAGTTAGTTAGTTGGATAGTTAGTTTGTTAGTTTTAGTTAGTTTTAGTTAGTTAGTTTGTTAGTATCACCAGCAAAAATGTCCATAATAATCCAACCAGCACCACCTACAACCTCCTTCCTCCCTATCACATATCTCTGACCTAATTGCAGCTCTTGAACGTAAACCTACGTTATGGCCGGTTCTTCGTTCACTATACGTTCCTGCAGCAGGTTGTGAACAGCTCCGGAATGGTTGGTTTGCCTGGTCGTTAGGGAGGTCGTTTGCTGGTTATCCTTTCCAGTCTGGCCAATTTAGCTCACTTTACCGCTAGATCCGGAGGTGTTTACTATAGCCTAGCAGTATTTTTTGCATCTAGCGACATAATACCTAGAGTTATTTAAGATATTTTAGAGCCATAATATAGAGATTGTGGCATTATTCTAGCGATTTCAATATTTATTTACACTCTAGGGACATTAAGAACATAAGAACATAAGAACATAAGAAAATGGGAGTCTGCAGAAAGCCGATTGGCCTAAGCAAGGCAGATCCCTGTCCCACACAACCCCAGTTCAATTACAAAGCCCAATTATAGGCTCAACACTCTAATACCCTGAGGATCATCTTACCAAAACGGTTAGAGATTAAAGCAGGATTATGGGGGTATGCAGAGTGCTGATTGGCCCAACCCGGCTGATCCCCCTTCACACCCAACCCTTCTCGTCCATATGCTTATCCAATTTTATCTTAAAGCTCCCTACCGTTTTTAGACCCCACTATAGCACTTGGTAGTCCATTCCACCCATCTACAACTCTGTTACCAAACCAATATTTGCCTATATCTTTTCTGAAACGAAATTTATCTAATTTGAAACCATTGGTACGAGTTCTTTCGCTATCACTGAGCTTTAGTACATTTGTCATGTCCCCTTTGTTAATCCCACTAACCCACTTGAACACCTCTATCATATCCCCTCTAACTCTGCGTCTCTCTAACGAATGTAAACCTAATTTCTTCAACCTTTCTTCATACGAAAGATTTCTAATATTATGGATCATTTTTGTCATTCTACGCTGTACTCTCTCCAATGAATCTATGTCCATTCTGTAATAAGGACACCAAAATTGGACAGCATAATCCATATGGGGTCTCACTAATGACAAGTAAAGTTTTAAGATAACATCAGCAGTTCTGTTACTCACACTCCTAGAGATGAACCGAGAATCCTGTTTGCCTTATTACGAACGCTTATACACTGTTTTCTAGGCTTCAAATCATTGCTAACAAACACACCTAGATCTTTCTCACAGTGTGAATTTTCTAATTCTAAATTAGCTAGTTTATATTTAACATTTGTATGCATCTTCCCTATCTTTAATACCTTGCATTTGTCAATGTTAAACTTCATCTGCCAATTTACTGACCATTCATGTAAGGTATCTAGATCCCTTTGGAGGCACTCTATATCGCTATCTGAATCAATTGATCTCCCCATTTTAGTATCGTCTGCAAATTTACTTATCCTACTAGTTATACCTAAATCTAGGTCATTTATGTATATAAGAAACAACAGGGGACCTGGGGGACACCACTTTTGACTGCTCCCCACTCTGACTTGGTACCATTTATGCTGACTCTCTGTTTCCTACCAATTAGCCATGACCTAATCCATCCAACAACGATCCTCCTATTCCATGTGCCTCAACCTTTCTCATCAATCTCTCATGAGGGACTCTGTCGAAAGCTTTACTGAAATCTAAATAAATAATATCATATGACTTGTCACTATCTACTGCTTCATATACCTCTGAGAAAAAGCTAAGCAAATTAGTAAGGCAAGAACGTCCCTGAGTGAATCCATGCTGAGAAGAATTTATTAAGTTAAATTTTACTAAGTGGCTTCTAATTTTCCTAGCAATAATAGACTCTAGCAACTTTCCTATGATTGATGTGAGACTAATGGGACGGTAATTGGATGCTATCGATTTATCACCTTTTTTGAAGATCGGAACTACATTTGCAAGCTTCCAAGCTTCTGGAACTAAACCTGTTTCTAAAGACTTGTTAAATAAAAATGCTAATGGGCTACTTAACTCATCTCTGCATTCTTGTAATACTCTAGCATATACCTCGTCAGGACCAGGCGAATTTTGAGGTTTCAGTCTGTCAATTTCCTTAAGCACATCATTTCTACTTATACTAACTGTACTTAACATATTTTCTATACTATCACTATATACCATATTGACTTCTGGAATCTGTGCCAAATTTTCATTAGTGAAAACGGAAAGAAACTGACTATTTAATGTACTTGCACATTTCTAAATCATTTTCTGTTATTTCTCCTATTGAAGTTTTTAGGGGGCCTATTACATCTCTAACTTTAGATTTATATAGTTGGTAAAAAGCTTTAGGGTTATTTTTTGAGTCACTGGCTATCCTTATTTCATAATTTCTTTTTGCTTTCCTGATTTCCTTTTTAACCTGTCTTGATAGAGTCTGATAGTATATATGTAGATGATTTTCGCCTTTCTTTATTTTTCTATATATTCCTTTCTTTTTCCTATAAGATCTATTAGCTTATTAGTCATCCATTTTGGTTGGTTCTGCGGCGATCTAAATTTTCTTTTAGGGATATATTTATTTTGAGCATTGTGGAGTGAAGCAATAAACTGATTATATGTAGGTGGCAAGTTTAACTCTGGCATATCCTGACTTAATTGCTTAACAATAGGGTCCACCCTTAAGTCTCTTCTTAGCCCACCATAATCGGCTTTTCTGAAATCTGGGATAAGTGTGTATTCTCTTTAGCATTCCCTGTCCATTGTATATTAAAATTAATAGATTTATGATCGCTATTTCCTAGGTGGTCACCAATCTCTACATCATTTATCATATGTTCATTGTTACTGAAAACTAAATCAAGAATATTAATAACTAGTTGGCGTATCTATGAATTGAAATAAAAAACTATCTTGTACAACCTCAATAAACTCTACTGAATCGGAGTCGCCTATTTGGTGCTGCCAATCAATGTTCGGAAAATTAAAATCCCCCATAATGCACACATTGCTAAACCTTGATGCTATTTTAATTTCCTCCCATAACGATGTTCCGCCATTTCTACTCATATTAGGCGGTCTATATATAACTCCAATAACTATGGTCTCACTACCTTCGTTAACCTCTACCCAAACACTTTCATTATCATTATTTAGTCTAATACCTGATTTAATACAGCTTTTTAATGTACTCCTGACAAACACTGCTATACCCCCGCCCCTCCTACTTGTTCGGTCATATTTAAACAAACTATATCCTGGAATATCAAATTCTGCTAAAAAATGCCTAGATTCTGTATTAATCCACGTTTCAGTTAGCGCTATTATGTCTATATTTTCTGTGCTAACGAGTGCTCTAAGTTCGTTCATTTTGTTACATAAACTCCTACAATTTGTATAATATACCCTCAACCTATTACTTTTATTTGCAACTAATTTTCTATTGTTTTAGCTAACTTATTATTTCCTGTTGAACTACTAGCTCTAGACGGAAATTCTGCTCTATCAGTAATCTCATCTTTACTATCAGTTACATGTGTAGTGTTATCGATAATACTATTACACATCACTATATTCGCACTATCTTGACTGATTATTTCTATTTTACTCACTGGTTTGTCACATGACGTACCTGCTCCATATGGAGACAGTATTTTACTTACACACCCAGGTTTTTTTAACGAAACCCCGCAACAATCTTGTCCAGTGAGCTGGCCAAGGTCGAAACTCCTAGTCGAGAAAGATGTACTCCATCCTGGGCATACAGTTTATCCTTACCATAGAGGTGGGTCCAGTTATCTAGGAATGGTATTGACTTTGCCTTGCAATACTTCTCCAGCCGGCTATTTACACCAATAGCCTGGAGGACCATTCCTTCCATACCCCTCTTCTTGGCAGGATACTGTGTACCACAGGAAATCCACCCTTCTCCTTGATCCTCTCCAGCATTTCCTGGTACTTGGTCAGCAACTCCTCAGTCCTGCATCTCCATATGTCATTGGATCCCGCGTTGATGAAGACGATGGGGTCCTCCCCACCCACTTCTAGGACACCATCCATCTTCTCTGCCACCCTCCCGACTCCGGCTCCAGGTAGGCAGACAACTTTACTAACATGAGTGTTAGTAGCCCCGTCAAGGTACCTAACCATTGAATCACCGACAATGAACTTAGCTTTTTTCCGTTGTCGGCGTGTAGCAGGAGTTGTAGCAGCAACAGCAGCAGACTTCCCCCCTCCCCTCTCACTGCCTCGATGATCGCCACTTCCTCGCCATCACTCTCATCAGCAAAGGTGCTGAAGTTGTTGTGGGTCTTGAGTGGCTGCCTTTTCAGCTTGCAGGCCGTTGCACTGGTTGACACCACTTTCCAAGGGGCTTCACGATCCCTGGGAAACACTTCCGGTAGCCTCACACTTCTTCTCCGCCATAGCTAGTCTCAAGGCCAAATTTTCATCTTTGAGACACTGAACCTCCTGCTCCACACTCTCCAGTCTTTCTTGCAAAGCAAGACAAAGCTGGAGAGTATGGGAGGAGACAGCAGACTCATCAACTACAGCCATCACTAAGAAAGTTCACTAGGACCTCACTAAGGGTAAACAGGTTCACTAGCGGTCACTGGGGACGTCTGCACTGGTCAGGGGTCAGAGGGCAACTAGTGACTATTCTAGTGGCATTCTAGTGACTATTGAGAATGGATCTAGCGAAATTGTGTACTTTCTTTGGCAACCCTGATTCCTTCTTGGTCATTACTCGCCGGTATCGATGGGGCCAGGCCTCGTTACTGCCAGCGGGTGGACTTTATTATTTTATATTACTTTGTTATTAAACTTATTACAATATTTTAACCCTTTGAGGATCATATGACGCGTTGGATTTTTTTTTTTTTTTTTTTTTTTTTTTTTTTTTTAGCGTAATGCATAAGTGGGCGTAATTTCGGTGTGAGTATCGTAGGTTCGAGTCCTTGGAGTGGCACATGTATTGTTGATTTCATTAATTGAGTTTATAAATTAAATTGGTTGGTGAAAAAAAACATAAAATTAGACGATTTTATTCAGCTTAGGGTGAACTTGTGGGAGCTAAAGAGTGATTGAGATAGCGTTTACCACTTTGATTCCTAGAGATATCCTCCCTAAATTGCACAAAATCGTCTAATACTAACCAAAATGAAACTTTGAAAGCATATATATATATATATATATATATATATATATATATATATATATATATTATATATATATAATTTACTGTATATATATATATATAATAATATATATATATATATATACAGTAAATATATATATATATTATATATATATATATATATATATATATATATATATATATACCGGTATATATACACTGATTATACTTTCAAAGTTATTTTGGTTAGCATTAGACGATTTTGTGCAATTTAGGGAGGATCTCTAGGAATCAAAGGGTATGATATATATATATATATATATATATGTGTGTGTGTGTGTGTGTGTTATAATATATTTTACTAAGTACACAAATATCAATAAACTCACTAGAAGAAAAAAATAGTGTTTTGTAATACCAATACTGCCCTAGTTCTGTCAAATAAATGTGTGTGTTAATCTTTGGTGCATAGTTTACTCTCTGGTAATGTTCTTGTTAATGTAGTTTGTTACCTGAGCTACATAAACTGACCATAAGTAAATTGGTTCTCTCTCTCTCTCTCTCTCTCTCTCTCTCTCTCTCAAGATATTTGCCGCATTCGTTTGGCGATTTTTAGACCTTTCGTGACGTTTAGGTGTCGATTTTTTCCTGGCGAACATAAGCGGGCCTGCAATTAAGGAGGAACCGCCCTATGGCCAGGGCGAATGATGCACACATTAATCTCGAGGGGAGGTCTTGAGTCAATTCTTAAGGTTGTTGGAGCTCTAGGGAGGAAATTTAAAAAGTGATAATACATAAATATATATAAACAAATAAATACGCATCTCCCTCTTAACCCCTACTATACCACCAACGTCTTTCTAATTTTATTATAGCTATATTTAGACGATTTTGTGCAGTTTAAGAATGATCTGTGGAATAAAATGGTTAAGTGAGATAGTTAAAAGCCTGTTAACGCCGGAGGCCTTTTTAAAACTGTCTTATATTGTGTAAAAGTAGCCAGATTAAATACAAAAACACCTCGTCGGCACAGAAGGGGTTAACAAGTTGGTATCAGAAAAATTCAAGTTACAGTGACGTGGAAATCCAAGTTGGACCATAAAGTTGGATCCACACTCAACAGACTATTCCTGGGCGCCTTTACTTCCTTCCTTTGTGAATGCGAGCACTGGAGCACAAACCCAATTTTGGTCGGATAAAAAGTAGATACAAGTAGTGAGAGGGGTTCAAATACACGTTTCTTTCCCATGTAGTAAGAGAGAGAGCCACACCCACACACCTTACCTTACCTTTGGATACCTTTGGATGTGTTCGCCGCTTCTCTAGCGGCACCAAGGAGCGCGACGCCCCTCGTTATGGGTGGTGATTTGGTGCAGTAGACTGTTTGAAGCGACAGCTCGCTCCCTTGCGAGGATGGGCTCGTCTGGCACTTTTTGCAGTTCGACATCTAGGGCTCTCTTGAAGTTGTCTAACGAGATGTCCTCATGTCTCTTACACGCCGTGGGAGTTTGTTGAAGAGACGTGGGCCTCTGTGTGATAACCAGCCCTCTCGCAGAGAGCCCATAGCACCCCTGTTATTCATCCGGGGGATTTCGCATTCCCAGCCTCTCCTATCACTGAATTTCATGACTATCGGAGTATGTAGGTTTGGTACTAAACCCTCTGCGATTTTCCATGTGTTTATTATTAGGTAACGTTCTCTTCTACGTTCCAGTGAGTACAGATTCAGTGCTCTTAAACGCTCCCAATAGTGTAGATGTTTTATCGAACTTATATGCGAAGTGAAATTTCTTTGTACACTCTCTACTTCATTTATTTCACCTGCTTTGTATGGGGATGTTAATACGCTACAGTATTCAAGCCGCGGTAGCACTAGAGATTTGAAGAGCGTTATCATAGGCAATTCACCGCGTGTTTTAAAAGTACGCAGAATCCAACCCGTTAGACGTTTCGCAGCCGCCACTTTGACCTGGTTATGTACTTTGAAACTCATATTTTCAGACATTAATACCCCAAGGTCTTTCACACTGTCTTTCCGTTCTATTATGTGGTTAGATTCTGTTAAGTAATTTGTAATTTCTTTAACACCATTATTATCTCCGTACCCTATTAATTGGAATTTTTCCTCATTGAATTGCATGTTGTTTTCCCTGGTCCACTGGAACACTACATTCATGTCTTCCTGCAGTCGGCCCGTGTCCTCTTGTGTGTTTACTATCTTACTTAATTTTGTGTCATCAGCAAAAGACGACACCGTACTGTGTCTGGTGTTGGTATCTATGTCGCAAATTAGTATGAGGAACAGAAGGGGCGCTAGCACTGTTCCTTGGGGCACTGAGCTTTTGACATCCGAAGGCTCAGAAGTGACTTGGTTTACTGCTACCGATTGTTTTCGGTTTACGAGGAAATTGTATATCCACCGTCCGATTTTCCCAGTTATACCTTTTGCTTTCAGTTTGTGGGCTATTATACCATGGTCACATTTATCAAATGCCTTAGCAAAATCGGTGTAAATGACATCCACGTTTTTCTTTTCTTCTAGCGCTTTAAGAATTTTGTCATAGTGTTCCAAAAGTTGTGAGAGACATGATCTTCCCGCTCTAAACCCATGTTGACCGGTGTTGTGTAGTTCATTTGCCTCCATGAATGTTGAAATTTTGCTTCGCAGGACTCACTCGAAAACTTTAATGATGTGAGAGGTTAGAGCTACCGGGCGGTAGTTTTTTTGGTAGTGATTTACTCCCTCCTTTATGCAGTGGGGCAATTATTGCATTTTTCAAGCTATCTGGTATGTCTCCAGTGTCTAGACTCCTTCTCCACATTATAGCCAGGGGTTTTGAGAGGTTTTCCTTACATTTTTTCATTAGGATCGAATTCCATGAGTCCGGGCCTGGTGCCGAGTGGGATGGCATGTTGGAAATGGCCTCTTCTATGTCTTTTGGACCGAAATCAATATCCAGCATCTGAGGGGTTTGTGGGGGAGGTTTCCATGAAAAATATATTTTGGTCTCTCATGACTTTTGTTTCATCAGGCTCACTGAATGCCATTTCATACTGCCTGCTTAAGAGTTCGCTCATTTCCTTTTTGTCCCCTGTGAAAGAGCCGTCCCCTTTGCTCAGTGGGCCGATGTTTGATGTTGTTGTAGCCTTTTGTTTGGCGTATGAAAAGAAGTATTTGGAATTTTCCTTTATACCTGCAATAGCTTTCCTCTCCTCTTCCATATGTTGTAGTTCATATGATATTCTTAGCCTTTGTTCAATTTCCACAATTTCTCTATCTATTTCGACCTTTTGCCTATCCTGTAGATTTTGATGTGTGCGTCTTTGTGTGAGTAATTTTCTTCTTCTGTACAGCCTCCTCCTTTCCCGATCTTGTTTGCTTCTTCGTTTTGTTGTCTTGCAGGTATATGGTGGCTACAGATTTGTGTCATGGTTTCTGTTATTAAGACTAGACATTCTGCTGGTGTCAGGTTATCCATTAAATCTTCCCAGTCTATTTCCTCCATTTCTTGATTTACCTCTTCCCACCTAATGTTTTTGTTATTGAAGTTAAATTTACTGAAGGGGCCGGTTTTTGTTCTCGATTCTGAGGTTGTCTGCACACTTTCTAAGGTTGTTTTGATCTCAATTAATTTATGATCTGAGTATGTTGTGTCCGATATGTTAATGCTGTGTACTAGAGAGTCGTTGTTAGTGAAGACCAGGTCTAAGATATTGTTTTCCCGTGTGGGTTCAGCAATATGTTGGGTAAGACTAAAAAAATCACAAAGTTCAAAAAGCTCTCTCGTATTAGTATTTGCTTCTCCGGTGTTATTTGCCACTAACTGGTTTTCTAGTTGTCTCCATTTAATGTTTGGTAGGTTAAAGTCTCCTAGCCATATAATATTTGGTGTTGGGTTCCCCAGGATTTCCACTTCTGATTTTATTTTGTTGAGCTGGGTTTTGAATTCTTCTCGGGATGAGTCTGGAGGCCTGTATGTAACAATAACTGCTAAATTTAGGGATTCAATTTTAACTCCAAGTATTTCCACCACTTCATTACTGTTATTTAGGAATTCAGTACATATCAGTGAGTCATGTATGTACAAGGCTACACCTTCATGTGATCTATGCGTTCTGTCCGCCCTATGTAGGTTGTAACCAGGAATCCATACCTCACTATCTTCCTGATCTTTAATGTGAGTTTCTGTGAGAGCCGCAAATATAGCGTTTCCTTCTTCTAGCAGGCCCCTAATAAATGGTACTTTGTTCGTGGTTCTATTTTTTAGGCCTTGGATATTTGCAAACAAGATTGGGGAGGGATTGTTTGGAGTACTATGTGTACCTAATAGTCTTCGGGATGTATTGGCCACTCTTGGGAGGCCAGGAGGTGCTCGAGGTGTTCTATGTGCTCTTCCATCTCCCTCAGTCTCTTCATCTTCATCTGCCCTTTCCCTCCTTGCCTTTTTCCTCTGTCTCGTCCTCGCATAGCTAGAGAGTTTTTTGGGCTACCGTTCGTGTTATGTCTAGCATATCTCCAAGTCCCTTTAATATGAAAAGCTGGGCATTTCATATTGTAGCAGGTCTTGTTCTCAAGTGATGTCTTGCAAAGGGATGGGTGGTGATATTTGCAGGTTTTACCAAATCTACATTTTCCATGACTGGTTATGTTGTTGCAAATTTTGGGATGAGCAAATCTACATGAATTCCCATTATATTCGCCCTTTTGACCAAAGTAGCACCTTTTTCCAGATAATATCTGCCACTGGTGTAGACAACCCCCTCTATAGGGTCCTTCCTACTCTGAATAAAATCGTTTAAGAGTTGCCAAATATAATGAAAAGGGCATCACCGGTACCGTATGGGTTAAGAGGGTTGGTTGATATAGTTTGAAGCCTCTCCCACAGCTGTACAGTAGTCTATTCGCTGTAAGTAGGCGAGCAATCATGACCTCTAACCTCTGTAACTCAAAAACGACTGGAGTAATCAAGCTAATATTTCTACCATTTAGGAAGAGTCAGTCCAGGAATAGCTGTGGAAATGTACAACCAATTTGCTCTAGCCCTTTTTGAGTTACAGAGGATAGAGGTCATGATTTTTCGCCTACTTACAGCGAAAAGACTATAACACATAGGATTCCACATACGAATATCTTACCGGTACCTTTATATGGATTAATAAGACCGTACTATTGCCTGTGTTCTTGTTGTGCCCTGATTGCCTGTCTCAATGCTGCATGATCCTCTGTAACAACCTATTTAAGGGAGCTCAGACGGTATTGTGCAGCGTAATTTACTGGTTCGGCTCAATTGTTTAAGGAGGGGGATTACTTTGCTCTCTAAGCCTCCATCAAACTTAATAAAATATCCCCTAAACCCGCGCCCCCCCCCCCCCCACCCTCAAGATAAATCTGTACATTTTTCGCTAGAAAAATGTCCCGGCCGAAGGCCTGTTCCTCTTACAATTACAGGCTCGCTTTCGCTCGCCAGGAAAAAACCGACACCTAAATGGCACGATAGGTCTTAAAATGTACAACGAAATGGGACGAAAGGTCTTACAATCGCCAAACAAATGGGCCGAACGTCTAAGAATCTAAACAAGTAATGAGACTAAACACGAGGGAGAAAAGGGACCAGAAAAAACGACCCCCTTAAGAGGGGGGTTATTCGGGAATGATGAAGCGGTAGTGTCGGTTCTCGGTATTAAAGGGGGAGAGAGAGAGAGAGAGAGAGAGAGATTTATATAAATACACTGGCTACACATACCTTACGATCCAAACGAGGGGGTCAGGACTTAATTCTAGTAGAGATGGCATATCCGATAGAAAAGGAAAATTGAAGGAACGGATAGAAAAGGAAAAAGGATAGAAAAGAGAGAGAGAGAGAGAGAGAGAGAGAGAGAGAGGGAAGGAGAGAGAGAGAGAGAGAGAGAGGAAAGTTGAAAGAAAGGATAGAAGAGAGAGAGAGCAGCAATACACGTTATGTACACTAAGTAATATATTGTTTAGTTTAGGCTGAAGTATAGAATCAATAATTTGGCATTAAAGCCCTTCCCTGTCAAGCCAGTAAGTAGCCCCATTTTCCTGTCGCTCACCCCATTAACAAAAATGCAATTACCGTGGCTTGATTAACCCCTTCTGTACCGGTGCCGTCCTTTTGACTCTATTCTGGCTACTATTAGACGGTTGTATTCAGATAAAAGAGGGCCTCCAGCAATTAACAGGCTTCCAACTATCATACTTAACCCTTTTTTACTGCCACAGATCTTTCTTAAACTGCACAAACTCGTTTAAATATAGCCAGAATAACACCACAAAGACGTCGCCGGTATAAAAGGGGTTAAAGAGAGGTTTTTGCTAGGCCCCATTCTTCCTCGTGCTTAGCCCCACTAGTGTTTAGATTGTATGATGTTCGCCACATTAGTTTGGCGATTTTCAGACCTTTCTCCCTATATCTTTGGCAATAGTAAGATCTTTCGAAACATATATTTTCGCGTTTTTCATGGGGAGCTATAGTGAAACGTTCTTGGGCCGGAAATTTGTTCTACCAAATAATGTACAAATTTAACTCGATAGGGGTCTATATTTTTTTTTTTTTTTTTTTTGTATGCTTGATGGAGGTCTAGGGAGGAAACTAAAAATATGATAATGATGATAATAATAATAGTAATAATAATAATAATAAAAATAATATTATAATCAAAATTCTTCCCTTAAGTAATCCCCCCCCCCCTCCCCATTTTCCTGTCGCTCACCTCTTGAACAAAAACATAATTACCAGAGCTTGATTAAACCATGTCAGGCAGAATATTTGTACGTGGGGGGGGGGGGGGGGTAATAACGGGAGGGAGGGAATGTTGTGTCAGTATTTTTAGTAAAACTTATTTTAAATTGAAGACACGTTTGACACATTGTTTGGCGATTTTAAGACCTTTAGCCCTATCTATTTTTCAATTTTAAAACCGTTCGTGCTATTTAGATGTCGATTTCTTCCTGGCGAGCGATAGCATACCTGCAATTTTGGAGGAACTACTGAAACATTTACAAATATATCTCGAACTGTGGTCATGGCGGGAGTTGACGGAGCAAGCTAATACTGTATGTATATATATATATATATATATATATATATATATATATATATATATATATATATATATATATATATATGTGTGTGTGTGTGTCTGTTAAAGAACTGTTTTCATTTTTCATTTTTCCGTGTTCATCCCTTTTATGTTTGTTTGTTTGTGCTTGTTCCTCCGACTCTAGTATTTTCTTTCATTCTATCTCTCTCTCTCTCTCTCTCTCTCTCTCTCTCTCTCTCTCTCTCTCACTCTCTCTCTCTCTCTCTCTCTACCCTTCCATCAGTGCCCCAATTGGATGTTTTACCGATCATTACCGAGACATGACCAAATTTCCAAGCCACTTACCGAGACCCGGGCCACCTTTTAGGCCTCACTACAGGACCTATGGTAAAAAAAATCGGACAACCTCTGCCATTTTGGTGATATATTCCTCTCTTTAGACTGAAATATCTTGTTTTTGTTCTTGTGAGGTTGGGCAGACACTCGCTTGGCCCTGTAAAACGATTCAAATATCTCCATACTCATAACGCCTTGAAGATTACGACGCATTAGACGATTTTACTAAGGTTCTTATAATATTCCTACCATTCCCAGCCTTCCTCGCCTACTCAACCGCAGTTTTATCTCTCCCCCCCCCCCCCCCCCCCCCCCCCCCCCCCCTTTCCCACCCTTCCCCTCATACACTAACTCTGTCTGTTTCTCTCCCCCTCAACCCCTTTCCTCCTCCCCTCTCCTCTCTCTCCCCTTCTGCATTCTCTCACTCCCCCCTCTCCTCTCCTCCTCAACTATACTAACTCAGTCTGTTTTTCTCTAGTTAAAATATAGTTGGTTAGTTAGGACTTCAGATGCTATCAACCCGTCTGGATTATTAAGGGGGTCAAACTCGCTTTTTTTTCTCCTTCTCTCCCTCTCTCTTTGGCTTGTATCCATTCGGCCCCATTCAGCCTACTGTTTTAAGACATTTACCCCCATCCAGGTGTCAATATTTCCTGGCGAGCGGTAGCAAGCCATCATATATATATTTTTGTTTTACAGCAAGCTAAATTTACCCGGCGAAGCCGGATCTCGCCATACAATGCTGGCTCGCTATCGCTCGCCAGGAAGAAATCGACACCTGGATGGGGATAAATGTCTTAAAACAGTTGGCTGAATGGGGCCGAATGGATACAAGCCAGAGAAAGAGAGAAAAGGAGAGAAAGAGAAAAAAAAACAGGTGACCCCCCCCCCCCTAAGGGACGAGGATCAAAGGACAGTATACTGTAGATCAAAGGATACAGATACCCAGATTAGGAGGCGGGGGGGGGGGTAATTCTGGACCCCCTACTCCCTCATGTTTAACCCTTTGAGTACCAGCGACGTGTAGTGTATTTTATTCTAGCTATGTTTAGACGATGTTATGCAGCTTGGGAAAGATCTATGGTCGTTAAAAGGGTTGGTCGAGATAGTTTGATGCCATATTACTGCTAGAGGTCCTTCCTAAGCTTAACATAATCGTCTAATAGTTGCCAGAATATGATGAAAAGGACGTCCCTGGTACTGAGTGGGTTAACCCCCTTAGTTTTGAATTTTGTTCAATATAGATTCCATTATCTTGTCGGGTTTTGCCCATTGCTTTGCCAATATTAAAACCTTTCATGCCAATTAGGTGTCAATATTTTCCCAGCGAGAGATAGCGAGCTTGTAATGTTTATGAACATCAAGATAGAGATTGGTATGTTCTTCTGTTCTTATGCTGTAATTTATGAACATCAAGATAGAAATTGGTAGAAAGTAATAGATAGGGAGAACGTACATGTGTGTGCGTTTTTGTGAAAATGTGTTAATAGTGTAGCAGCAGCATTTGCATGTTTCCTTTGCTCATGAATTGACCACTTGCGAGTTTCAGGCTCTAAGAAAGTTGGAGCCGTGAACATCGATAATAAAGAGAAATGGAAGAATAATGTACGTTTCTGATGGAGAAATGGTATGTTGAATTGGGTTTTATGTATTTATAAATGTACTAAGACCGTATTTTAGTAGTGCATTCTGTCAAATATCGTTGTCTACAGCTCCAACTTCCTTATAGAACGAAACTCGCAAGTCGGCAATTTAGTGACTGTAAAAATAAAGCGTATGTTATGGGCATAATAATAATGCAAGGTTATAATGTGGAGGCGCCTATTGCATGTGGCTGGGTAAGTGCCTCTGTGTTTATGGTATTTATGTTAAAGTGTTTGGGGGTAATTATAATGTGTGTGAGTGTGTGTGTGTCTGTGTTTGTGTGTGTGTCTGTGTTTGAGACAGAGAGAGAGTGTGTGTATGTGTGAGTGTGTGACAGTGTGTGTGTGTGTGTGTGTGTGTTGAGAGAGAGAGACAGAAAGAGTTTAAGTGTCGTTATTTTCCTGGGGAGCGATAAAAAGGTCTTAAAATCGCCATACTAATGGGCTGAATGTCTGAATCATCTGAACACTAAAGGAGCTAACATGAATTAGAAGGGTGGTCAGAAAAACGACCCACCTCCCCTTAATAGTCATGTCAAAGATATTTGATCCGTTTTAGTTTATCATCTTAGGTGAAATCAAATGTTAAAAATAGACAGTGTTGATATTCATTGATCTTTTTTGGAATTGTGCAGAAACGTTTCGATAAAATCTTCACAATATTATGATTACCTATTAATATCTCCTGTTCTAAGAATTCACACACACAAATATATAATATATATATATATATATATATATATATATATATATATACGCACACACACTGTACACTCGGCCGCAATTCCGCGTGGGCCACCTTTTCGTAGGGTTTGGGTTAATCCGTTGTGTAGTTTGTTCGCTCTGGATATAGTAAGATCTCACACATCCCCTCCGTGAATCAATCGAAGATTTTGCCCCATAGATGGCGCAGCTTGATGGGAAGGGAGGGAGCTTGTCGTAGTGTTAAAAGGGTAGGACACAATGGGAGGAGGTGACGTTCTATAACATACAGTGACGAATGTTAAACTTATTTACATTTACTTGTTCATACAATAATGTTCCCGAAACTAATTCGTAATGAACAGTAGATTCCCTCTTTCACTAACTGAAACGTCTCTCTCTCTCTCTCTCTCTCTCTCTCTCTCTCTCTCTCTCTCTCTCTCTCTCTCTCTCTCTCTCTCTCTCTCTCTTTCTCTCTCTAGGTTATAAGTATACAGAATGTTGAAAGTAACACTATTATATATCCATTTACACCTTTAATGAATCACATTTGAAATTTATTCAGCAATATGATGAGAACTTGAGAAGAATATATTTTGAAGTAGCACCACGAAGTAACATTATACTGACGCGGCCATGTATAATTATCCACCTTCCTCTCCCTCTCCGAGCTCGGACTTTTTCTATCCTCTAGTCTATTTTTCCCCAGCTGAGGGTAAATTGTCATGTTTCTATCTTTGGTACTCGGCTATAAGGTAGATTTTGTAGCGAAAGATGATGTTTATTCTGAAAACTTGGCATTAATATGACACAAAGCCATAGTAATTTCATATATTTCCATTAAGTATCGAGAAATCAGCTAATAAGAGATTCAATTTACGATCAGCTGGAAACAAATAGAGTATAGTTGTCACTAAGGGATGGAGGGAGGTAAGGGTGGCGAGGTGACTAACAAGGTGGGTGGAGGTGGAGGAGTTGTGGTGGGATTGTTTAGACTGGTGGATGAATGTATAATAACTAAATTTAGGATATTTCAGTGTGTGTGTGTGTGTGTGTGTGTGTGTGTGTGTGTGTGTGTGTGTGTGTGTGCTTAAAGGGCGATCGGGACACGAATGCATAGAGGTTTTGTGTTCGTGGACGGGTGGAAAATTATAAAGCTACATTTATTTATGTACTATATATTGTATCTCTTTTTATACTGGCATGGCCTTACTTACTCTTTACTTTGTATTAGTTTTGCACACATTTTCAGCATATTTCACTAATTGGCTTAAATATAGTTATGTTTATATGAATGATGCATTCGGATCCCTTTGGACGATCCCCTGTTCGATCGTTTATGCTTCCTCTTACAACTTCGGTTAATAATTGCACACAAATCTTGATGTCATATCATATTTCGTGAACTCGCTAATCTGATTTATCTATCTATCTATCTATCTATCTATATATCCATCTATTGCCAGACAACCTTATCTCCCGAGAGGAGGTGGACGTGAAAGTATCACCTTCATAAACTTCTATATGCCGAGGTAACTCATTCGATTATCTAGCTTTTTTTCAATTAATTTCAAAATAAATGTGTAGCTTGATCAAACAAGATTATTGCGCAATGCAATATAACAATGACAAATATTAATTGTCCTGTTGATAAACATTATGCTTGCGGTAATATGAACAATTGATAAAGGTATACTCTATTAACTTCAGTAATTATATTTATTTAATTGATATTCATTAGACAGTCATAGTAAAGTAAATAGATCAAGGAAATAATGTGTATACTATAGCTGAATAGTTGAGGTCATAGAATTTACCCTGATAAATGTTGGTAAGCCTGTCGAGTAGGAAATGTGTATGTTCAGCAGAAGTTTTGGTAAGGAGCTCTTTATGAAGATCCATACTAATTTCAACCTAATGTCAGAGAGCAATAAAGGTGAAACGAGACTCAAGCTATCCATTTGGGGGAGGGAAGGGGTAGTTTACCCTGATGCACAGGAAAATCGACTTTAAATCGCCATAAACAGAGAGGAATTTTGTATCTAAGTTTAAACACTGTTGCCAGCTACTCTAAATATACTGATATTCCTGAGGGAAATGCTTTATCAACAAAGTGCCTCGATGTAAATTAATTGTTAAATATATAAATCAGACATGTCATCCTCTACCATTTGGCTTAATGTATCAATGGGATCATATGCAATGTTTTCTTTCTGGCCACAGGTAATTTAGAATCTTGATAAT
>CM064573.1:3025093-3152191 GCA_032716605.1 Paralithodes platypus
ACAGAGTTCTAGTAAGCTAGTGCAACTAGTTTGCGAAGATGGAAACACAAACTTTCATTTATTAATATCATAAAACTGGAGGTTTAAATTTAACCCTTAATTAGCGGCGAGCAACATAAGTCGAGTTAAAAAAAGCTGGACTATGTGGCGGCGCTCGACATAGGTCGAGTGGCAGCACGTAGGTTGGGTGAGAGAGAGAGACAAGTGGTGGCAGGAGACTAGCGAGCGTATGACTGCTCCAGACCACCGCGGCGAACCTACTGACACAAATCTCAGGTCCCTCCTCCCTCTCTCACTCGCTACATACTCAATTATGTACCGAAAGTACCGAATTACCTGCTTTTTGCACTCGCGTTGCACGGTTATTGCAAGAAAACTATCCATCATACAAGGATCGTTATGGTGTCATTCGAAAGCTCTGTTTATGCCCTTTCAGGGATAGGTACTTGTTTTACGTTCTGGGTCTTATTTAGGCATGAAAATGATCACGTAAACAGCCCTATTTTGGCTAAAAACACCCCGCTGTGCGGTACATATAAATAAACCGCATAGGCCGCTCGTAAGGTGTTAAAGAACTTAAATTTCTAAATCAAGCAACTTAAGTTTGAATTCAGTAAACTAACTTTCTTATTCAAACCACCCAAGCTTCTTCAGCTTGTACATTTCTAATTTTGGGCACCGCCCGGCGTGAACAGCATCTAGGCTAGCCCTCGAACCCGCTTGCAATCCTGTTAAAGGGGGGAATTCCTTCCTTGTACTGGGATCCACATATCCCCCCCCCCTTTTTTATCGGAAGCCTGCCAGGGCGGAACCATCACAGCACATAAAATGAGGAATAGAAACAGAGGTGTGCCTATGGGCATAATTAAAAGTGAAATTTCTTAAAAATAGAGATTGTAGAGAAAAACAGGGAAGTCACTTTGTGCCACGACCCACTGTCTCGATGGCACTTAAGTTTTGCTGATCTTTCCCACTTGGACTCTAAATATTAATTTGATATAACAAAACAAAATTGTGTATTTCTGAGTCCCGCCTACCCGGCACGGTTCGGTGCATGACGCAACTCAGTCAGGCCGCCGGAACCCGTGAGGGGGTAACGTGGCCTACTTTGGGGTGATCCGGCAGTTCGACAGGCTGTCGTCGTGCCCCCTTGCCCCTTATCTTGGAGACCCATCCTGTACATAACATGATAAAAGAAAAGTTGATCTTATTATAATAACATACTTTCGCCTAATCAGCACTCTAAGGGGTAAACTGAACTATATCCTAACACCCCTCCCTCCTCCGGGGACCAGAGCAGACTCAAGGACAGCGCGGCTGATCTCGTAAAAGCAGGATATGAACCGGACCATTGCGGGACTTAAATGGTGGCGCGGAATTGGATTGAAAAACTGACCTCCGAGAAATACGTAGGCTGAAAAACAGGTGGTTGGGTGAGCCCTAGTCAACGGCCTGGTTGTCCGAGTTGCAGATTCATTAATGCGTCTGAGATTTTTTAAGGGACGCCTGCTCATTGGTCAGGATCAAGATTAAGGTTAAAGATGGCCGACCCAAGAGTGCGGAAGGGCGGGTTTGCTGATCATGGGATTCTAAAGGAGGGTGGAAACACTGACCTGAAGCCGGCAAAAGTTAGTGAAGTATGAATGATGACTTGCTGCTGAGCTGGCTCTGACCCTAGTAAAAAACTGTTTAAGTGCACCTTCCCTTGACGAAAGCTAGCGACAGGCACAAGCCGATTGAAGAGCTCAATTCCCGCCGGGATTATCTAACTTCACGGCTGGGGTGATTGCCCCCAAAACTATGGCAGACGGACCTGCCGAGGACTGGGCTGGCTCAGCTTAAGTAAGGAAAAACATGATGCGTGACCCTGGATTTTACCTTATGCGGAGGGGCCCCAAAGGGTGTTACACAGTATAATCCTTAGGAGAGGCCCGTTATGGGACTAACATATTACGGCGGCCAGCCGGCAGGCCGGGCGCCTCTGGTTCTCAGTTTGTTAATAAAATGAGGCATTCCATATGCAGTTTCACCGGGGGGTGAATGGTTATTGCGAAACCGACCCCGGCCGGTGACCGTCATCCTATATCCCTATTAAATGTGTTAGTTGCCTTATCCCTTGTGCAGAGGGGGGGTGACTAGTCTACCACGTTGTGGAAAGTCGGCAGACTAAATCCGGCGTGCTTAAGTGTAGACCGGTTCCGGTCAGTCAGACTGAAGTTCTCAGGGGGCGCTGCCCTCCGTGGAAACTAACCATTGGTCTAATCCTCATGATCCCTGTTGCACCAGCGTGGCTGAGGGAGGGAGGAAGACAGAGGGAGGAAGACAGAGGGAGGACTGGAGGAAGGAGGACAAACGTCCTATATGTAACTGATTTAATTCTCTGAGCCAGAGGTGAACCCGTTTGCCCACCGCTTGGGGCCAACATGGAGAGCTATTGGTTTGTCTTGTTCTTGTGGCTCAACATAACACGAACATCCTGTTCCGTTTGTTCATCAATTACTCTCGCAGTTAAGACCGGGGAGAACAGTATTCGATAGTAAGCATTCATAGGCAACTCCTGCGCCATACCGAGTCTGAGGCGCTGACGTGACCGGACGGCCTCAAACAAGGCTATTCGGATGTCTGTAAGCGTTCGAGCCGGGGCGGGGAGGAGATGTTGTTGGAATACTTTAACTAATTCCTGAGTTCGTGGAGAGGGATTCGGCACTGGTTGGGCAATAGCCTGGGCCGTGTTCCTAGTCAATAGAAAGCTAATAAATGCTCTATGGGCCTTGTCTCTGACCAGAAATTCGCGTTGAATGTCAATAGGGTCAGGTGCCATGAGCGGCCGAGGGAAATCCTCTGCCGTGAATTGAGGTGGAATAAGAAAATTAAAAATAGGAAAAGGAACTCCGCCCGGTCGTTGTGCCAGCCAGTCAAACTCGATATGGGGTTGAGGAGGAATTGGGGACAAGGGATTGGATGTAATATCAATAGCAAATTGTTGCAGTTCCTGATCCCACGTACTCCATGGTCCGTCCCCTACCTCACTCAGATTCAACTCCCTGTGGTCTTTATGAGGTCCACACCTGTGAAAATCCTTTGAGGTGTCCTGCCGAATAGGCGGAGAACTACAGCCAGAATGGCTACATTGTTGATGACAATTCGGGAAAATGGGAACGTCTGAGTGAGGAGGTTCCTGGACCGGGGAATCTGCCGGAAGAGGAACTTGCTGACATGGGTCATACACAAAATATTGGAAATTGGCCGGATCCGGTTTGGCATATATCGGAACCTGCAAGACTGTACCGTTCTTATCTTTGGCCCTAAATACATGTTTACGGTTCACTTCAATTGCCCACCCCGCCGGTACCGGGACCTCCCCTTGTATTGACTTATGTTCCTCACCTCGTGTTACGGCCATGACTGGAAGCCAGAGCCTGCCTGGCGCTTTAACTACTTGAGACTGGGGAATAGAAGATGGGCCCGGCAGGTTACTAACCAGAAGGGTCCTGTCTAGTGTGGGGGACAAGTAAGGCTGGGTATCCCCTGGGCTCACAGAACTATGTAATTTTAGGAGCTCTTGACTCTGAATTGACTCTGTGTCTAATCTAATCAAAGGGAATTGTCACCCAAGGTTCCGTCGGTAGTCCTTTTCTAGGTCGGCCGGCGGAAGAGGAGGTTGTATTGAGGGGCTTAAACTCATCGATGTCTCCTAAACCAAGGAGTTGCTTCGAGGGTGGTGGCTGGATTAATGTGCCTGGCCATGGCCCTGGGGTAGGCGTTTCGGTCTGTGACTGAAACTCTTGTTCCGCCGGCCAAGCATAACTCTGTTCGTGTAGCTCTGGGCCCGTAGGCTGCGGATAATCAAGTTGGCGGGCCGTCTCTGGCCCGGCGGCGGTGACTACCGGAGAGGGAGTACCTTTTGTAATAATTCATTCAATTGTACAGTTGTTAGGCTGGTAGTTGATTGTGTGTTTGGATTATTATGTTGGTCAGTCTGTAACCTAGGGTCAGCCTGTGTGAAGTTGGTCGTTTGTGTCGTATGAGTGTACGTCTGTGTCAGACCACTACTCGCCGTACCCGGTTGAGATAAACCGCCGGCCGGTGACTTCAGGTCACTTGGTGGGGCTGTTAAAGGGTAGGGCGCATCCCGCGACCCTGGATTCTGAAGGGTGATTGCTAAGTCGGGTTGGTCCGTAGACGGAGCCGAACGTGTCGCGTGAGACCTTATGGTCGTAACCGCATGTGACATTTTTACCCCTGGAGACCGAGTAGCAGTATGAATCATGTCTGCTTGGTGAGTCTGCGTGTGTGATAAAACTAACTTTGAACCTTGGAGCCTAACGTGTACAGATTGTCTTACTCTAGGTGCACAGTGAGGGGGATCGGCTTCCGGTTCAGGGAGATCAGATCCACCAGTTTGTAAGCCAGAGATGGTCGCCGGATCCGAAGCTCCCGATTCTGGCAGATCTAATGGTGCCGGAGTTTCATTAGAGATGAACACACGTCGTAGTGGGCTCGAGAGCCGGCGTATCTTGTCCGGCAGATAGTCCGTGCTGTCACTGTTCTGCCGAGTGCCTGCCGTGGAGACCGGCTGGGGCAGACGGTGGCGTTCTGGTGACATTAATCGGCTCTTCTTCGCTGGGGGAGAGGAGCTCAGTGTGGAGGACATAGGAGACCCAATGGTCAGCAAGGGAATAGGGGATGCATATGAATGGTGAGCTACCTGATCATCACAAGAATATAATTGGACTACTCTTAACAGTTCCGGATTATCACATGACATTTCCTTATTGGCTACTTGATAAGCATATGTTTTAAATTTATTCTTTACCTCAATGAGGGTACGTAAACAAGACATATCTTGGGCCGCTAGCCATTCCTCCAATAATACAGAGCAAACCGGACATGTACGAGATGTCCACAAGAAGGAGTTTCTGTTGAAACAGTGAACACATCTGATACATTCGCCGTGAGCCGGAATAGGTAGCAAATGACAAGAGGGGGTTGAGCAGACTGTAAATAGGGGCATGATGTCAACCCCTCTCCCCGGCGGTAACGACGTGGTAACCGGGTGTCTTGAGTGTTCTGGAAAGAAAATTTCCAGGAATCAATGCTCATAAGGATATATAGGGAAAGTTCTACCTATCCTAACCTCCCGGTGTAATAAGAATAGGTGACCACCGTCTCCTCCGTCTTATCACTCCTAAGAGGGTGTGGATATCCCCCTCTCCTGCCCTTGGTGACATGAGAAAGGAATACCACCCATGCAGGGCCTCCGTGACGGCGCATGCCGTAGCACAGAGGTCCTTTTAACCGGTGGACCGTTCCGTGCTCTAAAAAACACACAAGCAGTCGCCGAAATCTACCAACTGAGCCGCCGGCAAGGTGGGGTAGATTTTATTAATGTAATAGTGCTAATTGCTGGATACACGTACTGTGTCCTACGGGATCTTTTTACTCACTAGGCCGCCGGTCCGGCGGGGTAAACGATCGCACTACCCTCCCCCCCCCCCATTTTCCGAACCATGGTAACAGACCAGGGGTTGGGAGGGGACCCCGAATGGCGGGAAACGGTGTGTGACTTTGAAGAAAACACCACCCGCCGGAGGACTCCCTGCTCACTGAGCCACCGAAAGGCAGAGGCACAATCCGAGGGGATGACACTTTTTTAAACTCTACGACGGCGTGCGCTGGATACCCGAGGGACCGTGGACCAAGAGGCCGTGGCGTAGCCACACCACCAACGTAAAGGCCCGGCGCGGGAGACCTGAGCTCGAAGCACCGCCGGAACGGCGGACCGACCCAACGGATACAACCGAGGGACGGCGAGCCCAGGAAAACGGGGGGGTAGGAGGAACGGACTCGAAGCAAGGCGCAGCCGAGAAGAACCCAGCACCCCCACACCCGTACTCCCACACAAGGAACACTTAGCCGGACTCCCAGGAAAGTGGCACACAACCCTTGGGAGACCACAACTCACAAGGGGTGAGAATAAAAACAAACAAACACAGTAGTAATAATATCCCCCCCAAACTAGATAACCTAACAGCTTATCCAGGAAAAGTAACAGAACACACAAGAACAAGAACCGTGCCGGAAGGGCGAGGAGAAAAACCCCCCACGAGGGCCTCTCCATAGGTTCACAAGCCGGGGGGACGCCACAACCACGTGTGGCGAATCTAACCCTGGCGCGTCTGCAACAAAACAGGATCCGTAGACCCTCAAGCCGTCCCGAGGAACAGCTAGAAACTTACAGGAAAGCTTCCTAACTAAGTAAAAAACAAAACTAAGGCGCCTAGAACAAATGGAAAACACCACGCGTGGTGGAAACAATGAACACAGTAAAAACGCCTAAATGTACCCTAATTTTAACACTTCCTGCGGGCCAATCATAACACAACCCATGCTAGCTAGTCTAACCCTGCTCACTAACTCCCGTATACATACAAATGAGCAAAGACTCACTAGAGGAGAGCGAGCGTCGAATGAAGCTGGAGCGCGGGGGCACTGATGTTGACGTTAGGCCCGCGAGGAAGAGAAGGAGGAATCGTTGCGCTTGGCGAGAGACGGCAAGAAGCCACAACGCGAGAAATCCACCGAATGTGGAAAGCGTGTTAATAACAGGGTTAAGATGGGAAAATTCTTTTCCCTTTCTTGTTCTCTTATTTTTTTACGAAGTTTTTTCATAGTGGGTACCCGATCAATATGACGACACCATAAGAGAAGTAGCGTTGCACTTATGAAGATGAATTTCTTTCTTCCTCGCGGCGGTTGATTCAAACGACTGACGTGGGTGTTGAATGGAGACTATTATACTAATAGGCAACATCGTCAATGATGAAGGGGCCACTATTAAATATTTGTTAACAGATATATTTTCCATAATCAGGTATAAGTGAGGTCCTAGAATTGTTATGAGTTACTGTACGGTCGTGCTAATAAGTCATGTCTCAGCTGTCATTTCGTTTGGCTCGCTCTGTGCTGTATTAATGTCTGTCAGATGTTGAATAGGGTGTGTAAAGATAGGAACATGTTTGTATATCTCAGTCGAAACTATGAATTAAAGATTATATAGATTATAGAGGGTACAACAGGGGAAGAGGATTGTAGGAACTCTAAAAGCAGTAACAAGAAATAGGATGGTCAGTATGGAAGTGAAGAAGTCCTTGCATGACAGTGTGGTAATCCCGACACTGACTTACGGAAGCGAAGCATGGACGTTGGTTGAGAGACTCAGACCAAGAGTGAGAGCAGTGGAAATGAATTACTTAAGGAGTTACATGGAGGGATAGACAGACTAATGAGGAAGTAAGAAGGAGGTGTGGTGTGGAGGTAGATGTGCTGGAAAGTGTGAAAAGGAACAACTTGAGATGGTTCGGCCATATGGAACGTATGGAAAGCGAGAGAATTACTAAGAGGGTGTACGAGAGCGAGGTGGAGGGACAGAGAGGGAGAGGTAGACCGAATGAGAGGTGGAAGGATGGAGTGAGGAAGTACATGAACGAAGGCGGTGCTGGTTGGGGGGAGGGGCGTCGACTGACTGGGGACAGAGGTGCATGGGGGCGGTTCGTTCGTGGCCACCCCTTCGGGGATCACGGCGTCAGGCAATAGATAGATAGATAGTGCTGACACCAATTATGGATAAAAATATACTTGGTGTCAAGACATGATGTATTTGGCTGACTGTACACCACCTCTCGTTCTCCTACAGGTTTCATAGAGATCTTTCCTAAGCTGTATACAATCGTCTAATGATAGCCAGAATAAACTGTTAAAATCTTGAATATTTGAATCTAAAAAAAAAAAAAAAAAACACATTACTTATTTGCCGACTGTGTACACCACCTCTCCTTCTTCTCCCTCTGCAGGTTTTCACTCCCGGGGCCGCGTGAGCCTGGAGACCGCAGCCATGGACTTCCTGAGGGAACTGAACTCCCAGGGCCTGAGGGAGTGCAACAGACTGACGGAACTCATGTGGCAACACTCCACAGACCCCACCATAGAGAATAGGGAGACAATGGTTAGTATTTTTTTTTTTTTTTTAAACCCTTCTTCCTCATGCTTAGCCCCATTAGTTTTGAAATTGTTTTACCTCTTTCTCCCTCATGTTTAACCCCATTAGTTTTGTGATATTAAGCCTCCCAAGACGATAAATTTGCAAATTTTTCGATAGAAAAATGTCCCGGCTGAAGCCCGGTTCCTCTTAAATTACAGGCTCGCTATTGCTCGCCAGGAAAAAATTGATACCTAGATTGCATGAACGGTATTAAAATTGACAACAAAATGGGGCGCAAGGTGTTAAAATCATCAAACTAATGGGGCAGACGTCAGAATAGGGAGGCAATGGTTAGTATTAGTATTATTGGTCATTCTGCAGTCTCGGACCATTTGTGTAAATTGGGTGAGTTTATTAGAGTGCTTTAACCCAGGAAGTGCGCTAGGTCTCACGGAAGGCACAGTATTTAAACGTGTAAAAAGAATCCTTCAAATACCGTGCCAGTGCCGGGAAATATCTCAAAATTTGATAACACATAGAAAGTAGTAGTGTCTCCCAATACCACATCCTCCAATCCTCAACCCCTTTATACTCCCCCCCCCCCCCCTTTCCTCCCTCAACTTGACTTTATATTTTGTCCATTTGTATTATCTTTGGTGACCAGGCTAGTAGAGGTTCGCGGGATGGCAGAAGTTGGTGTGGCAGAAGACCCAGTCCCCCCTTAAATCGCCTGCCCCAGACCCCCTTGAAGCTATAAAAATGAACCCAGAGTCCCTTCAAGAATATAAACCGTCCCTCTAGAAATCTTGTTGTATCGGGCAATACAAATAATACTAGGAATAACCAACAAGGAAAGGAGAGGGTCACCCCTTTACTCTTTAGGAGCCTTTTCCAGAACTAGAACGAAGGTCATGAACCTACCTACCTATGTCACCTATGTGAAGTTCGCCACTCTACTAGTGGCACCGAGGAGTGCACCGCCCTTCGTTGTTGTTTGAAAATTGGTGCAGCAGACTGTTCAAAGGAGCGGAGCGCTCCCCTGCGAAAATGGGCTCGTCTGGCACTTTTTGAAGCTCGACATAGAGTGCACTCTTGTAGCTGTCTAACTAGACGCCCATTATGTGTCTTACTCGCCGCAGGAGTTTGTTGAAGAGACTTGTTCCTCTATGTAATAACCAGCCCTCTCGCCGCACCCTGATTTTTCATCCTGGGGATATCGCATTCCTAGCCTCTCCTATCACTGAATTTCATGACTACAGTATTGGGGTATGTAGATTCGCTACAAAACCCTCTGCGATTTTCCATGTGTATATTATTAAGTAACGTTCCCGTTGTATCCCAGGTAACAGGTCAGCAGAGGTTTGCAGGGTGGCAGAAAGAGGCGTGGCAGAAGGCCCAGGTGTTTAATACTAACCGCCACACCTTGCCTCCACACCTGGCGCGACAACTCAAGCTTATCTCCGTCCTAGGGTCACCGGCCCTACCCAAGACTAAACTGGAAGAGGTGAATATGGGTGTGTGTGTATTTAAAGGTACAAAATTGACTAAATATGTGGTTTAATGGTACATGTGGTTTAGGACAACAGTTTAAGTGTACACATATCTTTAAAATGCTTTGAAACAGAGTGTTTTAGATTAGGTTAGGTAAAGGTAGCGCCAACGAACGTGACAAAAATCTTGATCCCTGACATCTTCGTAAGTAAAAAAGACCTTGAGCAAACTGGCTGTAAATAACCACACCTATTTCCTGATGGACTCTTCCCAAATGATAGAAACGTCAGCCCGATTGCTTTAATTAATTTCGAGTTATAAGAAGTTAAGGGGTCAAGATTATTGTCAAGTTCGCTGGCGCTACCTATACATATGGTTATATTATTATCCATGGCAATTGTGGTTCATACTTATATATTTACATGTGTATATACTCTGCTATATATACTCATCTATATACAGGTCTCCTTCACTATCCGATGCCCCGATTTACGATATAATTATATGTTTTTAGGTGTTTGTATTTGGGTTTTGGCTGGTTCGAGAATGCATCCCCATTTACCCCATTAATTTTAGGGTTTGCTATATGATTTTTCCATTTAAGATCGGGTTTTCAGGAACGTAACCCAATCGTAAATCGAGGGAGACCTGTATATACAGTACTCTGGAAATAAGCGTGAAATTACAGAACGAGTAAATACCATTGATTGGTATCGTATATGGCGTTGTCGATATCTGTGCAGAAGGACGAAGCTGCGAATCCTCAAGTCGCTGGTGATATGAACACTTCAGGGGGCCCACCTCGTTGTTTTTCTCTTCCTCTCCCTTTCTCTCTGGGTTGTATCCATTCGGCCCCATTAACACTTAATTCGCGGTGACCGTCATATGACGGGAGAGAGAATATTGGCCACCCCTGCGGTGACCGTCATATGACTCGTGGCTCTTTGAGGCCATTATGAGTGATGAAAGAGAGAGCGAGCTATTGCAAGGACAACAGGCAGGCTCGGTCCGCTCGCGACAGCGGCGGGACCCGTACTGAGACCTATTGTATCTGAGCCTATCTGGCCTCCACCTCCACACCTCTCAAAGCGTTAGTAACTTAGTAAGCGTTGTTTCCACATAGCGATTTTGATAATTTAATTTGACTTTATATTGTCCTTGTCCCAATTTTGGTTTGTTTAGTTTGCAAGTTTTACATTTTAATAAGGATAAAACCGGGGAAAATACCTAATTTTTCCCTTCCACTTGCACGATCGTTACAAGACAACCCGTTGTCGTAGAAGGATGATTCAGGTGTCATTGGAAAGCTCTATTATCGCCCTTTCACGGATATATAATTGTATTACTCTCTGGCTCTTGTTTATGCATGAAAAAGAGCATGGAATGATGCTGATTTTCGGTACGGTAAATATACCCGCCACGCGCTACAGTGATACACACACACCAGCCCGCTCATTAAGAGTTAAGCCTACTGTTTTAAGACGTTTATCTCCATCCAGGTGTACAAATTTTCCTGGAGAGCGGAAGCGAGCCAGCATATTTAAAAAAACAAAATTTGACAGCAGGCTAAATTTGTAGTTTTTTTTATAGAAAAATTTCTCCGGCAAAGCCGGATTTCTCCATCCAATACTGGCTCGCTATCGCTCGCCAGGAAGAAATCGACATTGGATGGGGATAAACGTCTTAAAACAGTAGGCTGAATGGGGCCAAATGGATACTAGCCAGAGAAAGAGAGAAAAGGAGATACAAATAGCAGGTCACCTTAACAGCCAGTTGAAGAGACGTATCAACTCCTTTGGTACTAAATGTTTTTGCAGGATTATGAGCTATAGCTATTGATGGATTGATGGATGGATTGATTGATTGATGGATTGATACATACATACATACAAGTTTAAAGACCATTTTGTCCACAGAGAATGTGGTTACAGTATCATGTCATAAATGGCAGCTTTCCAGGCGGCCCTGTGAAGGGCTGCCTCTATTGTCAAGTTCTTTATTTTGAGATCGGACCGGAGTACCCGAGCCCACGTCATTCTAGGTCCACCCCTACGCGCAGCTCCCCCCACGTTCACAGTCCGGCAGTTCTTCACCCAGTTCTGATCATCCATTCTCTCCACATGTCCAAACCAACCAAGTCGGCTTGTGCGCATCACTTCACTGACACTCCTAATGCCCAGACGCCTTCTCAATTCCTCGCTCGATACCCTGTCCCTAAGATTAACCCCACACATCCATCTCACCATTTTCTTCTCATTACGTTCCATTCTATTGATATCCTCGGCTTTAACCAGCCACGTCTCCGAGGCATAGGTCATCATGCTCCTAACACACGAGGTATACACCTTCCCTTTAAGGTGGGGTGGTCAGGAGTGGCAACAGCTGATGGATTGATTGTTAGATTAATTGATTGATGGATTGATTGATGGATGGATGGATGGATGGATGGATGGATTGATTTATGGATTGATGGATTGATTTATGGATGGATGGATGGATGTATTTATATATATATGTATTGATTGATTGATTGATGGATTTATTGATGTATTCCCACCTGCTCCCTTACAGTACAGCCAGCTGAAGTCCGAGATGATGAACATATACAACACGGCCAAAATATGTGACTTCAGAAACAAAACCTTATGTGAGCACAGCCTCCCTCCAGGTATGTCTACATCAACCGTCTGTTTGTATATATGTATATGTATATAATATTATATATATATAGGCCTATATATATATATATATATTAGTAGTAATAGTAGTAGTAGTATTTATTATAATGTAAAACTTGCAAAATAAATAAACAAAAACAGGGACGACACAATATAAAGACAAAATAACTTATCAAAATCACTATTATTCACTATGTGGAAATAACGCTTTAGCAAAATAAAGTATGTAGTAATAAAATATATAATAATATTTTCATTATTATTAATGTTGTTGTAGTAGTCGTTCCCTAGGCTGCCTGGTAGTAGTAGTAATAGTATCATAATTATTAAGATCATTCCGGGTGGATGGGACAACAACGAAGGGCGGTGCGCTCTTCGGTGCCACTAGGAAGAGTGGCGAACTCCACACAGGTAGGTAGGTTAGCCTTGGTCGGCAACTCATCTAGGGGAGACAACCTTATACAAATCCGGGTGGATGGGACTCGTCAGCCTTGATTGGCAACCTGTCTAGGGGAGTAAACCTGATACAAATCCATACTGCTTACCTAAGGGTAAGGCAGGTTAGTGGATGGATTAGCCGAACACCACTGTAGAAAAATTGTGCTAACAAGATACACAGAGGGCCTCGGAGTCGGACGGATCCTAAATTGAGTCGTCAATCCTGTAAGTCCTTCACTAAACATGCTCGGGTTGTCCCTCTCACAGGGAATAGGTCCGCTTGGGGGCATTCTGTGTATGGCCACCCTCGTAAGGGGAGTAAGGAGTCCGGCAATAGATAGATAGATAGATAGATAGATTAAGATCATTATCATTATTCTCCCTAGACCCCAACGACATCTTGCGGTCATGCACAAACTACGACGAGCTGACCTACGTGTGGAAGACCTGGCGCGACTCCTCCGGCAAGAGAATCCGGCCGCTGTATGGTCGATATATACAACTGGCCAACGATGCTGCTTCACTCAATGGTGAGAGAAGAAGGAATGGATAGATGGATAGATAGATAGATACAGTTGATAGATGGATGGGAGATGGGCCTCTTTTTTTTGTTTTTATTTATTTTTTTATTTCTATTAATTCATGTATTCCTGTATTTCTTAGTTACTCCCTAGACCTCTATTAAGCTTAGAAAAACACCCCCCAGACCCCTCTCCAAGAAAAATTTGTAAATTTTTCGGTAGAAAAATGGCCCGGCCAAAGGCCGGTTACTTCTATAATTACAGGCTCGCTATCGCTCGCCAGGTAACAATCGACACCTAAATGGCACGAAAGGTCTTAATATTGGTAAAGAAATGGGGCAAAAGGTCTGAATATCGCCAAAATAATGGGGCAAATGTCTTGAAATCTCATAACTAATAGGGCTAAACATGAGGTAGGAAGAGGACTCGAAAAACCAACTGCCTCCCCTTAACATTATTCCTCCATTACAAACCCCAATGTACTGTACAGTATATATATATATATATATCAAATATATCTCACAAATACACGTAAGGTACTAAATTTGTATATACTGTACTCCCAGCCGGACTCGAACCACCGAAAGTCAGGACGAGTGTCGATGCTTTGATCCACAACACCACTGCATGCCGTGGTGTAGTGGATTATAGCATCGACACTCGTCCTGACTTTCGGTGGTTAAAGTCCGGCTGGGAGTATATATACGTATATATCTATTTATATACTGTATTTATTTATTTCCCTTCCAAGGTTTCACAACGATGGGTGACCTGTGGCTGTCTAACTACGGGGACAGCACCGCCTTCGCTGCGGACGTACAACGAGCCTACCAAGAGCTGCAACCCCTCTACCACCAGCTACATGCCTACGTCAGGAGGAAGCTCAGGGAGGTGGGTAGGGAGGGACGGGAGGGAGGTATAGTGATGAGGGAAGTGGGTAGGGAAGAGGTAGGGGGGTAGGGATGTACAGTGAGCCTACCAGGAGCTCCAACCCCTCTACCACCAGCTACATGTCTACGTCAGGAGGAAACTGAGGGAGGTGGGTAGGGGTGAGGTTAAGACGTGTGTGTGTGTGTGTGTGTGTGTGTGTGTGTGTGTGTGTGTGTGTGTTTGTAAAGTCAGTTAAAATAGGTTATCCTAAGCTGAACAAGATGCAGAATACACTTAGACTACCAGGTTGTTGTTGTTGTTGTTGTTGTTCCCTAAGCTGCCTGGCCGAACAGCCCCGAGTCCCTGAGGAAGGCCATGGCCACGATCGGGCTTTCCCACAGAGCTCTCATTGAGTGTAGATTGTGTTGTTGTTGTTGTTGTGGTTGTGCCCTAAGCTGCCTGGCCGAACAGCCCCGAGTCCCTGAGAAAGGCCATGGCCACGATCGGGCTTTCCCACAGAGCTCTCATTGAGTGTAGATTGTGTTGTTGGCGTAAGTGGTTGTGTGAAATGCAGTCTTCTATGATGTGTTTAATGGTATGGGGTGCTGTATTACATCCCGGGCAGGCGTCGACAACGGAGTCATCCAGTCTCTTCTGATAGCTCAGGAGAGCTGGATGGTGTCCGCATCTCAGCCTGGCCAGGTGGACTCTGTCCTCGCGAGGAAGGGAGGATTCGGAAGGATGGATTTCGGGAGGTCGTGCATGCAGCTGCGTGTTGTCTGTGAGTGAGTGGATGGATCGGTGAGAGATATGAGTGTGGATGTGCTTCTGGAAGTTGGTTCGGGGTGGGCAGGGAGGGAGAGAGGACAATAATTGTGTGTGATACCGTGTGCTGGGTGTTGTTTTGATATTTCTTGGTGTCTGTGGGTGTGTTGCCATGTAGTTTAGTGGGTGGTCTTGGTTCGTGGAGGCTGCTGCCAGGAATTGAGTGCCTCTCATGACTACCAGGTTAAGTGAGGTACCTTTATTAGTCTCGTGGTTGGTCCCGGGTTCGATTTACGCCCTGGTTGCAGGTTTTCGGCGAGGCTATTTCAGCATCTAATGAAGTTTAGGTGTGTTGGTAAAATTGTTAAGATGGTTGAAAGTAAGATCGGAGCTCCATAACCCTTCTTACGGGCATGGTATAAAAAACAAATCCTACATGTGTTTGTGCGTGCCTTACACTAAAGACAGTATCACATGAGCGCATTATCCCTCAACATTAATCCTCAACGCTGGTCTGGCAGCTTTTGAGGTAAACTTTATATATAATTCTGTCACCTAAGTTAATCAATCTTCAGTCTCGTTTCTGATACCAGGGCAATATTGAATGTTACCAGAGGGTATGTGAAGGATGGAAAGTTTTTGGATCAATGGGAAGTATTTGGAAGGTGAGAAATCTCGGAATGAAAGCTAAAAGTGCAATGTATCAAGGGATAGTTATACCAACATTGATGTATGGGGCTGAGACGTGGGCTCTGAAGGCACAAGAGAGAAGAAAGTTGGATGTGATGGGTATGAACTGCTTGAGGAGTATATGTAGAGTGACGCATAGAGACAGATTGAGGAATGAAGAGGTCTGTAGGAGAGTGGGACAGCAGGAACTCTTGTCGGCCAGAGTGGACAGAAGGGTGCTGTGCTGGTATGGACATGTTGAGCGAATGGGAGATGAAAGGCTTACAAAGAGTATATGAGTCAGATACAAGGGTGGGTAGAGGGATAGGAAGATCTCGGTTGAGATGGAGAGATGGTGTAGTACAAGCATTGGAAGGTAAAAGAATGACTGTAGAACAGGCAAGAGAAGTGGTAATAAATAGGAATGAATGGATAATGCTTGTGAATAGATGAGTGAAAACGCCGTCGTTGGGAGAGGGGGTCGGGCACCAGTTGGACTAGATAATAGTCTGTCAGGCGCCTGGTCCGGGGGGCAGGTGTATGCAGTTTTTACCACCATGCACTCCCTGGTCAATAGCTGGGCTAGGGTTGGTGCCCTAATGATCAGGGACTTCAGTGAACAATTGCTACAGACTGCACTGTCCACCAACAGCACTGGCATCTGTCAATAACACACTGGCTGGCCCAAGACTCAAACCCTCAACCTCACGGTTTGCAGGCGAGTGCTCTACCAACCGCGCTACGGCCTGTCATGCCTGGATGCTACCACCACCACTACTACTACTATTATCACTACTACTACTACTACTACTGGCTACTAAATATCTAGTTTTTAATTAATGTTTTTTTTTTTAAACAACAAATATGTAATATTATTAATATATATTTTATTAATGTATATTATGAAATAAAGAGTATTGATTGATTGATTGATTGACTACTACCACCACTACTACTACCACTAACTCTTCCTCCCATATGCACCCACCAGGTTTACGGTGTAGAACGCGTACCGCTGAGAGGCCCCATCCCAGCCCACCTCCTGGGTAACATGTGGGCTCAACAGTGGGACAAGCTGTACTCCCTGGTCCAACCCTACCCTAACAAGAGGTCCATTGATGTCACCGATGATATGAAGGCGCAGGTGGGTTATGGGGCAGAGGTAGAATCAGTAATCTCAGAATAATTTAACTTATTCCGTGCTTTTTCTCACAGCCACACCTGTAGTTTTCAATGCAAGTAGATCTTTTTGGCATAATATTAGGTTCTCATTACAGTACTTCAAAGGGTACTCCACACATCACTGCCAACCTATCAGGTGCAGTGGTTAATTCATAATAATTCTTACAGTGCGAGTATTTACTGCCACGTTAGTTGTTGTTGTCGTTGCCTAGGCTGGCTGGCCGAACAGCCCCGACTGCCACGTTAGGTTGAATTAATTATTTATAGCATGATTCAGGCATCAAGAGAATGAATGTTGTTGTTGATCCCCAGGCTGTCTGGCCGAGCAGCCTCAAGGTCCCGAGAAAGGCCAAGGTCATAACCGAGCGCCCTCACAGAACCCTCCCAGCTTTACCACTAAAGAATGGCCAGATGACCGAAGCCGTTCCCAGGTGAGGGGCTGAGGAGAGTGCGGAAACGCCCGGGACACCAAAGCCCCTCCCAGGGCCCTGTGCCCCTTAACAGTTATGAAGAGAAAGTTGAGGGGCATTGCATGTCCTGCTTCCACAGGCAGCTTCCCAAAAGGGCTGGCCATGGCAGAGTTTACCTCCAGACCCTCAGTCATGCCCTCATTGATAGACTCGCCTATGAGGTTTGGTTAGAAAGGGAAGTCTTTTACACTAATCTGTATGCAAAAAAAAAAAAAAATATATATATATATACAGTATATATATACATAGATAAAAAACATACATAACATTTTAAGACTGAGTGTTCCACACATAAGTGCAGTTTCAGTCTCTTTTCCTAATGGCGGCATTCCAGGCAACCCTGTTAAGGGCTGCTTCACTTGTCAAGTTCTTGGATTTGAGATCGGCACGTATAGTCCGATCCCAGGTCTTCCTCGGTCCACCCCTTGGTGCAGCTCCCTCCACAATCACAGACTTGCATTTTTTCACCCAATTTTGTTTATCCATTCTCTCCACATGTCCATACCATCCCAGTCTACTTGTACGCATCACCTCGCTAATACTCTTTATACCTAAACGTCTCCTCAGCTCAACATTTGTTATTCTATCCTGTAGCCTGGCCCCACACATCCATCTCACCATTCTTATCTCATTACGCTCCATTCTGTTGACATCCTCTACTTTAACGGCTCATGTTTCTGAGGCATACGTCATTGCACTTCTAACACATGAGGCATACACCTTTCCCTTCAGGGGGAGAGGCATTCTTTTCATGGTCAGGATTGGCATCAATTCTCTGAACTTCCCCCAGCCACACCTAATTCTAGCAACAGTAGCAGCCTCGGCCCCACCATCGGCAGAGATGGTATCTCCTAGGTAACAAAATTTGTTCACCAACTCCAAAGACTCATTTCCAAAATTCACAACAACAGGATCATCATTTAACACAAGCTCGCCTTTGCACACTACGCACTCAAATTTCTCTATTTCTGACTTATCCTTCGGCAGGGGCCCCTTTATTCTACTACAGCGCTTACTCCCATGGTGTACCCAACATCGACAGATGCTACATTGAATTGAGTTAACGCCCACTCCCTTTCCACACACTGCACATGGGTATGCACCGCTCTTTTCCACATTGCCTCGTCTCAATCTACATTGCATAACCTTGGTTTTGTTAATATTGACTCTTAAACCCTTGCTCGCCATGTCCTCTCTCCACTCTCTGAATTTGGCCTCAGCATCCTGCATACTGTCAGCTATTAGGACTAAATCGTCTGCATAAAACAGTTCCAACGGGAGTCCGCCTCTAAAAACTCCAGACAGCGCCTCCAAGACCATAATAAAGAGGAGGGGGCTTAACACTGAACCCTGATGGATTCCAACACGGACTGCGAACTCATCACTCAGTACACCCTTCACCCTCACCGAACTTCGCGAATCCTCATACATCTTCATTATCACACGCACCAGCCACTCTTCCACACCAAGTTTCCTCATAGTCCACTGCACAACATCTCAGGCACCCTATCAAAGGCCTTCTCCAGGTCCACAAACACAAAGTAAAGATCCCTGCCTTTTAGTAAGTATCTTTCCTGTATCTGCCTGACTATGAAGATAGCATCGGTTGTACAACGTCCTGGCATAAAACCAAACTGCATATCATCAATAGAGATGCTTTGCCTGATCAAACCCTCAAGGACTCTCTCACAGACCTTCATGATTTGGTCAAGCATTTTCAGGCCCCTATAATTTCCTCTATCTAGCGCATCCCCTTTTCCTTTGTATATATTTACTATTACACTTTTGAGCCAATCCTCTGGGATTTTCTCATCTTTAATAATGGTGTTTATCAACTCAGTGACTAAGTTTACACCAATCTCCCCTGAGGCTTTTTCATCTCAGCAACAATGTCGGAGCAACCTGGAGCTTTACCGTCCTTCATTTTATTGATTGCGTCGCTCACTACAGCTGGTGCTATCAAAGGAGGGGGCCCAGATATTGGTTTTTCGATACTAAGCTGTTCCTTATCCCATTCAAACTCTACATTTAGCAATCGTTCATAGTGTACCTTCCATGCTTCTCTGATTTCATTTTCTGCATACACAATCTTCCCATTATCATTTCTAACACACTGTTCACCTATAATATCCCTACTGTCATTTTTAACTCGCCTAGCTAGGTTGAAGATCCCATTGGGATTGTCAGTGTTACACACTTGTTCGAGGGCCAGGTCCTTAATGCGATTTTTAGCATTGTAAATAACTCTTTTGGCAGTTCGTTTAGCTGCCTGGTATTCCTCCCTGCTGCCTCCTTTCTTCCATGCTTTGAAGCATCTCCTTTTCTCTTTCACAGCATGTTCTACCTCACCGTTCCACCACCAAGAGGTCTTATTCCTGGGGTGACCCTTTGTTTTCCCACAGACTTTGTCAGTGGCAGCGATAAGGCTATGCTTAAGAAAGTTCCATTGGCTATTTACATCGTTAGGCCTAGCTTCCTTATTTCTATTCATTTCCTCCAGTTCACTATGAAACCTATCCCCAACTTCCTTGTCCTTCAGCAGCCACACTTTCCTTTTGGGTATGTAAACCTTCTTGCGCTTAGGATCTCTATAAGCTCATGTCGCACACAAGTAGCTTATGCTGGGGGATACATTCTTCGCTCGGGATGACCTTTACATCTCGAACTAATTTCCAGTCTTTCCTGTTAACCAAGAAGTAATCTATCTGGCTACTGGAGTCCCCAGAGTTATATGTGATCAGGTGGCTCTATATACAGTATATATAAATAAATACAAAAATAGCTTGAGGAGGGGGGAGGAGGGTGCCTGATTATAGATTATTTGTTCTAGCTTGATAGGGGTTTAGGGGGTAAAAAATACAAATAAATAAATACAGTAAATAAAATGCTAAAAAAAACCCACATAGTACAACACACAATGAGGTAATGGCACAAATGCAGAGTAGGACCCAAGTTTATTCAACGTTTCGCCAGATACGGCTTCTTCAGGAATAATATTTTTCATTAATCATTGTTCATGTGTTGAAGTTGTTGGGGGCCGACTCGAGACAGAGCCCAAACTGGGATATCACTACACATCAGAAAAAAAAACAAAAAACAAAACAAAAAAACACACACACACATGTAGGTCATCCCGGAGAAATGCCCAGAGACCCAGGCCCATTTGGGGTCTCCAGCAAAAGATTCCCAGGTCTCCCAGGCAGACCCGCAGCGGAGCCGCCACCACAAGCCCGCCCACCATGCTTCCAGGCGTACCCTTCATTACCACCGGTTCCCTGGGCCAGGCGCCTGACAGACTATTATCTAGGCCAACTGGGGCATGACCCTCTCTCCCAAACGACCGCATTTACACTCATCTATTCACTAGCATTTTCCATTTATTCATATATATTACATGCATTAACAGAATACAGTACTGAAAAAAATACAAATGCCTTTCAGGGCTACACCCCCCGTCGGATGTTTGAGTTGGCCGACGACTTCTATGTGTCCCTGGGTCTGCCCCGCCTCCCGCAGTCCTTCTGGAGCGACTCACTCATAGAGGGCAACAAGTCCAGCGGCACGGGCTGCCATCCCTCCGCCTGGGACTTCTGCAACGGCAAAGATTACAGGTTAGGGAGATGGAGTACTGTCGGGATGACATACTGTATGGGATAAATTAGTAATATTTTTCTCATTTTGTATTACCGGTCTCCCTTACTATCCGATGCCCGGATTTATGATATTATTATAAGTTATGTTTGGGTTTTGGCTAGTCCGAGAACGCATCCCCATTTACCCCATTAATTTTAGGGTTCGCTATACGATTTTTCTATTTACGATCGGGTTTTTTCAGTAACGTAACCTAATTGTAAATCGAGGGAGACCTGTAAGTTAGTAATGTTTTTCTCATTTTGTATTATGCTAAATCAAAAGACATAGGTAACTGCCATGGTACCCCAAAGTCACTGTTTGGCAATATCTCTACATTTACAATTAATCAAAATGTTCTGTTTTGGATCATGGAGTCATCACATTAATTAGAATTTGAACATTGCTTAATCCTTTTTGGTTCTAAGGAAGTTCACCCCCCACCCCTCCACCTTCCTGTTTTGCTCCGTTTGTTTGGACAAATGTAGTTTGAAGGGGGTCTGGGTGGGCATTTTTTTAAGGAAATCTGGATAGGCATTTTGTTAGTCTAGGCCTGGACAAACTAAAATACATTGTTCGAAAATGGCAAAAGCAAGCAAAATCCTCAAATAATCATAAAACAATATATAATAACTCCCACTCTCCCGGCCCCAGAGTGAAGATGTGTACGGAGGTGACGATGGAGGACCTACAGACGGTGTATCATGAGGTGGGCCACGTACACTACTACATGCAGTACGCTAAACTGCCCTACCTGCTGCAAGGGGGCGCTAATAAAGGTACGTGTGTGAGAGAGAGAGAGAGAGAGAGAGAGAGAGAGAGAGAGAGAGAGAGAGAGAGAGAGAGAGAGAGAGAGAGAGAGAGAGAGAGAGAGAGAGAGAGAGAGAGAGAGAGAGAGATAGAGAGAGAGAGAGAGAGAGAGAGAGAGAGGAGAGAGAGAGAGAGAGAGAGAGAGAGAGAGAGAGAGAGAGAGAGAGAGAGAGAGAGAGAGAGAGAGAGATCATATCATTATTTAAGCTCTCAATTTCCTTTTTAGGGTTCCACGAGGCACTGGGAGATCAACTTAGGATGATCGCCACCTCTCCCAACCACCTCCAAAAAGTGGAAATTATAGTTATTTTTTCCTTTATATTTTTTTCTTTACCTGTATCTCTTTCCGTACAATTTTCTTTTCCCTTTTTCTGCTCATCTTTCATTCCCTCCAATCATCATCATTTAAGCTCCCAATTTCCTTTTTAGGGTTCCACGAGGCGCTGGGAGATCTACTTGGGATGATCGCCACCTCTCCCAGCCATCTCCAAAAAGTGGGGCTCCTCTTAGAGTCCAAGGTGAACCAAGAGGTGGAGATCAACTTCCTATTGAACATGGCCCTGAGGAAGGTGGCGTTCATCCCCTTCGGCTACCTTGTGGACCTGTGGCGCTGGGACGCCTTCAGCGGCAAGGTTCCTCAGTCGGAGTGGAACTGTGGATGGTGGAAGAGAAGGTAAACTTTTATTCCAGTTGTTGTTGTTGTTCCCCAGGCTGTCTGACCAAACAGCCCCAAGGTCCCAAACAAGGCCAAGGCCATAACCAAGTGCCCCCACAGAACCTTCCCAGCTTTTCTACTAAGAAAGCCCAGGTGACCGAAGACGCTCCCAGGCGAGGGGCTGAGGAGGGTGCGGAAATGACCGGGACACCAAAGCCCCATCCAGGGCCCTGTGTTCTTTAACAATAATGAAGGGAAAGTTGAGGGGCAAAGGAAAAAGTGTGACGCTTTGGCTCCCAGTCTGCCAACCTCTAGGTTGGCAGTAGAGAGGTCAATCCACGGAAGAGACGCTGCCACTTAAGATCTAGAAAAGATATAAGCGAAAGGAACAGTCAGAGTAAGCTATGGGTATGGCAGAGAATGCTCAACTTTCACTCTGATAGACCAGCCCATCACCACGTCACTAGAACCCAATTCTCTCAGCATCAGCTAGGAAAGGCCCTAGAAAGCCACCTTTGGCGTGGCGGGGGGATAGCTCTCCTATTTCAACCCCTGTCGGGGTTAGGCACCCACCCAGTCTAACTCATTCGGTATCGGTAACGTCCTTTTCATTATACTCTGGTAACAATTAGATACTTTTATTCAGCTTCGGAAGGATGTCTACCCATTTAGAGGATACAGACTATCTCGATTCATTCTTTTAGCTATCTTATACCCATACTACATATATACATACATACATACATACATACATACATACATACATACATACATACATACATACATACATGCATACAAGTTTAAAGACCGTTTTGTCCACAGAGAATGTGGTTATAGTCTCACGTCCTAAATAGCGGCTTTCCAGGTGGCCCTGTCAAGGGCTTCCTCTGTTGTCAAGTTCTATTTTTTGAGATCGGGCCGGAGTACTTGATCCCACGTCATTCTAGGTCTACCTCTACGAGCAGCTCCCCCCATGTTCACAGTCCGGCATTTCTTCACCCAGTTCTGATCATCTATTCTCTCCACTTGTCCAAACCAACCAAGTCGGCTCGTGTGCATCACTTCACTGAGACTCTTAACCCTCTCACGACCATATGACGCAGAGGTTGCCAGATTAGCAATAAGAAATAGAGTTCTCTCACTCTTATAATTACCTCTCCAAAATTAGTTTTCTGCCCACAGCTAACTCAAAGACAACTGCAGAGGTTGAAGTAACTAAACTAAAGGTTTATAAATACCGCTGATGGTAACAAAGGCTTTAAAGTATCCCTAATAGGCTCAAAATTGTGTCAAGAACGTGAGAGGGTTAATGCCCAGACGCCTTCTTACTTCCTTGCTCGATACCCCATCCCTGAGATTAACCCCACATATCCATCTCACCATTCTCTTCTTATTCCGTTCCATTCTATTGATATCCTCCGCTTTAACCGGTCACATCTCCAAGGCATAGATCATCACGCTCCTAACACACGCGCTATAGGCCTACACCTTCCCTTTAAGGTGGGGTGGAAGTGCTTTCATGGCCAGTAGCAACAGGTCTCTAAACTTTCCTCAGCCACTTCTGACTCTAGCAATGGAGCTAGATTCAGCGCCACCTCCGGCGGAAACCGTATCGCCTAGGTAGCAGAACTTAGTCACACACTCCAGCGTTAGGCTACACTACCGAAATCAACACTAACAGGCGGGTCATTTAACACAAGTCTCCCTTGCACACTGCACATTCAAAGTCTATGATTCTTGTCAAAGGTCCTCTAACTCCACTACATCTCTTGTATACCCAGTCACTACAGATGCACCATTGAGTTGAGTTACAGTACTTCCCACCCCCTTCCCAGCGCATGGATAGTCGCCGCTTCTTTCCATAGTTCCACGCCCTACTCCACTAATCATAAGCTTCATAAAGTTGTCTACCTGTAGCTGGAAAAAAAATGTCACAGTCATAGAAAGGATTAAGTCAATCAGTAGCCAACCCAAAAGTATGTTAGTAAAGTATACGCCAGCAATCTATAGACTTTTGCAGCAACTTCCAGCATGATCTCCTTGGCAGAGTGTAACCGTGGGTGCTGAAAGAGAAGGAGGAGTTTAGAGATATGGTTGATATGTCATTGTTCCTATTTTGGGAGTTATTTTATTCAGATATTTGATACTTCATTCATGTTTCTATATTTGTTTATCTTTTCACCATGCAAGGTAATTATATTCATTCATAAGTTTATGCTAATCTTGAACGTTTTCAGTCCAAATATGCTTGTCGAATCGAAATAAAATAAAATATAGAGAGGTAGTTTTGTCTGATTGAGCATGTATTGAGGAGCATTTAGTTACTGACCCGAAGAAGCTGTCTTGATGGTATAATGGTGGTTAGAACTTGTAAGTTCTGTATGAGAACAAAAAATGGGGTATGTGCCTGAGTATTTAAATAGATAGATAGATAGGTTATGGATGTTAACCTCTGAAGTGCGCATGGGGGTAATTGGAAACGTCCCCCTGTGCTGACGTATTTGAGGTGTTTCCGTCACTAAAATATTCATTGTGCCATTAATAGCATTAATACTTATCCATATGCGCCTATTATGGGTTGATTATAAAGGTATTAACCTGAAACAACAATAAAACGAGTGAAAACAGCGTTGTATAATGTATGGGTGAGGCAACCTGCTTTCCCGCCAATTTCCCCCAAGGCCACTGAGACACAGTCGATCGATACTCTCTCTATCTCTCTTGCACTCGCTTGCCATCAGTGATGACAACACCCTGCTTGCAACTCGCTAATGTTAGCACGAAAATATACCTCAGAATAAGGGAATAACAGGGAAAATAGGTGATAACTGAAGGAGAGGAGGAAAGTGGGGAAGGAGGGGAGGTAGAGGACTGAGATTTTGCATGGCCCAGGGGCCAAAAAAAAAAAAAAAAAATCGATGTCAAAAGTTGATTTTTGTTTTCACTCACTCATAAGAGTCTCCCCGCAGTCCGCCGGGGGAACTCTTAAGAGTCTCCCCGCAGTTCCCGGGTTAAGGGGGGATGGTTAACTTTTTGGGCGATTTTTGCATGTATTCATTATTTTTCTAGTTTCCTCCCTAGACCTATTATCAAATTAAAAAAAACATCCATTAGATCCCTTTTCTAATTTAATTTGTACATTTTTCGGTAGAAAAATGTACCGGCCAAAGGCCGCTTCTTCCAACATTACAGACTCACTATCGTTCGCCAGGGAAAAAAATCGACACCTAAATAGCACGAAAGGTCTAAATATTGACGAAGAAATGGGGCAAAACGTCTTAAAATCAACTAACTAATGGGGCAAACATCTTAAAATCTGAAAACTAATGGAGCTAAACATGAGGGAGAAGGGGGTCCAGAAAACCGGCCCATCCCCCCTTAAGAACGTTGTCAATAAAGTGCTCCTCCTCATATGGTGTTTATATTCACAGAGTTTGATTACTTACAGGGTGGACATCCAGGGAGTGAGTGAGCCGGTACCCCGGACGGAGGAAGACTTTGATCCCGGGGCAAAGTTCCACGTGGCGGCTGGCAAATCATATCTCAGGTTAGTCCCATTGTAAGGGGTAGCGCTTGTTCTTTGGTCTATTTATTTATCTATTATTATATTTTTGAGTTTTGTATAAGTTCTTTTGTCTTTATATTGTGTCGTCCCTGTTTTGGTTTGTTTGTTTTGCAAGTTTTACATTATAATTTCCTCGCTAGACCTCCATCAAGCTTTAAAAAACACCTTCTAAACCCCCTTTCAAATAAAATTGGTACATTTTTCGGTAGAAAATTTTCCCGCGGTTCCTCTTAGAATTATAGGCTCGCTATCGCTCGCCAGGAAAAAATTGACACCTAAATGGCACAAAAAGTCTTAATACTGTATTGATGAAGAAATGGGGCCCTTCACCACCATTACGTAATTTTAAGCGTTTTCTGGTTACCATTAGATGATTTTCCTTAGTTTATGATCTACCTCAAGGACTAAAATGGGAAAATACGATCTCAATGCACCCTTTTCTTCTTTCTTATATCCTTCTTAAACCATTTAATATCATCTCCTATCAGCCAGAATCAAAGATAAAAAGACGTCATGGTGCTGAATGGGTTAACGCTAATAACTTTACGAATGGAGGAACTGCTACATGGTTCTATGAAATGAAAACTAAATTTTCATTAATGCCCACAAATACTCTTACATATTGATCAAATTCCCCAGCTGCTTAAAACCACTCAAAGTTCAGTCACATTATTGAGGGTTTTTGACTCACCAGGAAGATCTAACAGATCCCTTTTTATGTACCGTTGCCCACAAAAGTTCTGTTCCACGTAGTGATCTTCCGTATGAAATTACAATTACAATACAGTAGTAGGAATGAATTGCGAGTGTGGTTTCTCTTGTCATTTGGCTAGTCAGATGAATAAGCCACTGCATTAAAGTTTACGCTCATAATTACGTTACCCCAGGGGGTAAGGGTGCCTTCATCTAATGGTGGAGGGAAAAAAAGAATATGCCTCACGCATCCTACTGCGTGTCGTACAAGGCGACTAATAGGGGGGATGGCGATAGACTTGTGGACCAACAGCCATTACTATGCAATAAAGTCTTTATCTTAGCACTGTCTTGGTATGGCACTGCTGAGGCTGGTCGGGTGCAGATAGGTGCCACAGGGGACTGAGTCTTACCTGGGCGCTGTTTGGCACCACACCTGTGTCGGCAACAGTGTTTGCATGTTGGAACAGTGTTGGGGCAGGACTTTATGGCTCTCTACAATAGTCCAAATTGCCTAATATACAGTAGAGTCTTGTTATGGTGCTGTCTTTTTGTAACACTGTTAAGGCTGGTGTGGTTGCAGATACTGCAGGTGCAAGTGCTGCAGGGGGACTCTGTTGAGTCTTGCTGAGACACGGTTAGCACATACCAACATCAGCCACAGTGATGACTTGGTGGGGCAGTGCTGTGGTGGGACTTTATTGTACTACAGTACACTCCAACTACTGAAAGGCAACCCCGTCTGAGCCGTTATAATGCATGTAATGGAAAATGACACTAAACAATTGTTGTATGTATTATATTTCCATGTATAATATCACGGTATGGGTTGCCAACGTTGGAGGTCACTATCCCCACTTATCCAGCTCCAGGTTGCCCATCCCAAGATCTTTATAGGGGTGGGACCTGGGGCCTCGGGGCACCCCATAGCTGGGGGTGGCTATGGGGTATGTACCCTACCTTCCCCCGGGGAGGTGGGGCTCATTGGACTAACTGGTTGCCGTGTGATTCCTATAAAGGGCATCTTGGGGCTGCTACAGTTCTCGACATAGACCTACTATTGAAGCATAATCTACCCAAGGAAAGGGAAAAGCACAAGGAAAATCACTGGATGTATTTCAGAACCGATTTCGCAGGACTACGGGTTTTTTTCAAGTCACAAAATTGGGATCAGGTGTTATCTGAAAGTGAGGTAGACAAAAAACTCAAGGCATTCATGGAGATCTATGATACTGGTATAAAAACTTTTGTCCCAAAGTATATTAATAACAGAAAAAAAGGAAATCGCAAAGAATGGTTTAACCGCGAATGTAGGCAAGCACAGGAAGCAAAAAAACAAAGCCTGGAAAATGAAGAGAAACTGGGATTCGGAAGATAACAGGCAAAAGTATAAAGAGGAGAGAAACAAATACACAGAAATGAGGAGGAGATCAGAGGCAAACCATGAGAAAGGGATAGTGGAGAACTATGAAAAAAATCCAAAAATGTTTTTCAAGTTTGTAAACGGCAAAAGGAAGATAAAAGCCACGATCGTAAAGATTAAAAGTGGAAACAGAATCATAGAAGAGGATACAGAAATTGCGGAAGAACTAAATAGAAATTTTGCATCAGTATTTACAAAAGAAGGCGAATTCATTGCACCAGAAACTAATGAGATAGGTACAGAGGAAATGCCGGAAGTCACATTTAACAGAGCAGAGCTCATAGACATAATGAGTAAGGTGGATCCAAACAAAGCCGCCGGACCGGACGGAGTATCAGGCTGGATTATTAAAGAAAATGCCAAGGAACTGAGTATACCATTATATGATATAATGACCAAATCATTGGACACAGGGATAGTACCTACAGAATGGAAAAGAGCAAACATTATTCCTATATTTAAGGGAGGAAGCAGAGATAAACCACGGAACTATAGACCTGTATCACTATTGAGCATCCTCATGAAGATTCTGGAAGGATTAATAAGGGACAAATGGGTGAACTACCTGGAATCCAAAAGATTAATTACTGACCGACAATTTGGATTCAGAGGAGGCAGATCATGTGTAAGCAACTTGTTGAGTTTTTACTCTAGAGTAATAGACACAGTGGACCAGAGGGAAGGATGGGTAGACTGTGCCTACCTAGACTTTAAAAAGGCATTTGACAAAGTTCCACACAAGAGATTGCTGTGGAAATTAAAACATGAGGGAAAAGTAGGAGACAAACTGCTGAAATGGATGGATAGCTACCTTAGCGGAAGACAGATGAGAACAACAGTAAGGGGGAAATCGTCAAACTGGACTCAAATTACGAGTGGAGTACCACAAGGATCTGTCCTAGCCCCAATCATGTTTCTAATATTTGTAAATGACTTACCTGAGGGACTAACAAGCTACATGAGCATGTTTGCGGACGATGCTAAGCTACTTAAAATGATCAGAACCCAGGAGGATTGCCTTGAGCTCCAAGCAGATTTGCAAAAGATCCATGAATGGAGCATCAAATGGAATATGGAGTTCAATGCAGGGAAATGTAAGACTCTAGAAATGGGTAAAAGCAAGTACAGACCTAGAAAAGATTATAAACTAGGAAACGAAGTGATTCCCAAAGCAGAAAAAGAAAAAGACTTGGGGATAGAATTTAAGGATAACATGTCTACAGAAAGCCACGTAAATAAGATAGTGAGAGAATCACTAGCACTATTGGCAAATATCAGGATGTCTTTCAATTATCTTAATGAAAACACCATGAAACAAATAATAACGGCAATAATAAGACCCAGGATGGAATATTCATCTGTAGTGTGGTCCCCTCACATAAAGAAACATATCCACAAAATTGAGAGGGTACAGAGAGCAGCTACGAGGATGATCCCAGGTTTGGAAAATTTGGAGTACCAAGAGAGGCTCGAGAGATTGAATCTACCTACACTGGAACAGAGAAGGAAACGAGGACAGCAAATTCAGATATACAAATGTGTTAGAGATATTGACAAAATCGACCAAGAAAACTTAATAGAGAGGGATGGAGGTGAGAGAACAAGAGGTCACAGCTACAAACTGAAAGTGCCTAATAGTAAATCTGATCTGAAAAGTAAAAGATTTCCTACCAACTCGATTAGTGGGTGGAACAAATTGCCAGCCGAAGTAGTGTCTGCACCATCAGTGCATAGTTTCAAAGCACGGTATGACAAACATATCTTAGGAGGCGGGAATTAACGAGCATGCTCACTCCCGCAAATACAACTAGTGTAAGTACAACTAGTGTAAGTACAACAAACTGTGCCTTTAAAAATTGTCCAGAAATTCCTGACCACGACTGTACATATTACCCCATAAGCATCTCCCACACTTGTTCCAGGCATTTTTCCCTTTTGTATCCTTCATTCACAAAGAAAAAAGTTACACACTTGTTACAGGCAGTTTTCCCTTTTGTCTCCTTCATTCACAACAAAAAATAGCGACTCTACACTTGTTACAGGCAGTTTTCCCTTTTGTCTCCTTCATTTACACAGAAAAATAATAATATACTAATAATAATAAACTAAAATAAAAAGCACCTCCGTATTTCAGGTACCTGGTAATAATAATAATAATAAGCATGTTACTTATTTCTCATAAGCGCCAATTTTTCCGAAGAATTCACTAGCGCTCGAAAAGAGAAAGAAAAAAGAACAAAAATCAATGCATCAAAAGAAGGCTTATATACAACACACATTTAACAATCACTAGCAGTGGCAAAATAGCCTAAACTCTATAGCCATCTGTCATGACACCTCTCTCAAGATCATAGCTTCTCTCAAAGAGAAATGTCTTAAGTTGTCTCTTGAAGCATTCAACAGAACTCAGTTGTCTCATGGACAGCGGCAACCTGTTATACAACCTCGGAGCCATGTAGGAGAATGACCTCTCAAAGAAAGAAGACTGCTGGAAAGCCCTTGGTTCATCAAGACGAAAAGGGTCATTGTCATGACGCACAACTACACCATGGTGTGCCGGTGGGCGCCTGAGCAGCTCCGCAAGGTACCTAGGCTCACCAAATTTGAGAACCTTAAAAGTCACCAACACAACTTAAATTCTATTCTTGCTCTTACTGGCAGCCAGTGCAGTTCTATGTGAAGAGATGTAGTAGGAGTTCTAGGTGGAACACCAAAAATTAGTCTTGCGGCCCTGTTAAGAACAGACTGAACTTTCTTCAAAATATAATTTGGAAGACCCACCAACAGGGCATTGCAATAATCAACACGAGAGAAGACCAATGAGTGAACCAACGTCAGGAGGCAACGTCTGGTTATAAACGGCTTCACCAAATAGAGATTTCTGATGTGCAAGTAACAACTTTTAACTATCTGGTTTACATGCTCTTTGAAATCTAATCGGGAGTTCACATATACACCAAGATTTCGAACAGAGTTGGCCGGTCGCAGCTGAGATCCACCCACATTGATGGAGAGGGCACCTACTATATCATCAGCTCTTCTATTTCCTCGGATGATGAGAATATCAGTTTTACCATCATTTAGTTTAAGTTTTCTCGCTCTCATCTACTTCTTGATATCAGACATCAACAATTCCATCTTACTCCGTATATCAACTATATTTGTGATTCTCACATAAATCTGGGTGTCATCTGCATAAAAGTGAAAGGTGACATTATGTGCACAAAGCAGAAGAGACAAACTGCTAATATAAATTATAAATAGGATAGGACCTAAAACTGATCCCTGCGGAACACCATACTGCAGGGGTGTCGAGTCCGAGACCACTTGATTTACCATCACACTCTGGGATCTACCTGACAAGTACGACCCAAGAAGCAAGAGAGCGGAGTCACGCACACCACAATCATAAAGATCACTCAATAACAACTCGTGATCCACTGTGTCAAAGGCCGCAGAGAGATCAAGCAAGACCAATAGTGAGGCCACACCATTGCAAATGTTCTCAACTAGATCATTATGTACTCTAATCAATGCTGTTTCAGTTGAATGATGCTGTCGGTAAGCAGACTGAAAAATTGGGATAGTTTCATTCTGCTGAAGTAGTGGTTGTAATTGGTCAAGTATTGCATGCTCTAATATCTTTGATATGAAGGACAGGTTGGAGACAGGACGATAGTTCAACATGTTCTCAACATCAAGTCCAGGTTTCTTTAGAGTAGGTCGGAGTAGTGCATGCTTTTCAGAATGTGGGAAGCTACCTTCAGAGAAGCACTTATTAATTATTTTGGAAATAAACTCAACTGTGTGATCATAGACTCTTGGTAGCTTGGAAACATTTATGGGATCCAACGGGCAAAATGTTTTATTGAGGTTTCTTATGTAGGACGAGATCATGTCCACCTCTACTGAGTGAAAGGATGAGAGGACATTATTAGGAATGTGTCGGGGTTGGAGTACAACTGAAAGTTCTTCACCAACAGAAGCATCATCCAGTTCCTGTCTTATGCGAGTTATCTTGCCAGCAAAATATGCCACAAAGTTGGCAGCCAACTCGGCATCGGGCACAGAAGGTCTTAAGCTGACTCTTGTTTTACCAAGTAAACTGTTTACAATTGAAGCCAACCTCCTCTGGTCGTTACCACACGAGTCAACTTTTCCCTGATAATACACTTTCTTTTCATCTTTGATTTTGTGGACCACAGCTCTTCTGGCTGACAGATATTGCAACCATGTAGAGTCTGTTTTATTTTTCCGCCATTCACGTTCAGCTCTTCTACGCGCTCTTCTAAGAAATTTAACTCAAGTGCTATACCAGGGTGAATCATCTCGTACTATGATTTTCTTCTCTACTTCTGGACAGTGATGATCGAACACTAATTTAAGTGCATTTCCATGTACCTCCACCAGCTCATCTGAAGTAAGGTTGGAAGTATCAATACTTCCCAAGTACTGTTTTACTTCACTGCTAGCCAAATTTTGGTCTGCATTTTTATAATTTCTAAATCTGATTACTTTTTCATGTGTGAGTGGCTTAGGGAAATCAAAGCTGAAAGTAATCAAAGCATGATCAGAGGTATTAGGGTCAGCATTCTCAACATCAACATCCAGAACACCACCACAACCCACAGGAGAGAAAACCAAGTAAAAAAAAAGCAACTCCACACTTGTTACAGGCAGTTTACCCTTTGTCTCCTTCATTCACATAAAAAAAACGTGACTCCACACTTGTTACAGGCAGTTTTCCCTTTTGTCTCCTTCATTCACACAGAAAAACTATAATATACAAACTAAAATCAAAATTACCTCCCTATTTCAGGTACCTGGTGTCGACAGTTCTACAGTTTCAGTTCCACAAAGCGTTGTGTCAGAAGGCTGGCCAGTACCACCCTGACGACCCCTCCAGGCCCCTCCATCGCTGTGACATACACGCATCCAAGGCGGCTGGGGCGGCACTCAAGTAAGTTACATGGGATCAATACAAGGGGAGGTTTTAATTTTTTCTGGAAGCCTTTCTCCTCTACTTTGACCTTTAGTTTCTGTTTCTTACACACAAACCAAACATACGGCCACAGGCCGTAACACGGTTGGTAGAGCACTCGCCTGCAAACTGTTAGGTTGAGGGTTCGAGTCTCAAGCCAGCCAGTGTGCGATTGGCAGATACCAGTGCTGTTGGTGGATGGTGCGGTCTAGCTATCTGTGGCAAGTGTTCACTGAAGTCCCTGATTCATCAGGGCACCCACCCTATCCCAGCTATTGAGGAGGGAGTGGATGGTGGTAAAAACTGCATCATCATCATCAAACACTGCAACTCCCACTCATTAGCAACACCTAAAAACCTAGAATAATATCGTAGATCGGGGCATTGGATAGTGAGGGAGAGATTTACTGAACAAGCATGGGGACATCACGTATCCTTGCTTTAGCCTAATTGCTGCCCTTACACCCTCATACATGCTCTTCACCACTTCAAGCAAGTTCCCATCTACTCCATATATTCTCATACTTTCCAGTTTTTTTTGTATCTACTCTGTCATAGGCTGTCTCCAAGTCCATGAAGACAACACACAACTTCCTTCCCTTCTACAAACACTTCTCCACAACACACCTCAAGGAGACGATTTAATCAACACATCCTAGGATCTTCCCTTCCTAAACTCACCCTGCGCTTCATCAACCAATTCTTCGTTTATCTCCATCACTCTGTTCAATCTCCATCACATCAATATACCAAACATTGTGTACACCTTTTATACACCCTTGATTGTGGACAGTCGGCCAAATAAGTGATGTCGCGGCACCAAGTACTGTATACAGTACTGTACTTCGATCAATAATTGGCATCAGCATTATCTAAACTATATTTATCTGTTTTCAGTCAGATATACAAATATGTTCCTACCTTTACACACCCTATTCACCATCTGACAGACATTAATACAGCACACAGCTAGCAAAACGTAATGACAGCGGAGACACGACTTATTTGGCCAACCGTACCATCATCAATTCTTTTCCCCTTGGTCAGATTGATGATGCAGATGACTGGTGTGAAGCTCCGTATAGTCATAAGAATCATCTCCAGTATTAATATGTTCACTGTCACCATCAGTACTATAGGTAGCGCCAACGAACTTGACAATAATTTTGATCCCCGATCTCTCTGTAACTCAAAAGGGACTAGAGCAAACTGGCAGTATATATCCAACCTATTTCCTGGTGGACTCTTCCCAAATGATAGAAATGTCAGCCCGATTGCTTTCATTAATTTTGAGTTATATGAAATTGAGGGGTGAAGATTATTGTCAATTTCGCTGGCGCTACCTACAGTATATCACTTTTATTTTCAGTATCATCGGTATTATTACCATCATCATTACTTTCACTATCATCAAATTAGATTATATCAACATACAGTAATAGAGCGTAACATAAGAGTGTGGGGCCAAACAGCAAGATAGGATTATCTAATGAAGAACTGAGGAGATGGTTACTGTAGGTATCCAGAGTATCAGTGGTGAGATATGTACAAGCAGACTTGGATGGTTTGGGCATGTGGGAACTAAGTTTGGTGAAATGATACAAGTGCGTGAACGCTGGATCAGACTATACAATCTAATCTTGAATTTAAAAACCTGACAAGTGAGTCAGCTCTGAATAGGGCTGCTTGGAGCGCTGCCATTAGGACATGAGGCTGCAACCACTCTTTGTGTGGAACACTCGGTCTTTAATTTTGTGTACCGTACCGTACTGTATGAATGTAAGTATGTGATGGGCTGGTCTATCAGAGTGAGAGTTGAGCATTCTCTGCCATACCCATAGCTTACTCTGACTGTTTCTTTCACTTATATATTTTCTAGATCTCAAGTGGCGGTGTCTCTTCCGTGGATTGACCTCTCTACTGTCAACCTAGGTTGGCAGATTGGGAGCCAAAGCATCACATTTTTCCCTTGCCCCTCAACTTTCTCTTCATAACTGTTAAGGGGCACAGGGCCCTGGGAGGGGCTTCGGTATCCCGGGCGTTTCCGCACTCTCCTTAGCCCCTCGCCTGGGAGCGGCTTCGGTCACCTGAGCATTCTTTAGTGGTAAAGATGGGAGGGTTCTGTGCAGGCGCTCGGTTATGGCTTGGCTTTAATCGGGACCACCATTACCAATACTACCATCATCATAATTTGTAAAGTATCTATATCCCCTCCCTTTCTCCTTGGTCAGATCTATGATGCAGATGGGTCGATCAGCTGACTGGCGTGAGGCCCTGGGGAAGCTGACGGGGGTGCCCACAGAGCTGGACGCCTCCGCCATGAGGGAGTACTTCAAGCCCCTGGAGCTGTGGCTGGTGTGGGACAACTACAGGCACGGCGAGCATGTTGGATGGCAGTCCGGTGGGTTATAATTGATCATTCTCAACTTTACAATAGTTAATTCTCGAATAATTTTCCTTTTATTGGTAATTCTCAACCAATTCTCCTTTTACAACAGCTAATTCTCCATTATTTCTCTCTCCCCAGAGGGCCAGGGGTGCAAACCGGTGAAGCCTGTGCCAGGGTAGTGAGACAGTCTTCCACGCCCAATGTAAGCAAGAGAAAGATAGAATAAAGGTATAACATAGGTACAGTATGATAAAGGTATATAAAATCATTGGGTATATTGATAGTGATATGCCTTTCTATCCTTATACTGTATTAGAATATTCAGTGTGCAGTTGGGTTTGAATACATGATTAGATTGATATCCAGTATTCGATACATGGATATAAAATAGTAGTCATGTACTTAACCTTTTAACTCTCTTGATGGTGTAATGGTTTGAGTGTAAGATCTGTATGTGGTAACCCAGGTTCGAATCCCGGGTGGATCATATGCTTTCATTAATTTCATTGGGAGGTGTTTGGTGTTGGGAGTGAGATTAATAAATTAGATGATGAACTTTTCTTTTACTGCCAATGATGATGCAGATGATGATGTAGTTTTTAACACCGTACACTCCCTTGATTGACAGGACTTGGGTGTGCCCTGGTTACAAGGACTTTATTGGACATTAGCCACAAATCGCTAGACGTGAGCGTTCAACTTTTGACGTCTACCAATGGCACGGCCTTGGATGGAACTGTAGACCCTTTGGTCAGCAGTCAGATGCGCTACTGACGATACCATGGTCCGCGGATGTGGCAATATACCTAATTGATAAAGGGATATAAGGTAAAGGTACACAAGATCATTGGGCACACAGGTCTCCCTGGATTTACGATTGGGTTACGTTCCCCAGAAATCCGAACTAAAATCGAAAAATTGTGTAGCGAACCCTAAAATTAATGGGGTAAATGGGGATTCTGGGACCAGCCAAAACCCAAACACCTAAAAATCTATAATGATTAATATATTAATGAAACAAACACAAAATTGGGGCATCGGATAGTGAGGATTTGAGTATTTGATATACTTCTTTCTTAATATTAGATGAGTTTATCACCACTGATATTCTTGTTAATTAAAAGGTAATTTATTATGAACACCTAAATTACCCCTGACATACCATTTAAAAAATATGATGTTGCATTAGAAAGACATGTTTATTTACTTTTAAGAACATTAAAATACATCTGAGACATGGCCAGTTAAAGCGGAGGATGTCAATAGAATGGAACGAAATGAGAAGAGAATGGTGAGATGGATGTGTGGGGTTAATCTTAGGGACAGGGTATCGAGCGAGGAATTGAGAAGGCGTCTGGGCATTAGGAGTATCAGTGAAGTGATGCGCACGAGCCGACTTGGTTGGTTTGGACATGTGGAGAGAATGGATGATCAGAACTGGGTGAAGAAATGCCAGACAGTGAACTTGGGGGGAGCTGCGTGTAGGGGTGGACCTAGAATGACGTGGGCTCGGGTACTCCGGTCCGATCTCAAAATAAAGAACTTGACAACACAGGCGGTCCTTGACAGGACCGCCTGGAAAGCTGCCATTTAGGACGTGAGACTGTAACCACAGCTTCTGTGGACAAATGGTCTTTAAACTTGTACAGTATGTATGTATGTCTGTATGAGGTGAACCCATTGATTTTGGGGGTTGATGAGTGATTGGTGCTTGTGTGCTTGCTTTTTGTGGGCGAACTGTTATATGTTTTTCTCCTGTCACCTCTTTTCCCTTTCTCGTGTCTCTTGCTGATCCTTCTTACCCCTTGTGGGAGTAAGGGCTGGCTACTGACTGACTGACTGACTTATATATTTGAATGTTATGTTATTTATTGTGTTATGAAGCTTATTTACCAATTGCTTCTGAGCTTAAAATTGACTTTGCTTCCATTTCAGATGAGCGACGATGGAAAGTTTCGGTAATTTGTTCAAGGAATAATTTTAATTGAAATAAATTGGCATTATACACGCAGGCTACAGTACGCTTTTATACATTGGAAAAGACTCAAATGGTTAGTCCTTTGAGGATTATTACACATTTTAAAACAAATTCTGGCTATTATTAGATGATTTTGTTTAGATTAGGAAGAGTATATGGAAGTCAAAGGGTTAATTGAAAGTGTTTACCCTTATAATTCCCACAGATCCTTCCTAGTCTGCATACAATGGTCTAATGTTAGCCAGAGTAAATGCGTCATAATCTTTCAGGGCTTAATATTCAATGTTTATTATATTTATTTATCTATTTATTGTGTGACTGATGATGCTTGGACAATTATTTAGCAGAGCTTTCAAGCTTAGCTTAATATTTATCAGAATATTTCCCCTGCGAATCTAATAAAGATGATAAAACCATGTTTCTTTTTTATAACAGGAGTATTTTATGATGTGACTGAAGTTATGAATACTCGCTGCTGGTTTAGCATGCTTTCTACCGGGACATTCACACTTTAGCCTGCGGTCTACTGGGTCACTTACCTTAAAAAACACTGAAAAGGGTGCTAAGCATTTTATTAATTATTATTCTTTCTGAGACCTAGTGTTTTGAGAGTAATAATAATAATAATAGTTATTAAAGCTAGTGCATGCTAAGCCAGCTAAGGATAGCCCAAGAAGGCCGATTAGGCGTATTTCCATTGGGGTCCTGTACTACTACCCCATCCCCTTGCTCATGAGGGACGGTAACGACTCGGTGCTTGTGAAAAATCTTTAATGCGCCGAGAGTGGGCACGATCCTGGGACCTTCTGGGTGGAAGTCCAAGACGCTAGTCACTACACCAGCGAGCCGCTAGTAACCTAACCAAACAACCTGACTTAGACCTAGTAGGTGGGATACAAAACTAACCCTTATCTACCAGCTAGTTCGTGTTCCTAGTATCCAGTAAATGGGATACAAAAATAACCCTTAGCTACCAGTTAGTGTGGGTTCCTAGTACCCAGTAGGTAGCGGTAGACCACAGGTGCGCGGTAGACCGCACGCAGTAGCACTGAATACTTTACGATGGAAAACTTAATACAAAATTATTCTCCACCGTTCAAGATGGCTGCGTTTCTTGTTTCCACCCTTATTTAACCCGCAACCTCAAAGTTTACATACATACAGTACTGTACATACAAGTTTACATACATACAGTACTGTACATACAAGTTTACATACATACAGTACTGTACATACAAGTTTAAAGACCGTTCTGTCCACAGAGAATGTGGTTACAGTTTCACGTCCTAAATGGCGGCTTTTCAGGCGACCCTTCAAGGGCTGCCTCTGTTGTCAAGTTCTATATTTTGAGATCGGACCGGAGTACCTTATCCCAAGTCATTCTAGGTCTACCCATACGTGCAGCTCCCCCCAAGTTCACAGTCCGGCATTCCTTCACCCAGCACTAATCATCCATTTTCTCCATGTGTCCAAACCAACCAAGTCGGCTCATGCGCATCACTTCACTGACACTCCTAATGCCCAGACGCCTTCTTAATTCCTCACTCGATACCGTCCCTGAGGTTAACCCCACTTATCCATCTCACCATTCTCTTCTCATTCCGTTCCATTCTATTGATATCCTCCGCTTTAAGCGGCCACATCTCCGAGGCATAGGTCATTGCAGTTCGCACTCCTAACACACAAGGTATACACCTTCCCTTTAAGGTGAAGTGGGAGTCCTCTCATGGTCAGGAGTGGCAACAGCTCTCTAAACTTCCCCCAGTTACTTCTGACTCTAGCAATAGAGCCAGCTTCAGCGCCACCTCCGGCGGTAATGACATATTCAATTCAAATTCAAATAAATTTATTGCCATGAAATTTTACAGTAATACAAGAATATCAGAAACACAAGAAATACAAAAAAATAGGTCATGTCAATGAGGACTTGATATTGTACTCATGGTATATATACAGTATAGCAATGAATTATAGGGTATGGCAGACCTATAAGGCACTATAAAATTTATGGCTAAAATTTGTGAGCTAAACTAAATATTGTCCGGTTAGTGTAGGATATTCTCTCCATTACATATTTTATTTATGTATATGAAGGAAACAAAAGGTAAAGCATCCTGCAACAAGTGTCTCCCCCAAAGTTGAAAGTGATCGTCGCTACAATATTATACGGTTTATACCTGTATATTATGTATGTATATATATATTTATTCATTTATATATTTATTTATTTTATTTTATTTCATTTTTTTTTTGTGTGTGTATTGGAAAGAAGAGAGTATTATTATTTTAAGAAGTGTAGTGTTGCATCCCTTGCATTGTTTTATAAAGATCTTTATGGTAAACTAGCTGAGGTACCCGGCGCTGCCCAGGGGAAAATCAAAGTATAGGCTGTCTATCTTGGAGGCAGGCTCTGTTGTCCTCCCTCTTAGTATATTAGTATACATGCCAAGTACGGGCTCTCCATCATGAAAACTGAGGGAGTAGTTTGTGAACAGAGAAAGTGCCCTTTATAGTAGAACTTGTAATTCTGCCGCTTCGTTGCACCTTTCCCACTGGTACTTGAATGTCGGTTAAGGGGGAGGTAGTTGATTTTTCTGGTGCCCCTTTCTCCCTCATGTTTAGCCCCATTAGTTTTCAGATTTTAAGACGTTCGGCCCATTAGTTTGGCGATTTAAAGACTTTTCGTGCCATTTAGGTGTCCACTTTTTCCTGGCGAGCGATAGCAACCCTGAATTTAGGAGGAACCGCGGGACATTTTCTACCGAAAAGTGTACACATTTATGTAGAAGGGCTCCCCTGGTTCTACTCTCCTTGGCGCAGTTGGGGGGCTTCGGGGCCGGCGACTGGGGCTTGATGGGACAGGGCTAGGGTTATTTCCCTCCCTCTCCCCTTGAGCTTTCTTCATCAACTTGACAAATTTTGAGTAGTTTTTTTTTCCTCATTCTATGTTTTTCCCCTTCTATTCTTATTCTGTCCCATTCGGCTGTCCTCGGGCAGCCTATATCTCATGTCTCCCTGGCCTGGCTAGGTAGTTTACTAATGACCCGTTTTGTCTCTTCGGTTGAAGATGTGGCCGAACTGACTTGATTCCCTTCGGTAATGCATTTTTTGCATCTCGCTGTGATTTTTTTCTACCTTAGTCCTGATCTTTCATTCTTCACCCTTTACCACTTCTTGGTTGGTGTTGCGGTGTAGCAGTTCTTGCCTCATCCTTCGTCCCTGCCCTATAAGAGCTCTGATGTGGAGCTCATGTGGTCCGGCTGAACTGGTGAAATGGCGAGAAATGTCTGCGTGTCTTCACCTTCCTCGATTTGTTCCCCTCCTGCCCTTCCCTATCTATCTTGACTTGTTTAATTATACAGTACTGTATATCTTGATCGAATCCTTCGGGCCAGCCCTATGAGAATTCTTTTGTGGAGCTCAGTGATCTGGTTAAACTAATACTGTATTAAAAAAAAAAAAAAAAATTGTAGAAGGGAGGTCTTGGGGATGTTTTTTTAAGCTTGATGGAGGTCTAGGGAGGAAACTAAGGAAATAAGAAATATACAAATAAATCGACCAATAAATATACCCTCCCCTCACTTTAATACAGACCATTATAATAGTCAGTAAAATACAAACAAATATCTATCTATTCTATCTATCTATATAGGCCTACTCAGGCACATAGGCCTACCCCCTTTTTTTTTTTTTTTAGCTGGGGGTGGTCAACTCGAGACAGAGCCCGAGCAGGGACAACACAATGCAACAACAAAAAATAACAATAACGAAACACATATTCACACACATTTAGGTCGCCCAGGAGAAGACCCAGAGACCAGGGATCACGAAGGGCACTCCAGCAATCCAGGCATGACCCTTCATATATACCAGCTACCCGGGCCAGGCGGACTATTTTCTAGTCCAACTGGCGCCCGACCTCCTCTCCCAACGACCGTGTTTTCACTCATCTATTCACTACAGTAATCACTAGCATTCTCCATTTATTCCTATTTTACAAATATAATAAGGTAAATAAAACCAAGTTGAATATATTGTTGTTTATTTACGTCTGATTAATTAACATGCTTTTTTATCCTTTTATCTTGGTGGTGTAATGGTTAGAGTGTTTAAGAATCTGTATGTGGTAACCCAGGTTCGAATCCCGAGTGAATCACATGCTTTCATTAATTTCATCGGGAGGTGTTTAATTGGTGTTGGGAGTGAAATGAATTAGATTATTATAAGGGTTCATTACTACCAATATAGCCTTCCTTTAAAGAATACAGTATATTGTTATAGACACATTAATTACCCTTTTCATACCAATAAGGTTTTACTGAGTAGTTTTTTTTTTCTATGTGGATAAGGGAGACACAGGACAGAGCTGCCTGTGACAAGTGCCTCCCCCAGAGTTGAGAGTTTTTTATTTATTTATTTATTTATTTATTTATTTATTTTTGTGTGTGTGGCAGAAAGAAGTGTGGTGTGCTTGTTTAGTGTAGTGAAGTGAAGACATGCAGTACTTGGTTCTTGGCAGAATAATATTTACTTGTATTTACCTCCAGTAGTTTACTTATCACAGTAATATATATATATATATATATATATATATATATATATATATATATATATATATATATATATATACTGTATATACATATATATATATCTGCAACAGTAACAGTAAAAAAATACTTTCATTATGGTGTTGTGGTGAAATTAATAAAACATAGATTATCAGTAGGTTCAGGGATATTTCGGAGCGAGGCTGTTCTACATGATCTGTGCCCCATGAATATTCTTTCCTCTCACTTAAACATTAGGCTACCATAGTGCGGTGGGAATATGAACATGATTAGATTAATATCCAGTATTCGAGAATGGATAATAAGTCGTAGGCGTGTGCTTTAACCGTCTTGGTGGTGTAATGGTTAAGGTTTCTAAAAATCTGTGTGTGATAACCCGGGTTCGTATCCTGGTGGATCACATACAGTAGCCTACTGTATATTCTTTCATTCATTTCATTGGAGGCATTTGGTGTTGTGGTGAAATTAATAACAAATAGAATACCTCTAAGTTATGGCACTAATATACTAAACCATAGTAATGTTGATGGACAGGTAGGTTCGTAACCGTTAAAATTAGGGTATTCTGTTGGCAACATTGCTGCCCATAATGTGACCATAAAGTAAAAGAATGCATTTAACAGTGTTTCAGTGGTCAATGTGTTGGTCAGAGAATGTAATCTATGCTGGGAAGTGTATCGGGTCAGTCACCAGTTACACTTTCCAAAACCACATTAAGGGGGCCCATCTCGTTTTGATTCTCTCTCTCTCTCTGGGTTGTAGGCCTATTCATTCAGCCCCATTCAGCCTACTGTATTAAGATGCTTGCCCCCATCTAGGTGTTGATTTTTTCCTGGCGAGCGGTAGCGAGTCAGCATACTTTTTATAAATATTTTTGACAGCAGACTAAATTTGTACATTTTTCGATAGAAAAATTTCTCCGGCGAAGCCGGATTTCTCCATACAATGCTGGCTCACTATCACTTGCCAGGAAGAAAACGACACCTGGATGGGGATAAAGTCTTAAAATAGTAGGCTGAATGGGGCCGAATGGATAAAAGCCAGAGAAAGAGAGAAAAGGAGAGAAAAATAGCAAGTTAAGGTGGATGATAATATAGCCCGGGGAGCCAGTAGGGACGTACAGGTCTCCCTCTCTATCCGATGGCCCCATTTACGATATTATTATAGGTTTTTAGGTGGATGGTTCGGGCTCTGTCTCGGGTCAGCCACCCCCAGCTAAATTTTTTTTAGAAAAATGGGGAATGTGCCTGAGTAAATAGATAGATAGATAGATAGATAGGTGTTTGTATTTGGGTTTTGGCTGGTACGAGAACGCATCCCCATTTACCCCATTAATTTTAGGGTTTGCTATATAATTTTTCTATTTAATATCTGGTTTTCAGGAATGTAACCCAATCTTAAATATAGGGAGATATGTAGGCTTACTGCCCTGTAGTTGGTAGCAGTGTTCTGATCCCAACAGTCTCAATTTAGCACAATTTACCTGAACGTCGTGAACTTCCCAAATTGACGAATTCCTGGAGTATGACGAGAGTACAGTAGCCTATACTGTATTAATATATGTGCGCGATTCATTTGATTGGACCCAAATTCACTTACTCATATAGTGATGTACATTCTGGTGGTTTTGTGTTCTTTTATTTCAACATTTTATTTTGCTAAATTGTTATTTCCACATAGTAATTTTGATAAGTTTGTTTGCCTTTATATTGTGCCGTCCCTGTTTTGGATTGTTTATTTTGCAAGTCTTACATTATAATTGTTCCCTGAAGGTGGTAATATGGTGCTGGACTCGCATTAGACGATTTTACTCAGATTTAAAAGGCTCTCTAGGAATCAAAGGGGTAAAAATCTCTCTTAATTAAACCTCTTGATATCCAAAATGCCTTCCTAAACTCTCTAGGAATCAAAGGCATAAAAATCTGTCTCAATTAACCCTCTTGACATCCAAAAGGCCTTTCTAAGCTTATCAAAATCGTCCTTTGCTAGCCAGACTCCTGCAGAGAGGAGAAGTGAGGAAGCGTGAGCTACCCCGTGGCTGTGGTGGTGGTGGTGCTGGGGCTGCAGTACGTGTTGTCTGGGGAGGAAAAGATATATATTAGTAACCCTTAACAGACTGTCACAATTACTGTACAGTACATAATATTATGAAGAATAACTATTTTATTATATTTAGCTACCTCCAATTGCATCTAAAATTCTTTGGAAAGATCCGTCAAGAGTTTCAGAGTTACTGGAGATAATGTTTAAGGCTTTGATTTGTGACGGTCTTTCCTGAGTAAAATCATCTGGTAGTAATATTAAAAAGGTAAAAAAATCCACTTCTGATTGAAGGCATTAAGAGAATAAAAGGAGAATTAGGATGGGAATTGTTCTCAGGGCTGAATAGAAGTGACATTTAGCCCACGGTGTAAGAGTGTTATGGTCGAAGGGAGGTAGAGATGTGCATCAAGGTCCCAGTGGTCTATGAAGTGATTATATGCGACCACCGTCAGTGCACTTCAGGTGCACTTCAGGCACTTCAGACCAAGCTGTGCACAGAACTGTTTATTACCCCTATTCCTAATGGAGTCTTTCTGTATGACAATGTAATATTTGTGCCCACTATGTGATTGTTTATTGTGCACGATCAATAAGTTTACTAAGGCATCTCGATGAGGCAGTAGCCTACATACAGATGAATTTGTTATCACAGGAGTCGTCAACTTGGTAATGCGTCTGACGTTCCGATTACAATATGTCTGTCTTGCCATGATAATCGATGTGGACTTGGAAGGGGTTAGGGATAACAGTGATGAGGACTGACCCCTGGAACTTGGGCTGTAATAGGATATACGTAAGAGATTGATGACCACGACTGATAGGATTACAGTGGAAAATAAGTTTACCAGGGAATTAACTTACCAATATCCCAGCCAATGTGTTCGTTGTGTTTGATGTTGTCCTGTGTAAGCCAGTCCTCGAGGGGCTTGAAGTACTCCCTCATGGCGGAGGCGTCCAGTTCTCCCGTACCCTTCCCTGTCAGCTGACCCAGGGCATCACGCCAGTCCCCAGACCGACCCAGGCTCAACATCGCTCTGGGGAAGGAACGGATAATGGGTCAAATTTATTAATTTAACTCCCAACACCAAACACCTCCCAATGAAATTAATGAAAACATATGATCCTTCCGGGATTCGAACCTGGGTTACCACATACAGTACAGATCTTAAACACTCTAACCATTACACCATCAAGGCAGTTAAAACAGTAGGCCTACAGATTATACTTTATATATGGTGCTTCAAAAGGAATCCATCCAATATATTTGAAGGTATAGTTGTTGTTGTTGTTGTTGTTCCCCAAGCTGCCTGCCGAACAGCCCCAAGGCCCCGAGCAATTCCAAGGCCATAACCGAGTGCCCCCACAGAACCGTCCCCGCCGACCACAATAAAGCCTGGGTGACCGAAGCCACTCCATGGCGGGGGGCTGAGGAGGGTGCGGAAATGCCTGGGAAACCAATGACCCACCCAGGGCCCTGTGCCCCTCAGCAATTATGAAGAGAAAGTTGAGGGGCAAGGGAAAAATGTGACGCTTTTGCTTCCAATCTTGGTAGATTGGGAGGTCAATCCACGGAAGAGACGCCGTCACTTGAGATCTAGAAAATATATAAGTTAAAGGAAAAGTCAGAGTAAGCTATGGGTATGGCAGAGATTGCTCAGCTCTCACTCTGATAGACCAGCCCATCACCACATGACTAGAACCCAATCCTCTCAGCATCAGCTAGAAAAGGCCCTAGAAAGCCGCCTTTGGCGGGGGGATAGCTCCCCTATTTCAACCCCTTTCGGGGTTGGGCACCCGCCCTGAAGGTATAGTTGTCTCTGATTGTTGATTATTTGAGTGTCAACTATTGCTAATGTCTATAGTATTCTAGGAGCCGACTTCTGCAGTACAGTATTAAATGGTAGTAGTAAATTAAGGCTGTATGTAAAAGGTAACTGTTAATTCATCAATTACAATTCCTTAAACATACTTTTTACATAATTTACTCTACGGGCCCTAAATGAACAAAATAGAACTTAACTCTCTCTTTCTCTCTACCCATCTAAAATCCACATCTCTCCCTTCCTCAATAGATACACATACACACACATGCATATACTGTACAGTTTGCCGCACATATTCTATTCCGTTGTGGTCGTGCTTTGGCAGCACTTCACCCATTTCCCCAACCCTCCTCCCTTACTCCACCTCATATTGGTAGGAGGTGAGGTAGAGGGGTTGGAGAGGTGGGTGAAGCGCTGCCAAATCACGACCCCCAACGGAACAGAATATGTGCGGCAAACAGTACATATACAGTATCGCTATCGTGTACAAAATATCTATAGTTACTTGAGTGCATCTCCGGCGGGTTTGGACTGGTATATAGAACACTTGTGAAGGGCCTTGGTGGGGTCCGTGGGGTCATACCGGCCGGCCTTCTCACACAGAGCTTGCTGGAACTGAAACCGTAGGACGGCCGCCACCAGGTACCTGCAAGGGGGGGGACACAGGTTATTTTTTTTTTTGGGGGGGGGGGGGGTCTATTTATCTATCTATCTACAGTATATACTCAGGCACGTATCCCTTTTTTTTTTTTTGCTCCCTAGACCTCTATCAAGCTTAAAAAAAACATCTCCAAGACAAGATAAATTTGTACATTTTACGGTAGAAAAATGTCCCGGCCAAAGGCTGGTTCTACTAAAAATACAGGTTCGCTATCGCTTGCCCGGAAAGAATTGACACCTAAGTGGAACGAAAGGTCTTGATATTGACAAAGAAATTAGCAAAAGTATTAAATTTATGAAACTACTGTACTGGGGCTAAACATGAGGAAGAGGGGATGAAGCTTGATAGAACTGGTACTGTAGGACGGCCACCACCAGGTACAGCTCGGTCCCGTATAAAGCGAGTTTAAACAGTGTGAATTTTGATTAGTGCGAGCAATGAAAATATTAAGCACAAAATTATCAACCAATGCGAATACGATCTTTTATTACGAGTCCGGTATCAATATGGGTTAAATCCGGGGAGTTTTCTATTAGTGCGGCCAAAATTTGTACAGTGTGATAAATTTCCCGCCTGACTCGTGGCATCACTGGTGTTTGAGCAACTTGGGCATGGAAGGAGGCTGGTCAGTCAGACATTTTTTTACCCCGTACTGTGTGACGCTATCTCGCATTCTTGGGTTTGTGATCACATCAAGTGTAGAATTTAAGGTAAGGAAAGGTCTAATTTACCATTGATATGGTATGTTTATCATTAATATTTGTTCTTGGTATGCTTGTCAGTATAAATAACGATATAAGGAAAGATATGTGTGCTATATGGAGGACCGATCGACCAATTATGTTTTTTTCCCATAGGATACGTTGTTCACATAGTGCGACACACTGTATCGACCAATTTCTCGCACTATGCAGGACCGAGCTGTACCTGCAACAGTAACAATAACATATAAGGGGCATTAAATTAGGTGGAAGGGAAACACAGGGAAAGAGCTTGAATTCTTTATTCCTCTTACGCAGAATCCATCTTCAGAGAGACTTGAACGATTTTAGCCATTTTAGAGCGATGTTGTAGAGATTTTGCCATTATTGTGAGTCTTTCTGAAGATGGGTTCTGCGTAGCCCGAAACGTAAGAGGAATACAAACTTCAAGCTCTTTGCTGTGTTTCCCTTCCACCTAATTCATCCACTTGTCATAATGGATTAGCCACATAGGAGGCATTGTTTAACACTATCTCATCTGACGTGTTGGGGAGTTATTTGTAGTGTTCATGTTTTATATATTATTACAGAGGGCATCTTTAGGTCCCCCTTCCCCGATCAATAAACTGACCTTAGATATGACGTGTCCGCGGCAACATGATATTTTGCCCCCGGGTCGAAGTCTGCCTCTGACCTGGGTACTGGAGGCCTCACCCCCTGGAGCTCCACCCTGGAATACCAAGAGTAGTATTAACCCACCGGCTGCGACAATCCTCTCGAGAGATTTTACTGGTGAGCTGCGACGTTCCTCTCGGAAGAAGAGATGTCAAACACGTACCAAAACACACTCAATAACAAAACCAACACGTGTTACTGTCAGGGTTATAGAGGTGAAGATCCAATGACATTTACTGGCCCCCCCCCCCCCCCATCTTGCCTCCACCTGTAAAGTCAGTGAAAATAGGCTATCCTAAACAGACCTCGGATGCGGAAATACCCTGAGCCGAACAGGCCAAGAGGGATATCTCTATTGGTCTAACTGGTAAGGTGCCTGCCTCACACTCAAGGGTCGAGAGTTCGTGCCCCCACCAGGGCATGATATTTTTGTGAGGCTATTTCCACATTTAACGAAGTTTAGGTGTGCTGGTTAAATTGTTCAGATGGTTGAGAGTAAGATCGGAGCTCCATAAATCCTCTTTCGGGTAAGGTGTAAAACCGATCCCCACAGGACAAGGAAGAGGATAGGAGAGAGCAGGGAGTGTTGTGAGACTCGATTGGGTTGGGTTGTGGAGTTGCCAGCCGCCCAAGCGAGTTGCCAACTGGGCAGTTTGTAGGTGCGTGTAGCATCGCTCAGTGAAGTTGACTCACCATTCCCGTTCATCTCTCTGACGGACTCTCGGTCGATTCGGCTCAAGCTTGTTCCTCTCTGTTTGGAGCTTTCGCTTCTCGGAAGGTGAAGTAGTGTAAAGTCAGTGAAAATAGGCTAGCCTAAACAGACCTCGGATGCGGAAATACCCTGAGCCGAACAGGCCAAGGGGGATATCTCTATTGGTCTAACTGGTAAGGTGCCTGCCTCACACCCAAGGGTCGAGAGTTCGTGCCCCCACCAGGGCATGATATTTTTGTGAGGCTATTTCCGCATTTAACGAAGTTTAGGTGTGCTGGTTAAATTGTTCAGATGGTTGAGAGTAAGATCGGAGCTCCATAAATCCTCTTTCGGGTATGGTGTAAAAACCGATCCCCACACACCCTGCTCCTCCCATTTCCTCCCTCCACCCGTCCAATACTCACATACGCACAGCCGCTCATTGCCGATTTCACGCCACATTTTCAACTACGGACCACCGTAACACCTCAACAATGCATCTTTTGGGTATTAATCTATATATATATATATATATATATATATATATATATATATGGTTGGATGCGCACTTGCATTTCCTACACAATAGTATGATTTTCGTAACGTTTTGGAAGAGTCGCCAAATCGGCCTAAGTCTAGCACAGGGCAATGGTGAGTCTAGCATTCCTGGGTTAATATAATGAACAAACTACTACCCACCTCTGTTTCCACCAAGCACAGGTCCGGTTGCTCTCGGGGATCTTGCCGCTGAAAACATCTTATCGCCAGTCATCCACCAGGTAGGCGAAGAGGGGGTGGTACTACTACTTTCTGGCCTACTTATAACGAACAGACTATAATACCCACCTCCTTTTCCACCAAGCACAACTCTAGTCGCTCTCGGGGATCTTGCCGCTGAAGACAGTGTACAGTGTACAGTGTACAGTGTACAGGCTTAATAACCCAGAAGGGTTGATAGCCTCTGAAGTCCTATTTTAACTAACTAACTACCCACCTCCGTTTCCACCAAGCACTATTCCAGTTGCACTCGGGGATCTTGTTGCTGAAGACGTCCCAGCGCCAATCATCCACCAGGTAGTTGAAGGGTAGGTACACCACAAGGTCAAGATGTCTGGCCTACTTTTCTTTTCTTTTTTTATAGGTAGTGCCAGCGAACTTGACAATAATCTTGACCCCTTAACTTCTTATAACTCAAAATTGAAAGCAATCGTGATGACGTTTCTATCATTAGGGAAGAGTCCACCAGGAAATATGTGTGGATATTTACAGCCAGTTTGCTCTAGGCCTTTTTGAGTTAGAGAGGTCAGGGATCAAGATTATTGTCAAGTTTGTTGGCGCTACCTATACCCACCTCCGTTTCCACCAAGCACAATTCCAATCGCTCTCAAGAATCTTGCCGCTGAAGACGTCCCAGCGCCAATCGTCCACTAGGTAGGCAAAGGGCAGGTACGCTATCCGGTTGAGGGCGATCTTCATGAGGAAGTTGATGTCCACCTCCGGGTCCTCCTGCACATCATACAGGAGGCCGACCTTCTGCAGGTGGGAGGGTACTGCGGCGTTCATCCCCAGCAGGTCTCCTACGGCCTCGTGGAATCCTGTAAGTCCATGGGTCGGGGTGAACGACAATTCCACCAAAGAGGGTTTTAGCTACAATGATGCATTACAATACTTTTTGTATTTAAAATATTATGCAGATGCGTTTTCAGTATGATAATCTTGGTCATTGAGTTCCCATATAAACCCCAAGATACTTTTGTGCATTTTTCAGTAGAATATAACTTTTGCAAAAATGGCTGGTATTAAGGGGTACATACATTGTAACATGTTCTGGTACAGTAGGGGTAATACTACACGTCACCTACCTTTATTAGCGCCCTCTCGGAACACTAAGGGTCGGTCAGCGTAAATCATGTAGTAATATACGTGACCTAACTCGTGATGGACCGTCATTAGGTCCCTCATCGTCACTTTGGTACACATCTTGATTCTGCGGGAGAGAGAGGGGTAGTTGGAGTGAGTGTGGGAGAGAGAGAGATGTAGTGATGGTTAGATGTGTATGTGTATGCCTGCAATCTTCAAAATCTCATATTTAATGCGCGGGAGTATAAGAGGCCTACCAAGATCCGCAGTGGAAGTTCTGTGTGGCGTATAAGAGGCCAACTGAGGTGGAAGGGTTAAGCCCTGCACGAAATTTGGTAAAACCGCACGAAAGATGCCATGATGTCCATTTAGGACTCTATTATATCTGGTCTACTAGTCCATATGTGGAGGTATCTGGCAAAAATTCATAGCTGGGTGAACGGGAATAATGAAAAACCGTTAGCAGCCCCAGACCGTGTGTCGCCTGTCCATTGTAAAGTCGGTAAAAATAGGTTAGCCTAAACTGAACAAGATGCAGAAATAAACGAGCCGAACAGGCCAAGTGAGATATCTTTCTTGGTCTAACTGGTAGAGTGACTGCCTCATACTCTAAGGTTCCAAGGTTCAATCCCAGCCCATGGCATATTTTCGGGAGGCTATTTCAGCATCTAACGAAGTTTAAGTGTGTTGGTAAAATTGTTAAAATGGTTGAAAGTAAGATCGGAGCTCCAAAACTCCTCTTTCGGGTATGGTGTAAAAACCTATTCCTACACCATGGAAACTTTAAACAAATTCTCAGAACTGAAAGAGTTAAAATGCATCATAATCCTAAAAAATTAATGACCGTGACTGTACCTAAAATCTTTCCTGTTGCAGAAGTCCCAGGCGGAGGCGTGACAGATGACCTCCCTATCCTGTGGCTTCTCCAGGAGTGAGTCGCTCCAGAAGGACTGTGGGAGGCGAGGCAGACCCAGGGACACAAAGAAGTCCTCAGCCAGTTCGAACATCATACGAGGGGTGTAGCCCTGGAAAACAAAAAGTGAGTCATTTGTTCACCAATTTAACCCCTTCTGCACCAGCGACGTCTTTTATATTTTATTGTAGGTATATTAAGACGATTTTATGAAGCTTAGGAAGGATATATGTTATTTATAAGGGTTAATTATGGTAGTCTGTAGCCTTTCAGATAGTAGATGTCCTTCCTAACCTGAATATGATCATCTACTATGGGTTTCAGAGGCCGTGTTACATCGTTTTTCGGGAATAACTTATTAACAAGCAGTTGGATCAGTATGATATTTTGCCACAGCTTGTTTGCTCCTCCATCAAACACGGTCGTTATCACCCACCATTTAACCCTATATATCGTCTTTACATTCAAGTTATCTTTAACTATCAAATATAAATATACAAAAAATATATCTTTTTAAGTCTACCACTACGCGCAGCTCCCCCCACGTTTACAGTTCGGCATTTCTCCACCCAGTTCTGATCACCCATTCTCTTCACATGTCCAAACCAACCAAGTCGGCTTGTGCGCATCACTTCACTGACACTCCTAATGCCCAGACGCCTTCTTAATTCCTCGCTCGATATCCTGTCCCTGAGGTTAACCTCACATATCCATCTCACCATTCTCTTCTCATTCTGTTCCATTCTATTGATATCCTCCGCTTTAACCGGGCAGGCACGTCTCAGAGGCATAGGTCATCGCACTCCTAACACACAAGGTATACACCTTTGGGCGGGTGCCCAACCCCGAAAAGGGTTGAAATAGGGGAGCTATCCCCCCGCCAAAGGCGGCTTTCTAGGGCCTTTCCTAGCTGATGCTGAGAGGATTGGGTTCTAGTCATGTGGTGATGGGCTGGTCTATTAGAGTGAGAACTGAGCAATCTCTGCCATACCCATAGCTTACTCTGACTGTTCCTTTTACTTATATATTTTCTAGATCTCAAGTGACGGCGTCTCTAACGTGGATTGACCTCCCAATCTACCAAGATTGGAAGCCAAAGCGTCACATTTTTCCCTTGCCCCTCAACTTTCTCTTCATAATTGCTGAGGGACACAGGGCCCTGGGTGGGGCTTTGGTTTCCCGGGCATTTCCGCACCCTCCTCAGCTCCCCGCCATGGAGTGGCTTCGGTCACCCAGGCTTTATTGTGGTCGGCGGGGAGGGTTCTGTGGGGGCGTTCGGTTATGGCCTTGGCCTTGCTCAGGGCCTTGGGGCTGTTCGGCCAGGCAGCTTGGGGAACAACAACAACAACAACAACACCTTCCCTTTAAGGTGAAGTGGGAGTGCTCTAATGGTCAGGAGCGGCAACAGCTCTCTAAACTTCCCTCAGCCACTTCTGACTCTAGCAATTGAACCAGCTTCAGCGCCACCACCGGCGGAAACCATATCGTCCAAATAGCAGAATTTATTCACACACTGCAGCGTTACACTGTAATCTTACAATAGATTTCTGCCTCTCTAACCTGCTTGATCATATTATCGGTGACATCGACGGACTTCTTGTTAGGGAAGGGTTGGACCATGGGGTAGATGTCCCCCCACCACTGGGCCCACATGTCCCCCAACAGCTGGGCAGGGATGGGGCCTCGGGCGGGGATCTCCTGAGCTCCATACACCTATTAACAAGTTCAAATAATAAATAATTATATACATTCTAATTAATTATAGAAACTCGACAACATAACTGAAATGCCTGCCAAACACAGCAATCAAAACAATAACCATAATTGCAATGTCAATATTAATCAAACTGAAGTCACTCCTTCACTCGCTCAGAGCAGCACTGCTCTGGAGCTTAGTTAATCTCAAGGCCAGTAGGGCCGAGATTAGACCATGGAGAATTTTATTGCTTGGCGCGAGACATGGTGACACCATATGACGTCACCCGGGATGCTGCCCATTAACCCTATTGATGCCAAGTGGTGTCACCCAGCCTTAACCCTTACTGTACCAGCGACGGTTATACAGCCGTCAGTAAAAAAGTAACTCGTCAGTACCAGCGATGGAAAATGTCCGTCAGTAATATGCGGTCCTTGTAACTGCCCGTATCGAGTAGTACCTGGTACCATAACTTGTACGCAATGCTCTGAGACATTGGCAACACTTCTCAGCTTGGATCCAAGCCTGTGGGAACTAGCTGGGTTAGTAACCCTCCAGCTTTTGGGGATGAGAGAGTGTTCTCTCTTGACTCTGAAGCCACTTTGGCCACAATGCCTGATACTGGAGGGTACATTTATAGTAATACCCTCCAGTACAGAAGGGGTTAAGCACTTCTGTACCAGCGACATCTTTGTAACTTTTTTCTAGCTATATTTTGATGATTTTGTGCAGTTTAAGAAGGATCTGTGGTAGTAAAAATAATGAAGTGAGATAGTTCCAAGCCTGGTAATTGCTGGAGGCCCTCTTTAGGCTAAATATAATCGTCTAATAGTAGCCAGAATAAAGTGATAAAGACGTCTGGTACAGAAGGGGTAAAGGGGTTAATGATATACTGAATTAAAGGCTCTGCATGATCTGAATCGCGAGCCGTGGCATAGTCAGTAGAGCGTCGACTGCTGATCAAAGGGTCGGCAGAATGAGCCCTCACTGTCAAAATGTTAACGGTAGATGTCAAGCCCAGGCAACTTGACCTAGCGATTCGTGACAAACGCCTAATGTTCATGGCCACCCCTTCTCGGGAATTACGCCATCTGTCAAAAAAACATAAACAAAATATCTGAACCCGCCTGATGCTTACCGCTCTGAGCTTCCTCCTGACGTAAGCGTGCAACTGGCGGTAGAGGGGGGACAGCTGGTCGTAGATGCGTTTCACGTCCTGTGTGAAGGTCTCATTTCCATAGTTGGAGAGCCATACTTCGCCCTTGTTGTTAAACCCTGAAATATCCAATAGAAGTAAATATATGGATCCTCTCTGAAGATGGATACATAGCCTAAAACATTGGAGAATAAAGAATCAAAGCTTTTCCCAGTGTTTATTCCCCCACCCAATCCATCTAGAAGTAAATAAATAAATAAATACATAAATAACACTGTCAAAATATAGAGGTAAAGGTGAATCAAATCAAATCGTGTACATTAAATTAACCAACGACAATGTAAAGAGGAAACCAAACTTAACCTAGCCACAAAGGCCGTAGCTCACCGTTCTTCCTAGCGGCGGCGTTGGCGAGGTCTATGTAGCGTCGGAAGAGAGGCTTGATTCTCTTGCCGGAGGAGTCGCGCCAGGTCTTCCATGCGTGAGTCAGTTCGCAGCAGTCCTGGCTCGTTCGCAGCACCGTCGTCAGATCTGGATGTATGAAAGCGTAAAGATCAGATAAGGTATACTGTTTAGGGGAGGATTATATATACATACAATACATACATACAATGGTTTAACGTAATTTTTCCATTACATGCATTGTAACGGCTCAGACGGGGTTGCCTTTCAGTAGTTGGAGTGTATTGTAGTACAATAAAGTCCTGCCCCAGCACTGCCCCACCAAGTCACTGTGGCTGATGTTGGTATAGTGCTAACCGTGCTTCAGCAAGACTCAATAGAGTCCCCTTGCAGCACTTGCACCTGCAGTATCTGCAACCACACCAGCCTTAACAGTGTTACAAAAAGACAGCACCATAACAAGACTCTACTGTATATTAGGCAATTGGACTATAGAACAATAAAGTCCTGCCCCAACATGCAAACACTGTTGTCGACACAGGTGTGGTGCCAAACAGCGCCCAGGTAAGACTCAGTCCCCTGTGGCACCTATCAGCACCCCACCAGCCTCGACAGCGCCATACCAAGACAGTGCTAAGATAAAGACTTTATTGCATAGTAATGGCTGTTGGTCCACAAGTCTATCGCCATCCTTCCTATTAGTCGCCTTGTACGACACGCAGTAGGATGCGTGAGGCATATTCTTTTTTTCCTCCACAATTAGATGAAGGCCCCCTTACCCCCTGGGGTTATATATATATATACAGTATATATATATATATATATATATGTATACAGTATATTTATATATATATATATATATATATATATATATATATATATGTGCTAAATATCCACAGGGAAGGAAGGAAAATAGACACGGAGTCCCAAGCGCTTTCGTGTATTACATCTTCAGGGGACAGAGGACAGACAGAGAATGATATACAGTAAAAGTCCTGTAATCTGAATAGCAGGGGACCGGGCCTCGTTCCGATTACCGGATTTTTCGGATTATTGGAATTTACCCCTATGAACTTGTGTATTAATGGCCTTACGAAAACCTGAATACAATATAGGCTATGCATATGCACAATATAACGCTATACTGTAAATCTAATATGACACATAATGGTTAACTTTTAAAGTGATTTCATGAACATATGATATGTGTCTGTACCATTATGTGTTATTTGGGTGGGTTTTGGGTGGCCTAATGCCTCAAAAAGGGGACTTTGGAACTTTTTGAAATTCGGACTATCGGGTGAATTCGGATTTGGCCTCATTTTCAAAAATTTGGACTATTGGGAGATTCCAATTATCGGTCGTCGGATTATCGGACTTTTACTGTATATATATACACAGTAAACCCTCGCTATCTCGGACTAATTGGGGGGAGACCCAGTCCGAAATGTCCGATTTTCCGAGATGTCCGAAGTCCGACTTATGTCCGACTTAGGAGAGGAAAATGTCCGAATTAGAAGAGGGAGTCCGAGCCACCAGAGAAAACGGAGACTTCCCTATCACTACCAACGTAGATTCAAGATAAATTACAGTACCTGTACAGTATACAGCAGACATATAAATATAAATATTACTTTCCTTCTCCATTTCACTATCCTTCTCCACCTCACTGTAGCTCTAGATCTCGTAATTTGCCCTTAGATCTCGGAATTTTCCGAGATATATGGACACCTGTCCGACAGACCATGTGGGCCCTCAGAGTTTTCTCCTTACATCTCAGAATTTTCCGAGATCTAAGTGTAATAGTAGTCTTATGAATAATAATGCGAGTGCATTAAGAGACTATGGACTTATGGAGATTTAGAGATTTTGTGATTCTATGAGATTATGTTAGGAGTGAGAAGGAACTTTGGGTAAGAAACCCTCTCTCCCCTCCTCGATCAGTAAACCGCAGACAGGACCCCTTTGTCCAGCTAGGCCTATATGTACGTACGCACACGTGAGCGTGTGTGTACAGTCATGTGCGTATTAGCACGTTTGAATCTGAGGGCTGCTTGAGGCACCCTATGGTACCCCTCAGCTAGCCAGTCTTAGCCCAGCCACGAACGACGATAGACCTAGGCATACGGGTCTAGTCGTGAGGGTGTGTGTGTGTTATAACTATTGTTGTAAGCAAGTAACAATAAGGATATCAATAAACCTACGAACAGAGAAAGTATTTGGGAGTTTAACTAATACCGATGTGTGTATATATGTAACTAAGAAGTGTAAGAAACAGAACGTTACATAAGGGCAAATTCCGAGAGGCCGATGCCAGTCCGAGAAGTGCGGGTTTCCGACTTTTAGAGGTCCGAGATAGCGAGGGTTTACTGTATATATATATATACTGTATATAATTATACAGTATATATATTTATATTTATTTATTTTTTTTTTTTTTTCAATGATTATTTTTTATAGTTTGCGCCCTAGACCTCCATGAAACTTAACAAACACCGCCCTCTTCAGATAATTTTATAAATTTTTTAGTTACTCAAAATATTGGAGGAGGGTGGAATGGTGAGGAGGGTGGAGAGGTTGCAAGAGGAGGAAGTCAAAATATGAGAGTACAAGTACGCTATGTGCCTATATGAACTTACACTGTTACCAATCACTCATTAGAAAGCTAACATATAAATTCATTCAGCGCCTTAACACTTCTGAGAACAGTATCATTAAAATGCTACAAACTCCAAGCATAGTGTACACCTCTAGGATCCAAGCACACTGGAGGAAGTTGCTCTATATTTAACCTTAAGTAATGATTTCAGGTCTGCTACTCTACAGAATTAGCATACCGGTACTGAACCTCATAGTGCAGTACAGTACCGATATTCCTATACTGTACTGTAGCAACATACTGTACCGGAAGCTAAATGATGTGAGGCATGGTACTGTACACAATTAGGACAGTGGTTTTGGTAACACAGTAGCTTGATGACCACTGTTTTTGGTTGAGGCAGTGCTGTGAACTACATGATAGCAAGCTGGGTATTATTTAATTTCTTTTTATTTTATGTAGCCTATGTACAGTAGCTTATATATATTTATGTTACTGTAAGGTATATATGGACCCCAGTATGGTCCCCTCTGTACTGTGTGAGTCTGAAATAAAGTATTATTATTATTATTATTATTATTATTATTACAGGAGAGCAGTGGAAAGACGACTAGGTGGGTTCAACCTGGAAGTTATGGAGGAAGTGGAGGAGATGAGCAAGGTGATTAAGGATGAGATTTGTGCAGCATGTGAGGAGGTGTGTGGAGTGAGGAGAAGAGGGAGGGAAGTGAAAGGTACAGCATGGTGGACAGAAGAGGTAAGAATAGCTGTGGAAGAAAAGAAGAAAGCATATAGAGAGTGGTTGGGTAGTAGAGGGAATGAAGATTCCGAGAGACGGAAACGAGCGAGGTACGTGGAGAGTAAGAGGGTGGTGAAGAGAGTAGTGAAGGAAAGTAAGAGAAGAGTAGATGAGGAATTTGGAAGGAATCTGAGTGTAAAATGGAGGGAGAGTAAGAAACTGTTCTGGAAAGAAGTCAAGAAAGTTAGGGAAGGTAGCAAGGGAAACAGTAAGGGTGTGAAAGATAAGAATGGGAGAATGCTAGCCGAGAAGCAAGAGAGAGTCGAAAGATGGAGGGAGTACTTCAGTGAGTTGCTAAATGTAAGGAATGAAGAGCCAGCAAACATAGCTGGATATGGTATGGGAGGGAGAAGAAGAGAAGTAGTGGAGGAGGAGGTGGGGATCAGGAGGTCAGAAGTGTGGGAAGCCATGAAAAGAGTGAAGTTGGGGAAAGCACCAGGAACAGATGGAGTGTGTGGGGAAATGTTGAGGTATGGTGGTGAGATAGTGATAGAATGGGTATGGAAAATGTGCAAACTAGCATGGGAGAAGGGGAGTGCACCCGATGACTGGAAGACTGGCATAATAGTCCCCCTATATAAGGGCAAAGGGGAAAGAGGAGTGTGTGGTAACCACCGAGGAATATGTCTTCTAAGCGTAGTAGGGAAGGTATACAGTAGGGTAGTGATTGAGAGAGTGAGAATGAGAACGGAGAAATGGATAGGCGACGAGCAGGGAGGTTTTAGGAAGGGAAGAGGATGTGTAGATCAGATTTTTACCCTGAATTGTGTTGTGGAGAAGTATCTGGAGAAGAAACAAAAGGTGTATGTTGCCTTTATGGACTTGGAGAAGGCCTATGACAGAGTGGATAGAGAAGGTTTGTGGAAAGTACTTAGAATATACGGAGTAGAGGGCAAGTTGCTGAAAGCAGTGAAGAGCATGTATGAGGGTGCAAAGGCGGCAGTACGTGTGGAGAGTGAGCAGAGCGAGTTCTTTGACCTGAATGTTGGTTTGAAACAGGGGTGTGTGATGTCCCCGTGGTTGTTTACTGTATATATGGATGGAGTCATGAAAGAAATACTATCAAGAGCAGTGGATGTTGGTGTATCACTGAAAAGGGAGGGAATTGAGTGGAAGCTACCTATACTGCTGTTTGCGGATGATACAGTTCTGATGAGTGATAATGAATGGGAGTTGCAGGGTCTGGTAAATGAGTTTGGAACAGTGTGCGAAAACGGAATTTGAAGGTAAATGCGGGGAAGAGCAAGGTTATGGTCTTCGAAAGGGGTGAAGTCACAGAGTGTGAGGTGAAGCTGAACGGTCAGGCTATGGATATCGTCAACTCTTTTAAGTATCTGGGCAGTGTGTTGAGTAAAGATGGGACTATGAATGAAGAAGTGCGGGAGAGGGTACAACAGGGGAAGAGGGTTGTAGGAACGCTAAAAGCAGTAACAAGAAATAGGGTGGTCAGTATGGAAGTGAAGAAGTCCTTGCATGACAGTGTGGTAATCCCGACACTGACTTACGGAAGCGAAGCATGGACGTTGGTTGAGAGACTCAGACCAAGAGTGAGAGCAATGGAAATGAATTACTTAAGGAGTGCGTGCGGAGTTACATGGAGGGATAGACAGACTAATGAGGAAGTAAGAAGGAGGTGTGGTGTGGAGGTAGATGTGCTGGAAAGTGTGAAAAGGAACAACTTGAGATGGTTCGGCCATATGGAACGTATGGAAAGCGAGAGAATGAATAAGAGGGTGTACGAGAGCGAGGTGGAGGGAGAGAGAGGGAGAGGTAGACCGAATGAGAGGTGGAAGGATGGAGTGAGGAAGTACATGAACGAAGGCGGTGCTGGTTGGGGGGGAGGGGCGTCGACTGACTGGGGACAGAGGTGCATGGGGGCGGTTCATTCGTGGCCAGCCCTTCGGGGATCACGGCGTCAGGCAATAGATAGATAGATAGTAAATATTGGCTCGCAATCGCTCGCCAGGAAAAAATCAACACCTGAATATCACAAATGGTCTAAAAATTGATAAAAAAAATAGGATGAAAGGTCTTAAAATTGCCAGACTAATGGAACGAATGTCTTATAATCTCAAAACTAATGGAGCTAAACATGAGGAAGAAGGGGGTCCACAGTAACACCCCCTTAACATAGTGCCATAAATCAATAAAAAGTATAATGAAGATGACATTGTAACTATGGCGTGCGCAATGGAGAAAACGTATGCCAAGGCCGATTTACACTAGTTATCACGGCACCTCTCACACCGCTCTCCTAGACAAAGTTGAAAGGAAGGCCTTTCGTATCATTAACTCCCGTCCACTCACCAATTCTCTGCAATCTCTCTCTCTCCGCCGCAATGTTGCATCTCACTCGCTATTCTATCGCTACTATAATAATCAGTGTTCCTCAGAGCTATCCCAGTGCATACCACCTCGATCCTTTACGTAGGGCACGTGGTACCCGTCTTGCAACTCAATCCCACCCCTACTCTGTGCAACTCTCCAACCCAAGAGTGAAATGTTACTCTCAAACTTTCTTCTACTCAACAGCTGAGCTCTGGAACTCTCTCCCAGAATCAGTCTTTCCCTCTTCCTATGACTTAAATTGCTTCAAACTCTGTGTGTCCAGGCATTTTGGCTCGAACGTCCCTTGATTTTGGCCCTGTCACTCTTTCAACTATGGGGGAGGCACTCGCTATAGGCAGTTATGCCTTTTGCCTCCCTCAATCACATAGAAAAAAAAAACAAAAAAACAAAAAACACATCACGTCACGTCACCGTTCCATCATCCGTGCCGTGTATTCACATCATTTATCACGATACCGCCCAGTCCGTGATCAACCGCCGAGCAGGTATGGCGCCTCATAGGTTATCCCATAAAAAGCACCATCACGTCACGACAAAATATTATTCCCGAGAAACCGTGACGTGATGAAACGGATACGTGCCGTGTCCGTGATGGTCACGTGACGTTTGGTGTGAAAAGGTCCATTCGATTAGCCTACATGTAAGACATTTTGACGGAACAGTGATGTGACGTGATGTGATGGTGCCATGATGACTAGTGTGAATCAGCCTTAACCCAGCAAGTGCTGAAACACTAATAAGAGTTTTACCGCTGCGCTGCGGAACTCCTTATATAATCCAAGGCCTAAAAAAAAAACCATTTAAACCAGCCCAGTATCAATTTATATATATATATATATATATATATATATATATATATATATATATATATATATATATATATATATATTTTTTTTATTGCCCCTTGGCCATCCCAAATATCACTCCTCCACATCCCCCCCTTCCCCCCTTCCCCTTCAATTATCACCTATTCTCTCTCTTATTCCAGTTTTTCGTCGGTATATTTTCGTGCTATCAATAGCGATTCATAAGCAAGCTGTGCTTGTATGTGCTACACAGCGAATGAAAGAGAGAAAGAGAGGGAACAACGCGACAGTGTCGCTCCAGACGTCGTAAGGGGTGGTAGGCTGGCAGGCTGGCTCAGCCTTCAGTTATGTAACTCCCGATCTAATTTGCCGATTTTGACCATCCAAACGCTGTTTCCACTGGTTTTATTGCTGTAACAGGTTAATATCTTTATAATCAACGTAAAATAGGCACATATGAATAAGTATTAATGATATTTATGGTACGATGACGATTTGAGTGTAGGAAACAGTCTAAATACCTCCGCACAGGGAGGGGTGGCCACTACCCCACCTGCGCAGCGGAGAGGTTAATAAGACTGGTATGCGTAAGACCTGAGGAAGCGATTTGCGAAACTTTGTCAAGTATGTGCTCCTTCTCACATGGTATTCTTTCAAGGGACGCATACCAAGAGCAATCCTGGTCTAAAAGGGGTATTTATATTAAAGTTATATCTTTTTCTATCTGGATATAATTGCCTTATGACTATCAACTGATATACTTTGACCAGTCCAGCGAAGAGAGAACTCTCTCTCTCTCTCTCTCTCTCTCTCTCTCTCTCTCTCTCTCTCTCTCTCTCTCTCTCTCTCTCTCTCTCTCTCTCTCTCTCTCTCTCTCTCTCTCTCTCTCTCTCTCTCTCTCTCTCTCTCTCTCTCAAGCCAGGCTTCGAACCTGTAGCGTAGCAGTCTCACTCCAAACTAACTAGACCACTGAGGAGTTTATTTACCCTTTCATTGTGGACCAGTTCTGGAACGCCATGACAATTTACTGCAATTTAAAGCCCTTTAAAGCCTGTGAAGACGAATCCGAGTGAGCGGGAGCGCGGCAGGCTCCCGTCCGCTCTCCAGCACGCCTGCTGGGGCACTTAGACTCTCACCCATCTCTCGCGAGATACATGCAGCGCTGCGAAAGGCAAATGTAGCGTGACATTACTAATTATTAGCGAATATTGCCGATGTTTGTGGTAGCGCTGCAGGTTAACCCCGCACGCTACAAAGCTCGTTCTGGTGTCATTCTGAAGCTATTTTCTTCTATTTGTTTGCTGTAAGCATTTAATTTAATTCAGGTACTTGCTTAAGCAATCAGGAGTGCCTGAATGAGCCCTATTGTAGCGGAAATAAGCCCACAGCGTAAGGTTTAAAGTGATAGTTTCATTTGGAACTAATCCCATCCACTACCACCCACTCCGACTCGTGGTTATGCAGCCTAATGCCGTTCACACATACACCCACATTCATATACTGTACTAGTAATGCCGTTCACACATACACACACATTCATATACTGTACTAGTAATTTGTACATTCTTAAAACCCATAAATAGAAGAACAAGAGTTAACATTACCAAGAAAAAGGTCGGTTATTTTTAGTCTGGTTTCTGTTGTTAATGGGTAAATTATTAAAGACACCCTAGTTACCCCTTTCATACCTCTATTAAACCCCTACTCAGTACTAAAAGGGTTAACCTTACCGGGATCCAGGTCTAGGTCACACTTGGTTTCGTTCCAGTAGTCACACATCTTGGCCGTGCTGTACAAGTTGATCATCTCCGACTTGAGGTTGGTGAACTGCAGAAAATACAAACATATATACTATAGTCAATTCTTTATGAGTCAGTATCCTAATGGTCAGTATCCCAAGTTTTTCTTGGTTTTTCTTATGAAAGAGACAAAAGGCAGATTGTCTGTAACGAGCGTCTCCCCAAAATCCTATCAACCTACCTCTTCCAGCTCCACATCCGTAAGAGCTATATATTTTTTGTTTTGTTTTGCATGAAAGAGACAAAAGGCAAGTTGTCAGTAACGAGTGTCTCCCCCAAATCCCATCAACCTACCTCTTCCAGCTCCGCATCAGTAAGAGCAGCGGAGTTCAGGGAAGAGAGCAGTGTCAGTATTCTCTCTCTCAACCTACCTCTTCCAGCTCTGCAGTGTCAGTATCGTTTTTTTTTTTTTTTTTTTTTTTAAAGAGACAAAAGACAGGTCTTCAGTAACGAGTGTCTCCCCCAAATCCCATTAACCTACCTCTTCCTGCTCCGCATCCGTAAGAGCCGCGGAGTTCAGGGAAGAATAGCGATCCAGCTGTCGCCTCAGATGGTCGGGCAGCAGATGGCTCGCGTTATCGAACCCCTGCACCCTCTGCCAGGATTGCTTGCTCCAGGCCGCATGCTCCAGCTCAGCCGCTACCTGTACAGTCGCCAACATATAGAAGGCTACAGTAACTTGAATCTTTAAGGGCACATGTATACACTTTATTTTGATGTACAGATTTTACAGAATTGTGTATATAAACAAAGCATACACTACACAAACTCTACTTACCACAGCCTTTCTGTTATCTTCGGTAAGGTTGGTGCGGTAGGCCCAGTGAGCGAACATCATCTTGGTGCACGCCTTCGATCCCTGGACGTCCAGATCCTTCAGCAAGGTTGTGGTTGATGACTCCAGGTAAGACACTGTGATGCCAGCCGGGGTGTCGGCTGGGGTGCCAGCCGGGGTGTCAGCTGGGGTGCCAGCCGGGGTGTCAGCTGGGGTGCCAGATGGGGTGCCAGCTGGGGTGTCACCTGAGGTGCCAGCTGGAGTGTCAGCTGGAGTGTCAGCTGAGGTGCCAGCTGGAATGTCACCTGAGGTGCCAGCTGAGGTGTCAGCTGGGGTGCCACCTGAGGTGTCAGCCGGGGTGTCAGCTGAGGTGTCAGCTGGGGTGGCAGCTGAGGTGTCAGCTGGGGTGCCAGCTGAGATAATAGCTGAGGGAAATAGTAATATTAGGTACAGTAGTGGAACAGTCTCTCTTGGACATAAATACAGTATTTTTATGATGTCTCGAAATTATTTAAAAAACAAAATCATATACTAGGTATAAAATTAATTAAACCACTCAATTAAGTCCGAAATAGCTTCAAATTTTTTAGGCCATTTATTTTTTCTGATCTCTCTTGGAAAGACCATATTACCACTTTTGCTAAGACGACTTCCCAAAGGCTGGGTGTGCACAACCGCCTCAAGGGGTTCTTTACCCATTCTGGGACTTATGCCGTAGTCCTAACTTTTCCAACCTATGTCGAATGAAATCGAATCTTATAATGAATATTTTGCTTAACCTATCTATCTATCTATCTATATTTTTCAATTTATTGATTTATATCTATCTATCTATCTATCTATCTGTTGCTGGATGCCTTACTCCCCCTTATGAGGGTGGCCATACACAAAAATGCCCCAAAACGGACCTGTCCCCCATGAGAAGGACAACCAGTACCAATATATTCAAGGACATACAGGATTGACCATTCAACTTGGTTCTGTCCACTTCCGAGGCCCTCTATTTTAATTTTTCATATATATTTGTTGTTATTATTTCCTATGTGGATGAGGGAGACAGAAGGCAAAACTGCCTGTGACGAGTGCCTCCCCCAGAGTTGAAAGAGTGGGCCAAGATCAAGGAATGTTCGAGCCAAAATGTCTGGACACACAGAGTTTGAAGCAATTTAACTCATAGGATAGGATGAGGGAAAGATGGATTCAGGGAGAGAGTTCCAGAGCTCAGCTTTTGAATAGAAGACAAAATTTGAGTATCATTTAACTTTTGGATTGGAGAGTTGCACAGAGAAGGGGTGGGATTGTGTTGCAAGACGGGTACTATGTACCCTACGTAGAGGAGGTGGTATACACAGAGAGTTCTGAGGAACACTGATTATTGTACTAGCGGTAGAATAGAGAGAAAGATGCAGCATTGCGGCGAAGAGGGAGATATTGCAGAGAATTGGCTTTTTTTGTTTATATATATTCCAACTACTCCCTCTCGTGCATAGGCTGAGAGCCTGTACATTTAACTGTTATTAACGGTGAAGCCCGTGAGGTCTCGTTCCAGTCTAGGGGGTGAGACATGTGAAGCACTTTTAGCTGCAACCAGCCCTTGCCATCTTGCCTTCGCAGGATGCATGGGGCTTAGTTGCTCACTCACGGCTTGAAGCAGCCCCATCTCTGAAGCTGCCTCGCTCCAGTGCCTCGCTGTCTTATCTCCTAGACTCAGACCCTCACTCTCAGAACGCCACCTATTGAGCAATTAACTCACTAGGCATTGCCGTGAGTTAATGATATGAAAGGCTGGTAATTCTGCATTACTACAACTGTTATTTTAGGTTTTATTTATTTTGTTTTTGTATTTAAATGCTTTGTAAGTGTGTATTTTATTGTTAGAAAATGCGGAAAGTACTTTTTATTAGCATTTGCATTGTTAATTGTAATTCAGATACCCCAACAATCTAGGAGTTTACTCGATATAGTCAACTTTGAAAAGACATTAGCCTAACCTAACAACCTTACCTAACCTATCCTAGTATTATGGGTGGGGGCTGCTTCCCCCACACCCCCGCTGATTGGGTATTAAAACTATAAGAAATTGATGGGATAAGGTCTATGGTGTTTACTCTGCAATCCTCAGCTTTGGCTGGCGAAAGTACCAATACAAATTTACTAACTTCTTGTAGGTGAAGCTCCACTCTGATTGGCTACTAAACACCGGGGATGGGCTAGAATGTAAACATAGTGTCCTGAACTGGCTGTACAATAATAACTCTGATAATGTTATAGGGGAGTGTAAATCAAATTGACAAAATAAGAAAAGTAGCACTTATCCGCACATCACTAAGGTCCCCTGAGTAAGGTAAGAGCGAAAACAAATAATTCCATGAGACAGGAATCCCGTAATCTAGGAGTTGTTGTTCTGTAGAATACCCGAAAGGCTTTCTTTTCTGCTTTGTCTAGGAGCAGGGGCGCCCACAGAGATACCTGTAGTGGACGCACATATTATATAGGGCCCACTGTTGATGGGTGTGGGTGGCGAGCGAAGCGATCCTACTCAGCTGGAGGGTCCGGGGGGGGGGGGGGGGGGGGGGGTGGGGGGGGCTGGGCTGTAAGCCCCCCCCCCCCGCGGATTTTGCTTGCAGTTTTGATCAATTTTAGGTGCATTTTGAAGCTATCTGAAAGTTATATTAAGGTGAAGTAAACAAAAGATTATTTATATAAAAGTGTAATTTTATTTCAACTTTTTCCATACAGCTGAAATATGATATAAATGGCTAGTTTAGTTTTCTTGGTCAAACATTTTAAATTTGAATACCTTGAGCATGCCTTTTGTCTCCCTCACTCACATAGAAAAAATAAATAAAACAAATGTGAAAATGCCCACAAGATATTGTATGCACTCAGTGATTTTGTGTATAGAAGGAAATTAATATGACTGAATTAAGACTATTTTCTTATGTACTGTAGCCTACTGCACAAAACTGAAAGTGACAATAGTTGATCAAGAGTCAAATGCTAATGCAATTCGTCTGTGTCCACTACCATCAAAGGACTGCAAAACACGAACATAATCTACAGCAATGTCCTGGTGAATATGCAACAGTGCAAGAGCGGTTAGTCTGTCGGAAGCCATGGTAGATCTTAAGTATGACTTTAGGCATTTCAGTGCGCTAAAACTTCGCTCAGCAGATGAAGAAGTGACAGGCATTGTTAAGAGAATGTAAAAATGTGCAGGTTAGGATATAGGTGTTTTGTACTTTCAACACACTCCTTGTGCTTCCATTTCCACCTTTCCACTTCAGTGTCTAAGTCAGGAACACCGATGAATGGAGCATATGCATCTTTTATTGCTACCACATCGCCATCTGAAAGACTTACAAGATTTTGTGGCAATAAATGTTCTGCCTTAACTCTGTTGGTAGAGCCACAAAGACGTTCATTTAGCTGTACAATGAGGTGGTCCAAAAAGGGGTTGTGTAGATTCCTTTGTTGTGGTTGCTGGAGCATTCCCTCTGTTTTTTTGGCGACCAACAGATCGAGGTTGTCTTATGTCAACTTCTAAATCAGCAGCTAGCTCTTCTGCCTTCTGGTAAAGCTGCTGGTAGGATGATGGATCAGATCGCTTCATCTTGAGCATTTCTACTAACTCCTTGCACTCTTGTGTAGATTTGATCAAGTTATTCGTTGTGCTTTGTCGAGATAAGGAAAGAGGCTTTGTGAAATTTAGGTAATGATGGACAATTATCAGAGTGATTAGGAACTGGAAGGAGTGAATGCTTCCAAGAAATGCCCCTGCCTTTGATAATTACAGTATGTAGCCTTGACCAAAAGTTTCTTCAGATATTATATGAAAAAGGTACTAAACTACTATTACTAATAATAATTCTCCCATCACTGTAAATTAATGTGCATCCTATTTGCTTCCCTTCCTTTCGGGCCCTTAGCCTATTCAACTAGCGGCGTCTATCGTAAATACGATAGGCTATGACTCTTTTGTGATCCCGTATGTCTCTGTGACGTCACGGTCGCTCCTGCAGCACGACGTAGGACAAGTAGATCGTATATTATAAGATTGTAAATAAGTTAAGTTATAAAAGGCCTAATATGCTATTAACCTAAGAAGTGCTCATGGGGGGTATGAGACACCACACTCCTGTGCTGACGTATTTGAGCTGTTCCCATCACTAACATCGTTATTTTACCATAAATAGCATTAATACTTATCCATATGTGCCTATTCTAGGTTGATTATAAAGGTATTAACCTGTTACAACAATAAAACAAGTGGAAACAGCGTTTGGATGGTCAAAATCGGCGATACAGGCCGGGAGTTACATAATGTATGGCTGAGGCAACCTCCCTCCCCACCACTCTTTCCCAAGTCTGGAGAGAGACTGTCGATCGATACTCTCTCTCTCTCTCTTCCACTCGCTTGGTAACAGTGATGACAATGCCCTGCTTGCAACTCGCTAATGTTAGCACGAAAATAGACCACAGAATAAGGGAATAACAGGGAAAATAGGTGATAACTGAAGGAGGTGAGGAAAGTGGGGAAGGAGGTGAAGGAGTGATATTTGGCATGGCCCAGGGGCAATAAAAAAAAAAAAAAAACATGTTTTGGGGTGTTTTAAATGGATTTTTTAATAGCCTTACTCTTAAGAGTCTTCCCGCAGTCCGCCGGGGGACCTCTTGAGAGTCTCCCCGCAGTTCCCGGGTTAAGCAATATTGCCATGGTCTTATGTAGTATATATGAATTTATCGTATATATTAATGTAATTTATCGTATAGAGCAACCTAGATGCGGTACGATAATTTGGGCTCCTGGCGTTTGCCAAGGCAGCAAGGTGTGCCTTTGAGGCAGACCAGAGCCTTCACGAACACCAACCAGTTAACATCTATTTTCCGCCCTCAGTTGATCGCGCTTTTGAGCCTCTAATCACAATACACTGACAGCAATACAAACAGCTACACCATCACGACGCTCTCATCGACGCCATGACTGACTGACAGATAAGCATAATAATCATGTCCATTCCCATGTAATAATTTATTCTTTCTTTAACTTGACTCGAGTCTCGGGACCGAAGTCTCGTTCCCCGTTGTCCGCCATGTTGGGTAAAACGTTCTCCCTTGCATCATTGCCACGTGGAACTATTGGTGAGTTAATTCCTGGCTAATATTAACCCTTATAACTTTACCCTATATATAAATTTATTATGTGAGACCTTTGGATATAAATTAGCTTGTTTCAGATTGAATTCAATTTAGATATGGAGTAGTTTTAATTTAGATTGATTTTATTTGATTCATTATAGCTTAGTAATATTTAACTTCCATTGATAGTTGTTGTTGTTCCCTAAGCTGCCTGGCCGAACAGCCCCGAGTCCCTGAGAAAGGCCATGGCCATGATCGGGCTTTCCCACAGAGCTCTCATTGAGTGTAGATTGTGTTGTTGGCGTAAGTGGTTGTGTGAAATGCAGTCTTCTATGATGTGTTTAATGGTATGGGGTGCTGTGTTACATCCCGGGCAGGCGTCGACAACGGAGTCATCCAGTCTCTTCTGATAGCTCAGGAGAGCTGGGTGGTGTCCGCATCTCAGCCTGGCCAGGTGGACTCTGTCCTCGCGAGGAAGGGAGGATTCGGAAGGATGGATTTCGGGAGGTCGTGCATGCAGCTGCGTGTTGTCTGTGAGTGGAGTGGATACGGTGAGAGATATGAGTATGGATGTGCTTCTGGAAGTTGGTTCGGGGTGGGCAGGGAGGGAGAGAGGACAATAATTGTGTGTGATACCATGTGCTGGGTGTTGTTTTGATATTTCTTGGTGTCTGTGGGTGTGTTGCCATGTAGTTTAGTGGGTGGTCTTGGTTCGTGGAGGCTGCTGCCAGGAATTGAGTGCCTCTCATGTCCAGATGGTCTTTGACTTTGAGGATTTTGGTTTCTTGATGTAGGTGATCTGTGAGTGCAGTAGCTGTGCAGCCTGTAATGATCTTCAGGGCTTTGTTTTGAATAGTCTGTAAGGTCTTATGATGTGTTTCAGCTAGGTTAGAAGCCCAGACTGGGCTTGCGTATTCCATCACTGATCTTATGTATTGTTTATATACTGTGGTGGTAGTTTCTTTGTTGTGTCCAAATTTTGTGTGAGCAAGTGACCTGAGGGCATTAAGTCTGGGTGTCAGTTTCTTTTTAATGTTTGTGGTGTTCTGTTTGAATGTCATATGAGTATCATATGTTACTCCTAGGATTTTGGGTGTGTGTGTATGTGTTAGGGGTGTGTTGTTTATGGTGAGTTGAGGGATGTATTCGTGTTCTCCTGTCCAACTTGTGAGCAGGGTTGCGGTGGATTTGGCTGGGGCTAGATTAAGTCTGTTTGTACTGCACCAGCCATGTAGTGTGTTGAGATAGGGTTGAAGGAGATCTGTTGCTCTTTTTGGGTCATGGTGTGTGCATGTGAGTGTTATGTCATCTGCATAGGAGGCTAAGTTTATTTGGGGCGTATTGGGTGTAGTTATATCGTGCATGTACAGATTGAAGAGTGCGGGCGATAGGACGGATCCTTGTGGGACTCCGTTTGGAAAGTTTCTGATTTTAGATGACTGACCGGCAAAAGATACGTGTGCACATCTGCCTGCTAGGAAGTTGGCCAGCCACCTTTTTGTGTTGTTGTGCATGTTTGTGTTGTAGATTTTGTTTGTTAGGTTGTGGCGGGGGATGGCATCGAAGGCTTTACTAATGTCGAGTGTGGCTAATAGTGATCTGTGTGGTGGTCTAGCTGAATTGATGCCGTCGAAAGCTCTTTGTGTAAGGTCTGTGAGAAAGAGTGTTTGTGGAGTGCAGGTCTTTGTTGGGTTTGGGGAATGTGATGATGATACCATGCTTCCAAATGTCTGGTATTGTGTTGTGTGAATAGCTGTAGTTTGATTTGTTAGTGAGTGCTTGTATGCCTTGTGGTCCCAGGTGTCTGAGGTGTATGTTGCTTATGTTGTCTAGGCCACAGGCAGGTGAGTGCTTGAGATTGTTGATGATATGCTTTGTCTGGTGATTGGTGAAGGGTGTATAGTCAGGGTCTGTGGGGAATTGTCTCTTACGTCGGATGACACGTCGGTCGTCTTTGTGAGGTTTTAGGTGGCTGACATGTGAGAAGTGATTGATGAGAGTGTTTGCTTGTTGTTTACATGAAGGAGTAGAGTCTGTTGTTGTGATTGCAGCATGTGATTGTGTTGTGTTGCTGTTGGAAAGTGTGATGCTGTTTAGTGTTTTGTAGAGTTTTTTGGGGTTTGTTTTGTGATCAAGTGTTTGTAGGAAGTTATTCCAATTTAGTTTTGTTGTTCTTGTATTTTGTTGTTAGTTTGGGTGTTGAGTGCTTGAATTTGTTGTGTGATGTCTTGTGTGTGGGGTGCTGGGGAGTGTTTCAGTATGTCGCGTTGTCTGATGAGGTTTTGAATTTCTGGTGTGAAGTTGGGGTTGTGTCTTTTTCTGTTACCTCTTGGAATGTGTTTCTTGTCAGCGTTTTGGATAGTTTTATTGAGTATGTGTACAGCATTGTTGATGTTAGTGATGGGTGTACTGTTTAGAGTTGTGAAGTGTTGTTCTGTCTCATTTGTGAATGCTTCCCATTTAGCTCTTTTATAATTGGTGTATGTGTGTTTGTGGCTAGCTGGGGTGAGTCTGGTTTTGGTGGTGATAATGATCGGGAGGTGGTCAGAGCCTAAGGTTCTGACCACCCTCCAGGATGTTGTGGGGGCGAGTTCTGGGGAGCAAAAGGATGTCTGGAGATGATGGGTTATAGAGGGCTTGGTGAGGAATATGGGTATGTTGATGGATGTCGTTAAGGATGATGAGGTTATCGGTTTGCTTTTGTAGTACCAGCCCTCTGTCTGTATCGGGGTTGTCGACAAACCAGGCCGACGTCTTGGCGTTGAAGTCACCACCCAGGATGATGTGTGGAGTGTTTGTGATGTGTTGTAAGTGTGGTCTGTATTCATTTGGTACTGTAGGGGATGTTTGGGGAGGGATGTATGTGTTTATGATGGTTATGTTGGAGTTGTTGCCAGTGCGTATTTTAATTGACTGTATTTCTGTTGTGTTATCATTTGGGGGGAGGAGGGATTTGGTTTGTACACTGGTTACTATGTATGATATTTCTTTGTGTACCAGGGTGATGAGTCCACCGCCCCCGTCGACAGCCCGGTCTTGTCTGATGGTGGTGAAATTATGAAATGTGGGTGTTTTTTGTGTTGTGCGGAGTTTTGTTTCTTGTAAGATGGCAATGTGTATGTTGTGTTGTTTGATGAAGTGTGAGAGTTCGTGTTTCTTTGTGTTGATGCCATCTATGTTCAGTTGAAGCATGTTAATGTTATGTGCACGATGTATGTTGGGTGCTGCTGCACGAGGAGGGGGGGGGGGTGGGGGTGGGGTGAGGGAGGGCTGGGGGTTGGGATGGGTGAGGTGGGATTGGGGAGCAGGAGATGGGGGTTGGAATGGATTAGGATGGGGTGTGGTGTGTTGAGTTGAGGATGTGGATGGTATGGGAAGGTTAGGTGGGTTAGGGAGGAGAGGTGGACGGGTTTTAGGGGGGGGAGTGGATGATATGGGAAGGTTAGGTGGGTTGGGGAGGAGAGGTGGACGGGTTTTAGGTGAGGGATTTGACTGGGAGAGGGAGGGGCATGAGGAACAGGTCCAGGTGTTTGTGTAGTGTTTCTTGGAGGCAAGTGTTGTGCAGGTGAAGTGGGTCCAGTTCCCGCATGAATTGCAGAGAACTGAACCCTTAGTATGGCGACTCGAAGTGATGGGTTTTGAGCAAGTTGGACATATGTATGTGTACGTGGGTCCTGGGTTGCTCTCAATGTCTCCGGCTAGAAGAAGTCTTCGAGAAATGACAGCCGGAGAGTCATTTCTCGGTGTAGGAAAACTGTGTGATGTGTGTGTGCGGTGTGAGAGGTGTGGAAATTCCCGGCGCGACCGAAGCCGCTCCAAGGACCCGTGCCCCCAGGGAGGGGGCAGGGGATGGTTTGATAGTTTACCACATTGGTGCCCAGACCTCGGGAATTAGCTACCAGTAAGGGATTTTAAGGCAATGAACAAGGGGACATATAACAGGATGCAGGAACAATTCTATGATAAACTGGCAACTAGCCAAGCGATGGTTAGAGCCGGAATGCAGGGTCACATTGTTACGCCTGCCTAAGTCCTGACTGTCCTGCATCCCACCCATCATCTTTCCCCAATAATTTTCTTTTCCATTTCAGACTTCTTGTGACATATGACCTGACCTAACATTTTTTTCTTGTTCAATATGACCCTTTAGTAGGTATTGCTATTTTGTGTACTATTTTTTCTCCATAACATAGAAGTCCGCCGGTCGGCGTCTCTTAACTAGACTACTATTTTGCTGTTGTTTTTGTGACATTTAGATACATAGCCTATAGGCTTACATGCAAAATGAATAAAGACAATAAAGAGACACCGTCTAGTGGGGTGCTGATCAAGGCCCCTAGAAATCAAAGGGCGGGGCTTCGGGGAGTATTAAATAGGCTAATTGTGGACGTCAACACTTTCATCACTGCTGCTGAACTGGAGAAATTGGAAGCTAGATTAGAAAACGTCCAGGCTACCCACGGTTGTATTATGGCTCTGAGTGAGGTGATTGTGGCAGACATGACAGAGGAGGAAGAGATAGTTACAGAGTGTGATAATCGCGCCCTCTATGACGAACCTGTTTTTAGAGCGAAGTACATATTACAGCGTGCTGTCGCAAGTAAGAAGGGAGGCAAGAATGAGGCCCATAGAAGGGCTGACCCAAAACATACTGTACACCTCCCAAAGCTCAATCTTCCTACATTTGGGGGCAAGTTGACTGAGTGGTTAGCTTTTTGGGACGTATTTCGGTCTACAGTTCATGAATCCTCTTTGGATAATGTCCGCAAGTTTCACTATCTGAAGGGACAAATGGAAGGAGAGGCCTTACATTTGATAGAGGGTTTTGCGGTAGTGGGTGATAGTTATCATGAGGCAGTACAATTATTAAAGTCCACATACGGGGATCAAGAGCAGTTGAAGATGGCCCATGTCGTTGCCTTGTTAAAGCTCGCAGAACCACAGTATAAGGTTGAGGAGTTAGCAAATTTTAGGGCAAATATGGAGTGCCATACTCGATCGCTAGACACCCTAGGGCTCTCACCACACAGGAAATGATAGTCATTATCTTACGTCAGAAGCTTCCTATGGCAATACTTGACAAGGTTAGATCATTTGATCTGGGGGAGTTCAAAACTCAGTTCAGTAAGGAAATTAGCAATCTACAGTTGAACAAAGGGAGAATGTATGTGTCGGGAGGGAGTGAGAATGTGGAGAAGAGGGGAACTGTAAGCATGACAGTGGGGACTAAAGAAAAGAAAGAGGGTACGTATAAGAAACCTGCTCAGATTCTATGTAAGCTATGTAACAACAAACATAAATGGAGTTCTGTGTAAAATACCCAACAAATGAGACAAAACTAGCACAGGCGATAAGATTGAAGCTATGTGTAGGTTGTCTAAGTAAGGAACATGGTAAGCAGGGACAATGTACTGCTACATACTTAAGGCCCTGTCGCCACTGCAAAGGACATCACTTTGATAAGTTGTGTCCTACAGCAGATAAAGTCAAAGACGTCAAAACAGAGGGTACTACAACTGTGACACTAGGTAGCACGCAAGACACCACTATATTGCCCACAATACAGATTCCCATGGAAGGTAAAGACAGTAACAAAGTTTGTCGGGTACTTCTAGATCAAGGGTCTCGACGTTCCTTTATAAAGAGGTCCGTACTAGTGGGACTGAAGCACCGAATCGTAGGGGCTGAGACTCTTCAATTACAGGGCTTCAGAGGGGTTACTGATAAGCAAGACTACGAGATAGCGGAGATTTCATATTTCTACCGTAAAAACCGGTACTTTATGACTTGTATCGTAGTAGACACCCTACCAGAATATGTATCTGTAGGAGTGAAGAAGGTGGAACACACATTACGTAGCAAAGGGGTTAACTTGTCAGATCCCATGGGAAATCAGAGTGAGGTGCATGTTCTACTTGGTGTGGATCATTATTATGATGTAGTATACCCTGGATTTAAAAAGATGTGGTGTAATTTTAATCCCCACTAAATTTGGATATTGCATGAGCGGAAAGGTGCATACTACACAGTCAAAGGTCCTGGTCGACACGGTCTCGATATATAGAGTCAATGTAACCGCGGCAGAGGAGTTGGGAAGGGAGGATTCCCAACCTAGTGACTCTAAGATGGCTGCCGAGTTCGACCTGGAACGACTGTGGAGATTGGATCACATAGGCATTAATCCTATGGAGACTGATTATGACTCGGAAGTTGCGCTACAAAGGTTTGAAGAGTCTGTGAGCTACTGTGCCTCAGACAAGCAATATAAAGTTAGTTTACCCTGGAAGAACAGTGAGATAAGCCTGCCTACCAACTATGGTTTGGCATTAGGTCGCTTGCGCGCAGCATTGCAGCGGAAATTGTCTAACGAACCGAGCATGCGCCAGGCGTATGACGATGTATTTCGGAGTTATGAAGATAGGGGGCTTTATTGAGAGAGTCGATGTCAAGGAACCGATTAAGAAGGGTAGGGTTCACTATCTGGCCCATCATGGGGTAAGAAAAGACAGCGTCACCACACCAATACGGGTGGTGTATGACTGCTCTGCCCATCAAGGTCAACAACCCAGTCTAAATGACTGCCTGTTGATAGGTCCGTCCATGGTGTCGGACCTGTCCCAACATCTATTGCGGTTTAGGCTGGGAAAGTACGCCTATACCAGTGACATCGAGAAAGCATTCTTGATGGTCAAGCTAAAGGAGGAAGATAGAGATGTTACCCGCTTTCTTTGGTTCAGCGACATTAGCGACTCTGAAAGTCCGGTTATAATATACCGTTTTCGGGTTGTACTCTTTGGGGCCACGTGTTCACAGTTTTTGTTAGGCCTAAATGCCACAATCAGAAAACATCTAGCTGACACTCATGAGGACACAAGTAAACTATCTCGCGGATTATATATAGACAATTTGCAGGGTTCTAGCGATAGTCAGGATGATTTGTTATATACATACTGGCAAGCACGCAGATTGTTTGCGGATGCACATCTATTTCTCTGCGAGGGGGTACTAATAGTGAAGATCTTCAGAGTTTGATACAGGTGGACGGTACGGCATCTCTTAACCAGGAAAAGTCCAGAAATTTGGGGATGATCTGGCAACCTAAACATGACATACTAACTTTTCAAACAAGGTCTTTTGCTCAGCAGCACACAAAAAGAAGTCTGTTGAGCAAAGTTGCGCAATTTTTTTATCCTTTGGGTCTAGCATTACCCGTTACCATAAGAGCTAGGATTCTAATGCAGGAAGTTTGGAGACGTAAAATAGGATGGGATGACAGTTTGCCCGAGGACCTAAATGACCAAGGGACATTGTTGTTGAATGAGTATGCCATCCTATGTAGTAAACCTATACCTCGTAAAGTGGCGGCGTTCGGTGACGTTACGTTACACACGTTTTGCGATGCTAGCGCCACGGCATACGGGGTAGCCATATATGTCGTTACTTCATTTGGGGCACATTTAGTTACAGCCTGGGCCAAGGTAGCCCCGGTTAAAAAGGTAACTATCCCTAAAATGGAATTGACTGCCATGCTGTTATTAGCACGTCTGGTGCAACATGTATGCGCAGCATACGAGAGCGAATTAAATATTGAAATCGTTCACGTTTGGTGCGATAGTCAGGTCGCACTCAACTGGATACATAGCAAGAAGTCTCTGCTAGTTTATGTGTGGAATAGGGTAGATGAGATTAGAGCCCTTTTGCCAGACGTTGCTTATCATTATGTAAATACAAAAGAAAACCCTAGTGATCTCATAACTAGGGGTATAACGGCTATCCAGTTAGTGAAGTCCGAATTGTGGTTGCATGGTCCAAAGTGGCTACTCCATGAAAGTGAATGGACGATTTGGCATGCTGTTGGTGAGGGACTTCTGCCACTGGAAACAGTGGCAGTTACAGCCCAACCAAATGAGCCACCGGGTCCAATCATAGAGTGGGCAAGATTCGGTGACTATAATAAACTAGTCAGAGTTGTAGCTTGGGTATTGCGATATGTATCCAATATCAAGCTTAAAGTAACGTGCCAACTCTGCAACAGGGGCACAACATTGATGCTCGTGAATTTAAAGCAGCTGAAGTAACTTTGATCAAATGGGTTCAAGTAGAAACCTTTTCCAATGAATTAGAATCCTTGAAAAGCTCGAATAAGACATTAATGCCTAATATAGTGCGTCAACTAAGGTTGCACCTAGACAATGGCCTCATCAGATGTGAGAGTCGCCTGAAGTGGTCGGGTGTACCAGACGGCACAAACCGCCCTATACTTATGCCAACAAGACATCACGTTACTGATCTATTGATCATACGTGCACATAGGGAAGTAAAACACTACGGCGTATGTCATATTATATCAAATTTACGTCTCACATGGTGGATACCCAGATTTCGACAAGTAGCTCGACGCGTAGTAAGAAAGTGTGTAATATGCCAGAGACTAAAAGGTAAACCATATGCAACGGGACCAGCTCCACCTCTACCTGAATGCCGTGTAAAGCACGTAGAACCTTTCCAAGTGGTAGGATTAGATTACACAGGGGCATTGAAGACGAGGGAGCATGAGAAGGTTTATATATTATTGTTTACCTGTGCAACGTCTCGAGCGGTACACCTAGAACTATGTGATAATATGTCTAGCAAAGAATTTATGCTGGCGTTTAGACGGTTTTGTGCCCGTCGTTCATTCCTTCAACTCATTCTTAGCGACAATGCTCCCACTTATGTCCAAGCATAAAAATATCTAAAGGATATGAGTAGTGATCCTACTATCATCACTTTTTTGGGAGAGAAGAAGTGCGAATGGAGGTTCATTCCAGTTAAGGCACCTTGGTTTGGTGGAATGTGGGAACGATGTGTCGGCAGCGTAAAGTCAGGACTCAAGCGGTTGTAGGACGTGCTCTATTAAAGAAGAGTGAGTTGACGACAGTCCTCACAGAGATAGAGGCAGTCGTGAATGATCGCCCGCTTACATATGTGTACACCGACCTGCAAGAACCACTACCATTAATGCCAGCTCACTTGCTATATGGAAAACCATTGACTACGTTTCCATCTGATTTCCAATCCATAGTAGAGTTAGAGGATCCCTCGTTGTACTCTGAGGTAGCGGTGTCTAAGAGATACCAGTATATATCCAGGATAATCGAGGATTATAGGAAACGATGGATTAGTGAATATCTGCTAGCATTGAGGGAAAGGAGTGTTACTCCCTCTGGTAGACCAACGGCACCTACTGTTGGTGAAGTTGTTTTAATTAAAGAAGATAGTCCTCGTTTATACTGGAAATTGGGCCGCATGTTGGAGGTATACAAGGGGGCAGACTCTGTAGAGCGGGTGGTGCTATTGAAGACAGCCACTGGAACTACTGTTTGTCCTATTGCACGTTTGTACGCTTTGGAACTCGATTCCGCATTGCAATCTGATACTCCACCTCTTATTGCTGGGTCCGAGGTTTCTCAAAGGAACGACTCGCCTCTTACTGATGGTGATCATTCTCGGACCGGGACGCGTCCCAGACGCGCTGCTGCTGGCGCCGTCGACTTGTGGCATTAGAAGATAGCCTCTGGGCAACTTTAAGTTTAAGGTGGGGTTCAGGTCTTTTTTTGTGGGGGGGAGTGTATCGTAAATACGATAGGCTATGACTCTTTTGTGATCCCGTATGTCTCTGTGACGTCATGGTCGCTCCTGCAGCACGACGTAGGACAAGTAGATCGTATATTATAAGATTGTAAATAAGTTAAGTTATAAAAGGCCTAATATGCTATTAAGCAATATTGCCATGGTCTTATGTAGTATATATGAATTTATCGTATATATTAATATAATTTATCGTATAGAGCAACCTAGATGCGGTACGATAATTTGGGCTCCTGGCGTTTGCCAAGGCAGCAAGGTGTGCCTTTGAGGAAGTCTAGGAAGACCAGAGCCTTCACGAACACCAACCAGTTAACATCAATTTTCCGTCCTCAGTTGATCGCGCTTTTGAGCCTCTAATCACAATACACTGACAGCAATACAAACAGCTACACCATCACGACGCTCTCATCGACGCCATGACTGACAGACAGATCAGCATAATATTCATATCCATTCCCATGTAATCATTTATTCTTTCTTTAACTTGACTCGAGTCTAGGGACCGAAGTCTCGTTCCCCGTTGTCCGCCATATTGGGTAAAACGTTCTCCCTTGCCTCATTGCCACGTGGAACTATTGGTGAGTTAATTCCTGGCTAATATTAACCCTTATAACTTTACCCTGTATATAAATTTATTATGGGAGACCTTTGGATATAAATTAGCTTGTTTCAGATTGAATTCAATTTAGATATGGAGTAGTTTTAATTTAGATTGATTTGATTTGATTCATTATAGCTTAGTAATATTTAACTTCCATTGTATTTTACCATAGCGTCTGTATAAAAAAAAAACAGCTAAAAGTAACAATGAAACTTGTATGGATTACAAAATACAACAAATAATCATAACAAAATATATTATTTAACCAAAAATGTCCGTAGGCTTACCTCTGCTCTGCCCTGTAGACTCGTGTGTAAACAATGAACGTTTTTAGAATTCGTTATTAAAGGTGGTGGGGCATGCGAAATTAAAATTAATTTATAATGTATTTAAAGAGATGTTTAGCTCTCCAGTAATCAACCTGATTACTCCTTTGTCAAAACTAATCTTCAATATTAGAGAACAAATCAAAAATAGATATTGAATTGCGACCCCTTGCAACTAGTACTCACGTGAGGATGTGACGTAGGCCCAGGCAAACATTTGGGAAGTAAACATCAGCAAGTATAGCAAAAATGGTGAATAGGTGTGCTGTTTTCGGGTGTAGCAACATCCCTGGACCAAACATAGCACTACACAAGTTTCCAAGTGATCCATACCATTGTAACAAATGGGTGAAGTTTATACAAAGAACCAGAGTGTGGGAGGCAAAGCCCAAAACAAGCTTCATATGCAATGGACATTTTCGTGATGAATGCTTTGACAATAAAGTGCGGTGGAGTATGGGTATGGCTAGATGCACCCGCTGATTGCCTATACGGACTGGGGTCTTGTCACGCGCAGTGCCAGGTCCGTATATATACGGACTCGCCGAAAAGAAATCGTAGCAGCGAAACGACTGCACCTATAGCTTTCATATTTCTATCACATGTACCTTACCCTTCTGGCTTCTTGCTACCACCACCACCCCAACCCCTCCCCCAATCTACTCGCCGACCATGGGTCGCCGCATCAGGCCATCACAAAGGAAAATGTGTGGCAGCGAAACGACTGCACCAATTGGTTCTATATTTGTGTGACAAGTCCCCTACCCTTCTGTCTTCCCCCCACCACAACCCCAACTTCCTCCCACCACCCACTTCCAGCCTATCCGTAGATCATCACATAAAAAAATTAAAATCCGTGGTGGCGAAACTACCTCACCAATCGGCTCCATATTTGTAACACGAGTCAATTACCCTTCTACCTTCCCCCAAACCACCCTCCCACCCATAAGTGCTTGCCAATTTCAGGAGTCAGGAGAGTGAATAATATGGGCTAACTTAAGCCTAGCCCAAATTATACAGTCAGCGTCGATGGATATAGGCCTAACCTAGGCTAAAGAAATTTATTGGCTGAAATTCAACTACAGTACTAGCAACTAGGCTAAAAAAAAAAAAAAAAAAAAAAAAAACGGTGAGTGGCACAAACGTTGTTGCGAAGGATATGTAGTGACCAGGCGTACGGATACGGTCATCATGTTTACATAAGTCGAGCGCCGCGGTTAAGTTCCCGTCTATTTTTACGGCGATTTTTTTTCTGTTATTTGCACCCTGTTGGCAATGTATATGATGATGACAATAAGTCATGGAGGCGTGAGGGGCGGGCTTTCATTATTGTATGCAAATGCAGTCAAAGTAGACGGGGACATGATCGCTAGCGTCCGCCGCGGCTCCGAGTAGTGTAAACAAGGCGGGCGGTTGTTGTTGTTGTTGTTGTTCCCCAGGCTGCCTGGCCGAACAGCCCCAAGGTCCCGAGCAAGGCCAAGGCCATAGAGCGCCCCCACAAAACCCTCCCTGCTTACCACTAACAAAACCCAGGTGACCGAAGCCACTCTAAGGCAGGGAGCTGAGGAGGGCGTGGAAATGCCCGGGAAACCAAAGCCCCACCCAAGGCCCTGTGCCCCTCAGCAATTATGAAGGGAAAGTTGAGGGGCAAGGGAAAAATGTGACGCTTTGGCTCCCAATCTGCCAACTTTTAGGATGGCAGTAGGGAGGTCGATCCACGGAAAAGACGCCGTCACTTGAGATCTAGAAGATATATAAGTAAAAGGAACAGTCAGAGTAAGCTATGGGTATGGCAGAGATCGCTCAGCTCTCACTCTGATAGACCAGCGGTAATCACAGCTGCTTCTCCCTCCTCTCCTGCTGCTGGATCTCGTCCTACAGGTTCATACATATAAGCCTGGACACCACCAATATTCATCACTTGAGGTTCTTTGCCATAATCACGGTTATCACCCTCAGTATTGGCAAACGAATCGGAACTACTGTCACTATCCTCCATTTCCACCTGTCAGAAGAGCTTGTTGTGTTGCTGGGCATACGTCATCAGAGCGCTTAAACTCTGAATCCAGAAAAGTGTCACCCATATCCTATTTTGGCCATTATATAAATAATTAAGCCATTGTAGCAGAAAATATTGCACCAAAAGCTATAGTGCACACTGCCGGTAATGATTGTGGAGGAAAATAATAGCATGCACACCCACCTTTAATACTTTAAAAAATTATCAATACTATTATTATTCTTGTTTGGGTCTCTTTTATAGAAAATTACTGAATAATTATATTATACAACAGTAAATAGTAACTTATCATTCAGATGAAAAATTATCAATAAGATATATAATATTTAGCATTGTATTCACCCTCTCCATCAAGGATCTAAATCTTGTTATAACGGCAGTATATAGGCCTCCAAACACCACACAGAGCTTTTTGAGGATGTCGTGAACAAAATGACCACCTGCCAGCTCCCAATACAGAATTCTTACTCCTTGGAGACTTCAATTTCCCACACATGAACTGAGAGACATTGGAAGTGGTGGAAGGAACGACTGGAGAAAAACAACAAGCTAGGCTACTGGCGCCTCTTATGCGGACTAAATTCCTAACCCAATTTATATCCGAACCAACAAGAGGATCTAACATACTAGACCTAGTAGCTAGCAATAACCATGGGATTAAGCACTCCTACGAGCTCTACGAGACCACCATGTCGGACCACAAAATCTGCGAAGCGTCTCTCGCAATAAATGCCTTGCTCAATAAACCACAGCAAGGTCAGCAAGAAAAAACAGGAATGGCAAAATATTAAACTTTTACCACAAAGACATTAAATGGACTGAAATTATAGACAAATTAAAAATGGACTGGGCAACCAAAATTGCGGAAGACAGTGCTGCAAATATGCTCTCCAAATTCGCCACAATTTGTGAAGAAATATGTAAAGCCAATGTCCCGACTAAAAGTACAGCTAAGAAAAAACGCATCCCACGGGACCGTCGCATCCTTATGAGGAGGAGGAGCCTCTACAAAAGAAAATTGGCAAAAAATCCTCCACATCTCAAAGCCACCAACTTTCACAAGGCCCTTCAGCAGATTGAAAGCAAACTCCTAAAATCCCATGAAGACCAGAGGAAGAGAGAAGAACTACAAGCAGTCCAGAACATAAGCAGTAACTCTTAAGTTTTTCTTCTCATTCGCTAACAAAAAATCCAAAAACATATCGGCAGTAGGGCCATTAGAAGACGTCGATGGAAACCTGGTGGCCGACCCAGTGGAAATGGCAGACATACTAAGGGCACAGTATGAAAGTGTCTTCAGTCTTCCTAACCCCCACAAAACTGTGGATCACCCAGCGGCTTTCTTCACAATGCAAGAGCCCTCTCCCTCACCAATACTGACCGACATAATCCCAGAAATTAATGATATAATTCAAGCAATTGACGACATAGCAGCCGACTCAGCAACAGGTCCAGACGGGTTCAGTGCACAGCTTCTAAAAATCTGCAAAGCTGAACTGGCGCTACCACTGCAACTAATCGCTGCCAAGTCCCTAGCTATCGGTACAGTTCCCTCATCCCTGAAGGAAGGGGTAGTGAAACCTATTCACAAAGGGGGTAGCAAAGGACTGGCCAAAAACTATCGGCCCGTAGTGCTAACCTCGCACATAACAAAGATAATCGAGCGGGTCGTCAGAAAGAGAATAACGAAACACATGGAGGATCTCGACGCTTTCAACGGGGGGCAGCACGGGTTTAGAAAGGGCCGGTCCTGTCTGTCGCAGCTACTTGCCCACCATGAGGCTCTACTAGAAGACATCAGTAAAGGCAAAAACGTTGACGTGATATACCTGGATTTCGCCAAGGCATTTGATAAAGTAGATCACGGCCTCGTTCTTCACAAGCTGAAAAATCTAGGTATAGGAGGAAACCTCGGCAAGTGGCTGCACAGCTTCCTAACCCATAGGGAACAGAGTATCGGTCCAAGGACACCTTTCAGACCCAAGCGAGGTAATAAGTGGCGTTCCGCAGGGGTCTGTACTAGGACCACTTCTGTTCCTTATCATGATAGGGGATATTGATCATGATCTCCAGCACTCCAAGGCCACCTCATTTGCAGATGACACAAAAGTAATGAGGAGGGTAGAGACAGCGGACTATGTGGCCCTGCTACAAGAATATCTGAGTCGCCTTCTGGACTGGGCAGATTCCAACAACATGAGGATGAATGGCGAGAAATTTGAATTGCTAAGGTACGGCCCTCTACAAACCATCAAAGAGGGCACCAGCTACCAGGCCAATCAAGAAACCATCACTCCAAAAGAACATGTGCGGGACCTGGGAGTAACAATGAGTACCGATGGAACTTTTTCTCGCCATATCAACCAAACCACCGAGACAGCTAGGAGACTCGCAGGATGGATCCTCAGGATGGATCCTCAGGACCTTCCAAACTAGAGAGAGGGCCTGTATGCTGACACTCTGGAAGGCTCTGGTCCTCCCAAAGGTGGAATACTGCTGCCAGCTATGGACTCCCCACAAGATAGGTGACATCGGCAAGCTGGAGTCTCTTCAGAGGACCTTCACCAGCAGGATCTGGGGTCTCCAACACATGAATTACTGGGAACGCCTGAAGGAGTTGCGACTCTACTCCCTTCAGAGACGACGAGAACGTTACCTAGTGATTTACGTGTGGAAGACCCTAGAAGGGCTGGTACCTGACGTGGGACTAGTCATCAACAACCACGTTAGAAAAGGGTGGCTGTGCTACATCAAGAGGACTGAGGCTACCTCTCAGAAAATAGCAACAGTCGCCCACAACAACTTCAGCAAAAATGAGGCTCGTCTCTTCAATACTGTACCAAAGGCCGTCCGGGAACTGACGGGAGTCACGACCGACTCCTTCAAGCGTCAGCTGGACCGATGGCTGGCCACAGTACCAGACGAGCCCCCAACACCAGGATATCCCAGCACCGTATCCAACTCGTTAGTAAATAGACGGAACGAGGAAGTTGCGGAGCTGCCTGGCTGCAGCGGAGGTCCACTTTAGCTGCGTCCACAGAGGACGGAATTCTACCAAGTATGACAAGTAAGTAAGTATGAAATATCTGGACTCGGTACCGGTAACGAAAGAAAACGAAGAGTTGGGAAGGATTAACTATCCTATTTTTAGACAATAGCCTACTCTGCAGATATTTGTTTCGTAAATTATAGTAAGAACTAAGAATATATATAATGACATTACAGTACATAATAATAAAGACTATTCCTATTCTATCAATGTCTTAATGATGAATGACAGAATGAATACAGTCAGTTAGTCACCAAGCTAAGTAATGATATTAAGGACTGTAGCCTATAAGGGGCCTCATAGGGGCCCTTATAGGGGCCCACACATGCCTGGAGGCTTACAGTGGATGCACGTGCATCCAGTGCGTCCGCCTGTGGGCGCCCCTGTCTAGGAGTGCTGTGTGAGAGTATCCTCCCCCCCCACACACGCGAATAATTCTCAATACATGGATGCACTGTGCCCCTGAACAGAGCAAAAAGCTGTGCAGGGGTAAAGAACCCCTTGAGCTGGTTGAGCACACCCTGCTTCTGGAAAGCCATCTTGCTGGTAATATGGTCTTTCCAAGAGAGATCAGAAGAAAAAGAGACACTGAGAATACTTAGAGAAGATGAAGGGTTGATTTTTTGTATTGTTGAAGTAATAATAATAATAATAATAATAATAATAATAATAATAATACTTTATTTCAGACTCACACAGTACAGAGGGGACCATACTGGGGTCCATATATACCTTACAGTAACATAAATATATATAAGCTACTGTACATAGGCTACATAAAATAAAAGAAATTAAATAATACCCAGCTTGCTATCATGTAGTTCACAGCACTGCCTCAACCAAAAACAGTGGTCATCAAACTACTGTGTTACCAAAACCACTGTCCTAATTGTGTACAGTACCATGCCTCACATCATTTAGCTTCCGGTACAGTATGTTGCTACAGTACAGTATAGGAATATCGGTACTGTACTGCACTATGAGGTTCAGTACCGGTATGCTAATTCTGTAGAGTAGCAGACCTGAAATCATTACTTAAGGCATTACTTGTCTTTGAAAGGAAAACTAAATATAATAGTATTATGTATATACTATAAATATTTGTTTGTTAGGAGTGGTGCGTAAATCATTATTATGTGGATGCAAGAGATGACTGTGAATATGGTATATAAGATGTAAACTTATGAATGAAATAAGGTGTATAAATGTGGAAAAAATGGGTGTATGATTAAATAAAATAATTGCCATTTGTATATGCGGTCGGCGCGTGTAGTCAGCGGAGTCTAGGAAATTGTATTTATGCAATTATATTTTATTAGATTGCTGTAGGAAACCGTAACATTGATATGTTTCTTGATTTATCCCTTTTCCGTTTTACCCATTGCAAATTTAATTATACATTTAACTCTTAAGCCTCTAATAAACCTAAGCATTATACCGAAACTCTGCGGATTGAGCGAATTGACTGCTTGATAGTAAATTGTGTATGATTATATTTGGTATAATTATGTTTGTATGTATGTGAGTGTATATGTATCTGTATGATACATAGTATGTATATGAATGTAAAGGTTGAAACAAAGTATATAAATGTGTATATAATATATCACTATTATGAAATTGCCAGGAATACTGTTTAAATTTTCTAATGTCAAATAATGGGACTATCCTATTATTTGGGTTTAACTAATTCAGGTGTCTTTATAAGAGAGGCAACTCTCAATAAGGCACAGCCAATTATGTACTGTACTAAGATAATATTCTATCTATCTATCTATATGCTCAGGCCCAATCCCCATTTTGGGGGTAGCCGACTCAAGACAGAGCAAGAACAGGGAAAACACAAAAACAACATAAAACAAAAAATAAACACAGATAAAAAACACAAACTCACACACATCCAGGTCACCCAGGAGAAGACCCAGAGACCAGGGTTACCAAAGGTCGCTCCAGCACTCCCCCGGCCCCTGACCACCCGGAGAGGTTCCGATCTCGGCAGGCAGACATGCAGCGGAGCCAAAGCCACAAGCCCTCCCACCACACTTCCAGGCACACCCTTCATATTAATCGTCCCCCCGGGCCAGGCGCCTGATGGACTATTATCTAGTCGAACTTGCGCCCGACCCCTTACTCCAAAATAATATTACTTTGTATTATAATGTTCTTGGGCTGAATAAACTATTTCAATTTCAATTTCAATTTCAATTTAAGGTTAAATATAGAGCAACTTCCTCCAGTGTGCCTGGATCCTAGAGGTGTACACTATGCTTGGAGTTTGTAGCATTTTAATGATACTGTTCTCAGAAGTGTTAAGGCGCTGAATGAATTTATATGTTAGCTTTCTAATGAGTGATTGGTAACAGTGTAAGTTCATATATATATTTTTTTTTTTTTTTTTTTTTTCTATGTGATTGAGGGAGGCAAAAGGCATAACTGCCTATAGCGAGTGCCTCCCCCATAGTTGAAAGAGTGACAGGGCCAAAATCAAGGGACGTTCGAGCCAAAATGCCTGGACACACGGAGTTTGAAGCAATTTAAGTCATAGGAAGAGGGAAAGACTGATTCTGGGAGAGAGTTCCAGAGCTCAGCTGTTGAGTAGAAGAAAGTTTGAGAGTAACGTTTCACTCTTGGGTTGGAGAGTTGCACAGAGTAGGGGTGGGATTGAGTTGCAAGACGGGTACCACGTGCCCTACGTAAAGGAGGTGGTATGCACTGGGATAGCTCTGAGGAACACTGATTATTATAGTAGCGATAGAATAGCGAGAGAGATGCAACATTGCGGCGGAGAGAGAGAGATTGCAGAGAGTTGGTGAGTGGACGGGAGTTAATGATACGAAAGGCCTTCCTTTCAACTTTGTCTAGGAGAGCAGTGTGAGAGGAACCTCCCCACACATGTGAACAATACTCAATACAAGGGCGCACTATGCCCCTGTAAAGAGCAAGAGGCTGTGCAGGGGAAAAGAACCCCCTAAGGCGGTTGAGCACACCCAGCTTCTGGGAGGCTGCCTTAGCAAGACTGGTAATATGGTCCTTCCAAATGAGAGCAGAAGAAAAAGAGACACCAAGAATATTGAGAGAAGATGAAGGGTTGATTTTTGTATTGTTGAAGAATAAGGGATAGTCCGCTGGGAGATCCTGACGGGTAGATAGATGGAGAAATTGGGTTTTGGAAGCATTAAAGTTAACAAGGTTTTCTCTGCCCCAATTGGAAATAGTATTTAGATCAGAATTTAAGAGTTCTATGGCTTCATTACGTTTGTCGTTGAGGGATTGCTGGCTGGGGCGTTCTGAAAAACTAATGGAGTAGTGCAAGGCACATAGCGTACTTGTACTCTCATATTTTGAGAGCCCCAGAAACATTTTCATGATATTGTGATATGAGATACTTAGTCTATTCACTGTCATTTTCTTATAGTTCCACCATAGTTGTGCTGTATACATTGGTGAGCAGTAGGAGTTGAACAATGTTATTTTTGTATCCCATGTGCACATATGAAATGTTCTTAATATTGAATTTCCCTGCATGTAAAGTTGCCTTCGCTGACGACCCATATCCTCATCATCTGAGCGATCACTTGAAATATAGTGTCCTAGATACTTTACTTTACTTACTTCTTCTATAATTTCTTCATACAAATGGAATTTAGGTAGCTTTGATTTCAATAGAAGGTTAGATTTAAATATTATGATATTGCTCTTTATAGGATTAAATTTGACTGAATGTTCGATTCCAAATTTTTCACATACTCTTAATAATTTATCCAGTCCTGCTCCAGAGGGCGCGATTAAGGCTAGGTCATCAGCATACACGAGATGATTTACAATGGTGCTGCCAATGCAGCACCCAGTGCGAGTCTTGTTCAGCTCCAGACTAAGATCATCCATGTAGACGTTGAAAAGATACGGAGACAATATCCCCCCCTTCCTAACACCATTGGTTACGGCGAAAGAGCCTGACAGGATGTTGCCCCATCTTACACAATTTTTTTTTATTAGCATACCAGAAAATAATTATCCTAACAATATAGCTAGGCACTCCCCTGTTAACTAATTTTTCAAATAAGGTTTTGTGACACACCCTATCAAAAGCCTTAATTGCATCAAGAAAACAAGAGAAAATTGAGCTATTTAGTTTGTTGTATGTATCAATCACTTCTTTCAGCACATATATGCATTGGTCTGTGCCATGATTTTTCTTAAAGCCAAACTGATTGCTGCTGGTGACAATATATGCAGACATTCTTTCTAGCAATATAATTTCAACTACCTTACTCACCACACTAGCAAGTGCTACTGGGCGGTAGTTGTGTTTAGCTGTAATTTTAACTGATTTATCTTTAACCCGGGAACTGCAGGAAGACTCTTAAGAGTTCCCCCGGCGGACTGCGGGAAGACTCTTAAGAGCAAGGCTTTTGAACACGTACCAAAACCGCGGGTTTATAGGCAGGCGGCTACAAATTGGTGTGGGTATAGTACTACATGTCAACTCTCGATACCACCCCGCCACACGCTCGCCCCGCACTCGTGCAAGCACCACCGCGCCAGAACCCACGCACTAGTCATGGAGCCCACACGTCCCTCACGCTCGCGCCCTGATGACACAACCAGCCCTCCTTCTGGTGGTGTCAGCCGCCGTGGAAGGCAGAGGGTGGCTACCAGAAACCCTAGCTACCGCTACGACACGCCCTACAGCTCGGAGGACGAAGCACCAGCACCAAAAGCACGTAAAACACGTGCAAGCAAGGCAATGGCACAGAGGTCAGTGGCCTTTGGGGACACTGCCACCACGACCCAGGCCACTGCAACAACCACTACCACCACCACTGCCACCCCTGCCACCAGTACCAGCGACACAGGAGGCCGCCCTAGGGCTGCAGAACCTGCGGGGGCAAGGCAAAATCAAAGGCACGGGCGTAGGGAAGAAAACCCGTACGCCTGCCACAGTGACCCTGCCACCACCACCACCACCAGCCGCCCCTGGCCCGGCTGCCCCTGCTGTCCCTGCCGCCCCTGCCCAAGGAACAGGGAAAGGGAAAGGGGCAACAGGCATCACCATCATCTTGCCTGCCTCCAGGCCACGCACCACTGCTTTCCCTGCCGACGCCGCCCCTGCCGGCCCTTCTGCCCCTGCCCATAAGACGCCCCTACGTGCTAGAGTGACCAGAAAAATCTGACACCATCCAAGTACGCCGCCCTGCTGTTTGATGGTGATTCGCAGGGCATTGGCAGCCATGGTTTCGACGACGACGCCCTAGGACGGGACCAAGGGTGGGGGGCTTTGGGAGTGGACAGTGGAAGTGAGTCAGACGTCGGTGATGAGAATGAAGAAGGGCGTCTGTCTAGTGAAGAGGAGGGTGATGATGATGCTGTGTTGTATCGCGAACATGACAGCGATATTTCAGACGCAGAAGCAGACGGAGACGACATTCCGATCCCTGGCATGCCTTCGTTTGAGTGGTCTGACGGGGTCAATTTTGTGCCTGACGTGCCCCAGTTCAATCCTGGGACATCAGGTACAACTGATGACTGGCCCTGTGACGAACACGCAAACGAAAGCGACTTCTTCCTCGCTTTTTTCGATATTGAGGTAATGACTTACATCGTTGCCCAAACAAACGCCTACTACAGGTGGGTGTTTGGCAGATTGGACGTCATTTCTCCAAAAGCGAGAATGCGAGGCTGGGTGGATACGACTGTGGAAGAATTCATGACGTTTTTTGCCTTGTTGTTCCTCATGCCTCTTTGCAAGAAGCATGTGTTACAACACTACTGGAAGCACGACCCTCTCATCGCCACCCCAACTTTCAATAAGTTCATGACTCGTGACAGATTTTTGTTGCTGCTAAGATTTATGCACTTTGCAGACAACGAAAATCCTAACAGGATTGACAGGATATGGAAAGTTCGGGATGTGTTCACCATGTTGTTGGAGAGGTATAGGAAATACTTTTACCCCTTCCTCAATTTGGTGATTGATGAGTCGCTCGTGCTCTTCAAAGGACGTCTTGTTTTCAAGCAGTATATCCCCTTGAAAAGGCATAGGTTCGGAATCAAGCTCTTCGTTTTGTGTGACTGTGAAACTGGAATAGTGCTTGACATGATCGTGTATACAGGAACTGACATTGACGTACCGAAAGCCGCTCCCTGCGACCCCATGGGCATGTCAGGTGCCATCGTCAGGAAAATGTTGGCACCTTACCTGGGCAAAGGCCACATCATCTACACTGACAACTGGTATACTTCTCCTGCTCTCTGCCAGTTTCTTCATGACAACCGAACGGGGTCATGTGGGACTGTCAGAAAGACAAGAAAGTTTATGCCTAAGTTCACAGGTAATGTCATTCCTCTTACAGATGCCTCCTCCAGTGACACACCTTCTGAAGACGAACTGGCCCAGGAACACCGCGAGAGGCATGTCCGAAGAAGGCGACGAAAGGGGCAGAAGTACAAGCAACTTGAAAAGTTCGGGAAAGTGGTAGCCCTGAAGTGGAAGGACAAAAGAGACGTCCACCTGCTTTCCACAGTCCACACAGGTGCCCAGATGGACTCTGGTAAAATCCACTACAGAACCAGGAAGACCATTTATAAGCCCGACATGGTAGTGGACTATACAAAGAACATGCGCCTGGTGGACAAGTCTGACTGTCAACTGTCAGGCGTTGAGTGTCTGAGGAAGACTGTGAAGTGGTATCACAAGCTCTTCCTCCACCTAGTTGACATCACGATGCTCAACGCCTACAACTTGTGGTTGGTGAAGAGAGAGATGTCCCCAAACCAGAAGCTAAAATTCCGGGAGTTTGTGTATAACGTGGCATATCAACTCCTGGAGAAGTATGGCACCACCACTCACAGACGTACGGCATGGCGTGGGGATCACGTTCCTGACCGCATCCAGCTGGGTGTCGAAAGACACTACCCAACCAACACCGAGCTGATTGGCACTCGTCACAGGCAGGTGCAGTGCCACGTCTGCAGCTCCAGTGTCAGAAAACCCCACGTCACCAAAAGAGTCACCTCAATGTGAGCAGAGTGCAAAGTTGCACTCTGCTTGGGTGACTGCTTCAGGGACTACCACACGTATAAAAACTACTGAGTGCCGCCCCCTGCCCTGCCCTGCCCTGGACTCGCGCCCTACCTTACCTGACCTGACCCAATTGATCACGCTACCTCATAATGTAACATATATATTATATAATGTATAAGTTCCAAAGATGTCCCTGTGATATAGCTTTTACATTATATAATTGTACGTTTCATTATTTAGTTTATAAGTTTCAAAGATTTCCATGTAATATGCCTTCTTTTTTTAGTATATTAATATATATGTTTGTCATAGCCTAAGTAATGTGTATATATTTTCTTACCTCAAATGAATTGTACCAAAATAAATGTTTCAATAAATCCTGTCAAACCTACTAAGATAATAAAAAAACAAAAAAACAAGGTCATGTCATTGTATTCTTACAATATGATATATTCTATGAATATTTCATATTGTTTGAATACAATGGCATGATCTTGTAAAACAACAAAATTATCAAAATTTATCTAAACAGTATAAAACCTTCCCCATAACCCCCTCTTGGATTCGATCCCACTACCCTACCACACTTTGAGTTTTCCAGTCCACGACCTTACCAACCATGCCACAGGAGCTCATACCAAATGGCACTCAAAACTTTGTGTCTACAATCTAAATAACAATATAAAAAAAAAAAAATGAATTATCCCACCAATTTACGTTTGTAAATTGATGGGATTATCAATTATATCATGCAAAGGTTTATAAAAGTTTGTCTTTGTCAAGAATTAGTAATTATATAACTTTATTCTGTCAAAAATTGCCCAAACACTCAGCAAAATTGCCCCTCTCAGTGTGACTCCAGTCATTATCACACGGTCAAGCGGTCACTGGGTGACCCTTGCCGCTCCCTCCAGCCACAGCAGCTCTCTCTGGGAACAAAATTTGTATAAATACAATAATGCATAAAATACTCTTCACAAATACATTTGTATTGTATAATATTGCAAATAATAATGAATAATAACTGTGTGGGTGTCGAAAATTGCTCAACCATCTTTCTTATGTCTCGCCTTTACGCGCGTATATTGGATTATACATAGTCATGACTGTCATACAAATACTTGCAGTAGGTCTCGAATATACATTTAGATTGCATATTACTTGGAAATAAATAAATATAAGTTTCTCTGGTGGCAATCTACCATTTTGCAAGTGTCAGGCGACACCAGTCTATATTTAGCTCTCTATCAATAAAGGTTAATCCGATGTTTACTGACCACCCTCGTTTCTGGTCTATAATATAGTACTTTATTTACAGTCAATGGCCTACATATTTCTGTGGTACTTCACATGTGTCTAAAATGCAATGTCTGCTTGCATAAAAATGCAATTCTGAAAGCCATTTATACATACGACATACGCATGTCTCACTTTCTCTATCTCTCCATTCCTGACTCATGTTATTGTAGACCTCTCGGTGGCAACGAACCCCAGACACCTGCTAGACATAAGGTTCAAAATCCCAAGACATCCATACGCCTGGGGCGCCTCCACAATTATCACACAGCTGCGTATGTTTCTTGATAGCTGCGTATGTTTCTCCCTGCCTTCACTCTCTCCACGACTCACTCCCTGCCTCCCTGCCTCCCTCCCACCCACCCCCACCCATCCTTTTAGGCTTCCGTCTGCTAGAAACTCATTGATAATGTGCGTAAATATCGCATGAATTGGTCTATATGCGGTATATATATTGTTATATGGGACGTCTATATACGTACAAGTCTGTGTTATAGCATGACAGTGCTCTAAGTACGAGATATACGTGATATTTATGGCGCAACACACCCACTCCCCCTTCCATTCCCAGCACAACTCAATCACACCTTGGTTCACGCATAGAAACTCATTGATAATGTGCGTAAATATTGCATGAATTGGTCTATATGCGGTATATATTGTTATATGGGACGTCTACAAACGTACAAGTCTGTATTATAGCATGACAGTGCTCTAAGTATGAGATATACGTGATATTATAGCGCAAACCACACTCTCATCTCATAAATTGCCGCCAAACCTCCAACCCGTCTTCATTCCCGCCTAAAAATTAATTGATAATTCCCTTATATATTGCAATTTTTGATCACTATGAGGCATATTCATTGTTATATGGGTGGCCTACACACGTATACGTACTCTACATAGCCTAAAAGGGATCAAAAAAGGAGATATACGTGATATTACGCGGTAACCCACCTCAGGTTCTATCCCCTGGGCACGTGAAAATTCGGCCGGGAAATCTCGCCGCTCGATGACAATCTAGCCGCGCGGTGCCATTCGCTCCACATTTTTCAACTACGGACCGTTCCCCCCCCCCCCAGACATTTTTTGGGGGGTCAAATATATATGGGCCGATGCAAGCAAACATTCCCTACATGCTGATGTACTTTTTATCAAAATTGGCAATGGGTCCCAAAATCATCATACATGCGCACAGTATGTATACCTGTAAAAAAAAAACTGTGCGCCGCGGAGAGGTTAATGACAGGAACAAGTATTACGGATATCATAGACTCCGCAAGGACACCATGCGTAAATAGACTGGTGATGCAAGAACTAAGTTTATCTATTAACAACTTATCTGCATATTTAAGATGTTCTTCATATATACCATCCAGCCCACAAGCTTTGTTTAGGTTAAGTTTTCTTATGGCATTCTCAAGATCACTTTCAGTCACTTTAATGTCTTCATAATTACTACAAGGGATAGTCCTCTGGGAGTTCTGGACGGGTAGATAAATGGCGAAATTAGGTTTTGGAAGCATTGAAAGCAACAAGATTACAGGCTTGCTGAATAATGTTGGCACTTTGACCTTCACACCCCCCCCCCCCTCGTCTCCTGGGGTGCGGACATAGGGGACTGAGTCTTACCTGGGCGCTGTTTGGCACACCACACCTGTGTCGGCAACAGTGTTTGCATGTTGGGGCAGGACTTTATTGTTCTATAGTCCAAATTGCCTAATATACAGTAGAGTCTTGTTATGGTGCTGTCTTGTTGTAACACTGTTAACCCGTGGAGCCCCGGCTAGTTTTGTAATGTTTGTTCACCAGAACCCGGCCGGTTTTCAAAAAATGGTTTTATTCCAGAAACAATAGCGAATGGGTTAGGAATGAAGGAAAAACCACGAAAAAACGCTCAAAAAGCTTAAAGAATGGTCCTACAGAGCCCCCGAAAACGTATTTTACAAGAGTAAAAAATTGAAGGCAATTACCCCAAAAAACCAGGTTATTGCGCGCTCACGCGCACGCACGTGGACTTTGAGAGTTTTCAACCATCGGTACGGTTGCGTGGGATACGTACACAGTTCCCATACAAATCTGAGCCCTCTTGAGTGGCTACACCTGAGGTTACGGTCGGCGCAATTAGGGTGACGCGTCAGACGCTTCTCTGGGGCTGTGCGTTACATACATCGCCGACGCGTCAGACGCGTCTGTACGGGTTAAGGCTGGTGTGGTTGCAGATACTGCAAGTGCTGCAGAGGGACTCTGTTGAGTTTTGCTGAGGCACACGGTTAGCACTATACCAACATCAGCCACAGTGATGACTTGGTGGGGCAGTGCTATGGCGGGACTTTATTGTACTACAGTACACTCCAACTACTGAAAGGCAACCCCGTCTGAGCTGTTACAATGCATGTAATGGAAAATGACGCTAAACCATTGTATGTATGTATGTATGTACATACATACTCTCATTGTACCCTCATTGTTCCCTGATTAAATAGCATTGTATGAATATTCCCATATTCAAAAATATGCTACAGGGGAGCAATGCCTAGTAAGTTAATTGCTTAATAGGTGGCGTTCTTAGAGTGAGGGTCCGAGTCTGTGGGGGTGAGACTGTGAAGCAGAGGCGAGGCGGCTTCAGAGATGGAATTGCTTCGAGCCGTGAAGCTTCGCATGTCTCACTCCCTAGACTGGAGCAAGACCTCACGGGCCTCACCGTGTTCAGCGGTTGAGTGTAAAAGGCTATCAGCCTATGCCCGAGAGGGAGTAGTTGGAATATAGAAAAAAAAAAAAAAATATATATATATATCCTATCTTGCAGTTTGGCACCACACATCCATCTCGCCATTCTCATCTTGTTGCATTCCATTCTGTTGGCATCGTCTGCTTTGACAGGCCACGTTTCTGAAGCATATATCATTATGCTTCTAACGCATGAAGCGTACACCTTTCCCTTCAAGGGGAGAGAGAGCCTTCTCATGGTAAGTAGTGGCAAAAGTTCTCTGAACTTTTCCCAGCCACATCTTATTCTGGTGATGGTGGCAGCCTCCGCTCTACCACCGGCATAGATAGTATCTCCCAAGTAGCAAAACCTGTCCACCATTTCCAGTGCCTCCTTACCAAAGTTAACACTCTCAAGCCAGTTATTGGTCTCACGTTCACCTTTGCATACTATGCATATACATTTTTCAACTTCGGACTTCTTCCTCTGTAGAAGTCCCTTTATTCTAGTGCAGTGATTCTTCCTGCGTTGTACCCAGCAGTGGCAGATGCTAAACTGTATTGAGTTTGCACAAAATATATAGTTTCGTCATTGGATATAAATTTTACATGATAAAACATGAAATCTCCCCCCCATTGTTTGATTATTTTTGTTCTATGTGGATGAGGGAGACAAAAGGCAGAACTGCCTGTGACGAGTGCCTCCCCCAGAGTTGAAAGAGTGACATGGCCAAAATCAAGGAATATTCGAGCCAAAATGCCTGTACACACGGAGTGGTAAGCAATTTAAGTCATAGGATGAGGGAAAGATGGATTCAGGGAGAGAGTTCCAGAGCTCAGCTGTTGAATAGAAGTGAAATGCTGGGTGTGAAGGGAATTCATGGTCTCCTGAAATATTCCCAGGCTACCTTTAGGATCAACTTTTCCTGGTACCTGGCGCGGGGTACGAACCTCTGAAGGGAATTTAACCCCCCTAAAAACCCACAGGTTTTGAGATGCCTTGGGTGGGGTTCGAACCCTGGTTAGTGACCCAACCATCACCACCAGGCCCGCGCGCTAACCCACTGTACTACCACGGACGTACTAAAAGTATAGCAACCTTAGTCCGATTTTTAAGAACCAGGTGATAGTCTCGTGGTGTTATCACGTGATGAGTTTATTGGACTTACCATCTACGACTATTTTACGCTATACCTGACGTCAACTCGGGTTAGTATTATTGTGGGTGCGGGACATTTTCGAGGGCATTACATTACATCCTTCTTTAACTAGGCTAGTCCCTAGCCTATTTTAAGGTCGTAAGGTATCATAGCTGTATTACCTCAGCAATCTCAATATTGTTGGTATAGGGTTCGCGTGACGGGTGCTCCACGTAGCTACCTGGTCACGTTCCCTAGCTGCCACCAATGAAATGCCGGGTGTGAAGGGAATTCATGGTCTCCTGAAATATCCCCAGGCTACCTTTAGGATCAACTTTTCCTGGTACCTGGCGCGGGATATGAACCTCTGAAGGGAATTTAACCCCCCTAAAAACCCACAGGTTTTGAGATGCCTTGGGTGGGGTTCGAACCCTGGTTAGTGACCCAACCATCACCACCAGGCCCGCGCGCTAACCCACTGTACTACCACGGACGTACTAAAAGTATAGCAACCTTAGTCCGATTTTTAAGAACCAGGTGATAGTCTCGTGGTGTTATCACGTGATGAGTTTATTGGACTTACCATCTACGACTATTTTACGCTATACCTGACGTCAACTCGGGTTAGTATTATTGTGGGTGCGGGACATTTTCGAGGGCATTACAAGAAGAAAGATTGGGAATATCATTTCACTCTTGGATTGGAGAGTTACACAGAGTAGGGGTGAGATTGTGTTGCAAGACGGGTGCTATGTACTTTACGTAGAGGAGGTGGTATACACTGAGAGAGCTCTGAGGAACACTGATTATTGTAATAGCGGTAGAATAGTGAAATAGATGCAACATTGCGCCGAAGAGAGAGAGGTTGCAAAGAGTCAGTGAGTGGACGTGAGTTAATAAGATGAAAGGCTTTCTTTTCTACTTTGTCAAGAAGTGCTGTGTGAGAGGATCCTTTCCACATGTGTGAACAATACTCAATACAAGGACGCACTGTGCCCCTGTACAGAGCAAGAAGCTGAGCAGGGGTAAAGAACCCCTGGAGGCGGTTGAGCACACCCAGCTTCAGGGAAGCTGTTTTAGCAAGAGTGGTAATATGGTCTTTCCAAGTGAGATCAGAAGAAAAAGAGACCTAGAATACCGAGAGAAGATGAAGGGTTGATTTGTGTATTGTAGAAGTGTAAAGCCGGTATCACACGAGCGCTTTTTCACTCAACATTTATCCTCAACACTGGTCTGGCAGCTTATGAGGTCAACATTTATAATATTTCGGTCACCTAAATTCATCTAGTAACAGTCTAGTTTCCGATACCAGTGCAAAATATTCCAGGAATGTTGCCAGAAAAATTTTGATTATCGAATGATGCCTATAAAAGCTCTCGTGTGATACCGGCTTTAGGGATAGTCCTCTGAGAGTTCTTTACGGGATAATTGGGGCACCAAAATGGCGTCCCAAGCAAAAGGTGTCCCCCTATACTGCGTACAGGACCAGTCTGGGGGTATCTCAGACCTGTTTTGCCTCGGCGCACCCTCGGCTGGTTTCTGATTTCAAGGCTGGGTACTCAAAAACATTATTAACTTTCAGTACCGGTGCCGTCCTTTTAACTTTTACTCTGGCTAATGTTAGACGATTGTATTCAGTTTAGGAAGGTCGTCTAAACATTAAAAGGCTGCAGACTATCTCAATTAATCCTTTTAGCTACCATATATCCGTCCTGAGCTTCATAAAATCGTCTAAATGTAGCTGAAATCAAATAAAAAAGACATCACGGGTACTGAAGGGGTTAAGGCTATGTATGTCACACGAGCGCTTTTTCCGGCAATTTTCGATGAGCATTTTTTGTTTGTTTTGTTTTTTCAATATTTCGGGGTTATTTTCCATTGGTATCTGAAATTAGACTGAAAGTAGATTACGATAGGTGGCTGAATTTGGCTGAAATTTAAGGGGAGAGGGTTGATTTTTCTGGCCCCGCTTCTCACTCATGTTTAGCCCCATTAGTTTTCAGATTTTAAGACTTTCAGCCCATTAGTTTGGCGATTTACAAAAAAATCCCCATTTCTTTGGCACTATTAAGACCTTTCGTGCCATTTAGGTGTAATTTTGTTTTTCCTGGCGAGCGATAGCAAGCCTGTAATTTATTTTTTCTATCGAAAAATGTACAAATTTATCTTGAAACGGGATCTTGGGGGTGTTTTTTGTTTTTTGTTTTAACTCTTTCACGCTCATATGACGCAGAGGTTGCCAGATTAGCAATAAGAAATAGAGTTCTCTCACTCTTATAATTACCTCTCCAAAATTAGTTTTCTGCCCACAGCTAACTCAAAGACAACTGCAGAGGTTGAAGTAACTAAACTAAAGGTTTATAAATATCCCTGATGGTAACAAAGGCTTTAAAGTATCCCTAATAGGCTCAAAATCGCGTCATAAGCGTGAAAGGGTTAAGTTTAACAATAATGCTATGGCACTGTTGACAAACCTGTATATACTGTAGGTGATATATGAGCCATGAGGAGGAGCCAGTAGAGCCACACAACCTTCCCCTGGAGAGCCATGATGGTTACTGAGCCTCACCACAAGTGTTACTGTGTGCTGCAATATTTCCGTAGAGGTAATGACGTCACATTTCCGCCGTCCTCTTGACAATTGATTAAAGAAAACGGTGTCATTAATATAGGTGACTGTAGAAATATTTATGCCAATTGATTGCCCTACCATAACACACTTTCGACCTCCTGGTAATCTGTATAATGCCTTTTGTAAATATCTCATTAATCACCCAACAATATTAGAAGATATTTTCCGTGTTCATCCTGCTTTTCTTCTTTAATAATATTAAGCTTATGTACCATACTATTTGTCTATGTTCACAGGTGTGGCATATACGTGCATGTACGCATGCACACATGCAGGGGAGTCACACATGTGCATTACTGTATTTATATAAATGTAGGAATACCACAATGTGTGAGGACGAACAGCCTAACTGTCGTCCTCACAATGTGTACCGTACCAGCTAGGGCCCCTTAACCCTGTACCGTACGGTAATAATTATATAAAAACGCATAGCCCATATATTGGGGGTTGCTTTCCTGTATAGTTCTGCTTATATTTTGATTAACTATGTACTATAAACTCTGAACATTGTATAATATGATGCATGGCCTTCAGCAACAACGTTCCCCAAAGTGTTGGGGCTTGTACTGAGTGGTAAATAAAGAATATGAAAACAAAATAGAGGCCTCATAATTTCTTATGAGAAATATATTTTAATATATAGCCTAGGCCTATAACTTTTAAATCGTTATTGAATTATGAAAGTAATTATACACAATGGCTATATATTATATTTTAATACATCTAGGTAATAATGTATATACAGTATATCAGTACCAGCAAACGGTGCCTCATTAAAACAGTATTAGATAAGCATAAACCGCGTTTTCTGTCACCCCAAGGTCTGATAACCCACCCTCTTATCAGTGAGACCTAGTAGGCTAGGTTAGACATTAGGAAAGTTTCGTTTAGATATAGAGTTGTAAATGCATGGAACAGCCTGCCCGAATATGTTGTAAATTCTGAAAATGTTAGGAAGTTTGAGATAAACCTTGACCGAGGATGGGAAGGGCAAAACCAAAAATTGAATTATACAGCGCAGATACATGCATGTCGTTTAAGCAATAGTGAACCAAGAACCTCAACAAAAAACTGAAATATCATGAGCCGGAGTTAAAGGCCCTTAAATTGGCCTTCTTCCGGAAATGTTCTACGGTATTCTACGGAAAGTGGTGCTGGATGGGAGGAAGGACGTCGATTGACTGGGGACAGAGGTGCATGGGGGCATTTCGTTCGTGGCCACCCCTTCGGGGATCACGGCGTCCGACAATAGATAGATAGATAGATAAATTGAAAGGTAAATCAGAACCCAAAATAATAACATGTTAAGGTGTACAATAATGATGTAGAAATTGTGAACAGCAGTGAATTCCCCTAAAAGCTCGAAAGTTTTTGCAACACATTTTATACAAAACCGCACCAGTAACAACATTTCTACTCTAATTGGAATGTAAATTAGCATCGAACATATGGAAAACAGACTGGCAGAGATAACAAATCACACACACCATGATAATAGTGGGAACGCCTGCAGAAGAATACACTGGACCAGCATAACTCCACGAATACATGGACATGGCGTAAAATATTGTTAAAAACAACCAAAACCAATGGAGTATCCACACTTGGGAACTATAAACCCGAACAAATAGTTAGAGAAATTATAGGAAAGAAAAGTAGGCCTATGTGACATTGATGAATTGTAATCAGAAGTTTTATGGAATCACTGGCAAATCTATAAAATGAAATATATTAAGATAAATTCCATAACAGCACAAAGTCTATAAATATAAAACACAAATAAGCCCTTGGATCAAGATATAGGCCTATGTGCTATACAATCATTATGGGAATCAATAAATCAGAACTAGAACAAAACATAAGAGTAGCTGGTGAAATGAATGAATTACCGCCATATTAATAGAAGAAAGTTGGTCCTTTATTACCACTTCCCGGTTTTTATTTACATAGAGAATGAATTCTTGTGGTGGGAATCTTCTCCATATATGTTATTTTCATAAACACAAGTATTTAGCACAAAAGTAATGCAGTATTTGGGAGTATTAATTACCAGGGAACAGGCACATAGGTACCCCGTGGAAACCTCGGACGTACCTGTGTTACTGTGGATCACTACAGCACTTACTGAAATGGCAGGAATACATTGCCAGACTGACGAATTCCGTATGCATGCTTCAAATATTGCTTTTGTACACGTCATCAGCCATGGTTCTTATGTTACTATTAGGTTATATTATAAGGAAAATAATACAATTGTTATGTATGTGTATAGCTATTTATTATTACTGTGTTATTCTATCATAAAAGTGGAAAATTTTCATTACGGAAATATTTCCGTTTTTGACGCCATATCCGTAGTGCATCGTCTGCATCCGTTTAGCAGACGAATTTCCGTCCAGTGGCAGCACTGAAACTGTCTACAACACAACACCCCCCTTAACCCGTACAGCCCCAGCGACGCGCCTGACGCGTCGGCGATGTATGTAACGCACAGCCCCAGAGACGCGCCTGGCGCGTCACCCTAATTGCGCCGACCGTAACCTCAGGTGTAGCCACTCAAGAGGGCTCAGATTTGTATGGGAACTGTGTACGCATCCCACGCAACCGTGCCGATGGTTGAAAACTCTCAAAGTCCACGTGCGTGTGCGCGAGCGCGCAATAACCTGTTTTTTTAGGATAATTGCCTTCAATTTTTTACTCTTATAAAATCCGTTTTCGGGGGCTCTGTAGTACCATTTTTTAAGCTTTTTGAGCGGTTTTTCGTGGTTTTTCCTTCATTCCTAACCCATTCGCTATTGTTTCTGGAATAAAACCATTTTTTGAAAACCGGCCGGGTTCTGGTGCGCAAACATTACAAAACTAGCCGGGGCTCCACGGGTTAAAGGACCAGGAAGTGCAAGGGTGGGTGAGTGAGGAGGATGAGTGGTAGGTTAGGTGAGATTGTGGGTGGGAGGATGGGTGAGATGGTGGGTGGGAGGAGGGGAAAGGAGGGTGAGTGGGGAGATGGGTGGGAGGGTAGGTGAGATGGTGGGTGGGTGGGTGTGAGGTTAGGCAGGGAGGATGGGTGGGTGGGAGGGTAGCTGAGATGGTGGGTGGGTGGTTAAGATGGGTGGGAGAAGGGGAGGATAGGTGGATGGTTAGGCAGGAGGATGGGTGGGTGTGGAGGATAGCTGGGTGGTTAGGTAAGTGGATGGGTGGGTGGTAGGATAGGTGGGAGGATGGGTTGGTGGGGAGATGGCTGGGAGGGTAGGTGAGATGGTGGGTGGAGGATGGGTAGATGGAAGGATAGGCGGGGAAGAGGCATCTAATCTCTACTGGTATCTCCCATTTCACCTCTTCTACAAGTAACTGGTTCACTCCCATATGGTCAACTTAAGGTTTAGGTTTGGGTCTATTTATATATACACTAGTTATTAATTTATTTTTTAGTTTCCTCCCTAGACCTCCATCAAGCTTAAAATTACACCCCCTTGATACTTTTTCCAGATAAATGTGTGCATTTTTCGGTAGAAAAATGTCCCAGTCAAAGGCTGGTTCCTTTTATATTACAGGCTTGCTATCGCTCGCAAGGAAAACATCGACACCTAAATGGCACGAAAGGTCTTTGAATTGACAACGACATGGGGCGAAAGGTGTTAAAATCGTCAAACTAATGGGCCGAACGTCTTAAAATCTCAAAACAAATGGAGTTTATCACGAAGGAGAAAGGGGACCAGAAAAAACGACTACCTCCCCCTTAAGGGAGGTGACCTGCCTTTTTTCTCTTTCTCTGGCTTGTATCCATTCGGCCCCATTTACCCTACTTTTTTAAGACGTTTATAAATAAATCGACACCTGGATGGGAGTAAACGTCTGAAAACAGTAGGCTGAATGGATACAAGCTAGAGAAAGAGAGAAAAGGAGAGAACACATATCAGGTCACCCCCCTTAAGAAGGATCTGTGGTAGTTAACCCTCTCCGACATATGACGCGATTTTGAGCCTATTAGGGATACTTTAAAGCCTTTGTTACCATCAGGGGTATTTAGAAACCTCTAGTTTAGTTACTTCAACCTCTATTGTCTTTGAGTTAGCTGTGGGCAGAAAACGAATTTTGGAGAGGTAATTATAAGAGTGAGAGAACTATTTTTTATTGCTAATCTGGCAACCTCTGCGTCATATGAGTCTGAAGGGGTTAAAAGGGTTAAATGGGATAGGTTTAAGCCTGTTAATTGACCACTTGCGAGTTTCGGTCTATAAGGAAGTTGGAGCTGCAGACATCGATAATTAACAGAATTATCAACTAAATTGCGGTTGTAATGCTTATATAAATACATAAATCCCAATTAAACATACTTTTTTATCCATTAGAAACCTACACTATTATAGTATTTCTGTTTAATATAGATGTTTACGGCTCCAACTTCCTTATAGCCTGAAACTCGCAAGTGGTCAATTGCTGGAGCCCCTTTTGAAACTGAATAAAATCGTCTAATAGTAGCCAGCATAAAGTTAAAAGGACGATGTCGGTACATAAGGGGTTAATGAGAAGATTCGATTCAGTTCGGGACAGCTTCGAATACTTAGAACCCCTTTGAGGATCATGACGCATTTTAGCAGTTTATTTTGACTATCTGTAGACTATTTTATACAGCTGAGGAAGGATCTGTGGGCATCATAAGGGTAAAGACTATATCAATGAACCCTCCAACTACAATAAAACCGTCTGTCAAAATGCGCCATGATCCTCAAGGTCATTATTTATGTTCTCGAGTGTACAGTATTTATAGTAGTAGTTGTAGTAGTAGTAGTAATAGTAGAAAGTATAATTGGTTAGGTTATTATTATTATTATTATTATTATAGGTAGTATTAGTAATAGTAGAAAATAATTAATAGGTTAGGTGGCGAAGTGTGTTGGTGTTGGTGACGAAGTAAAGAAGGCGCGAATCCACCAGCATCCACGGTCCGGTCAGCTGTTATCATCATCTCCACAAAAGTGCCCCTTGTTCCTGTTTAGCCCGCCCTTGTTATCACTCCCGGGACACTATGTTCACCACCAGGCTGTTGTCAGGTAGATATATTACTTAGTGTGTCTGTATTTAGTTCGGTTTAATTCTAGTTTCGCTTTCACAGCATACTCATAAATATCTAGGCTACTTTAGAGTTGTCATATACCATACTTAATTCCTATATATGTCCAAAGCGGCGGAAATGCATTATAAGGAATTATACCTACTGTAAAAAAATATATATGTTCTCCCCATATGCGGCACCATAGCTATTACATAATACTAGGTTAGGTTAGGTAAGGTTGTTAGGTTAGGCTAATGTCGTTAATGTAGTTTATTATCATTATACGTCTTTTACCCAGCAATTTCCCTGATCTTCATAGTTGGTCGGGAAGCTATGCCTTTACAACGGCGCCTCCCTTGTGTCGCTGTGTACGTGAAACTAGAATTTTACCTTTAGTTCTATTTACGTGTTTTTTGTGTGTGAAAGTATGGGTATTGGCGTTATTGAAGAATGTGTGTGAATTTTGGTTATCTTGTCCATTATATAGGCTACTTCATGCCCTCCCCATCTATAGGGGTAAATATTTGTAATATTGTTGTGGCAAGTGAAGGTAATCATTATTAGGGACACAGTGAAATCAGGAAACCAATTATAATATTGAAGGGGAATGGGAAAAAAATCGCTCCCGCTACTAGGCCTATGGAATTTGCCATTTTACGTATTGGATTTGTATCTTAAACTAGCCTAGGTCAGAAAATTGGGTAAAAATTGAAGACAACCCGGACAGCTGGGATCTCATATCGTTATGCTTCATTGCTATACAGCCTACTTTTTATCCACCGGAATTTTTTTTTGGTCAATATTTACGAGCCGCATCACAGCTGGGATCTCATTTCGGTACGATTTTAGTTACTGGACACCTATTTGGCAGGTACCGCCAACGATTTAATACATATTTGTTTTCGGTTTCCACGCATCCAACACCAAGCTACACCCTTTTCTGGTGTACGAAACACTAAAAAAGCAATGGGGACACTAACCCTCCAGCCCCGGCTATTATATTATATAATTATATACCAGGAAATGTTCATCTAACAGTGGATGAGTCGGTGAAACATATTGCAATTCCTTCATGTAGAGTACCATTGAGCATCAAGTCGAAGGTTAAAGAGAAACTGGAGCAGTTGGAGCAGGAAAATGTCATTACTAAGGTCGACGAGCCTACAGAATGGGTAAGTCGAATGGTAGCAGGAACCAAGAAGTCGGGGGATCTGAGAATTTGCATTGACCCTCAAGCTCTGAACAAAGCACTCATAAGAGAGATGCACCCTCTACCGGTAATCGACGACATTCTGCCTGACCTTGCAAAAGCCAAAGTTTTCTCCAAGTTTGACCTCAAGAATGGCTACTGGCACTGTGTGTTGGATGAAGAATCACGCAAGCTGACATCATTTCAAACACCGTATGGGAGATACAGGTGGACAGACTTCCTTTTGGTCTGGCTGTAAGCAGCGAAATTTTTCAGAAGAAGCTACAACTGGTTCTGGATGATCTACAAGGCGTAATTTTTGTTGCTGATGACATTTTGGTCTTTGGAGTTGGTGACACTGATGAAGCTACAAGAGATCATGACTCAAAGCTGAGAAACTACTGGACAGATGCCGAGCAAAGGGTCTGAGGCTGAACAGAGCAAAGACTGAGCTTGGTAACACAGAGATCACATTCCTAGGTCACAAGATCTCGCGGGATGGTCTGATGGCTGACCCAAAGAAGATTGAAGCAATCGTGAAGATGCAAGCACCAGAGGATGTGACTGCAGTACGACGACTGTCTGGAATGGTGAACTACTTGAGTAAATTTGTACCCAGTCTATCGGATGTCATGGAGCCTATGAGGAAGCTGACCCATAAGGACACCGAGTGGAAGTGGACAAGAGAACATGATGAGGCGTTCAAGAGGATCAAGAAGATGATGACCCAAACACCCATCTTACAGTACTACAACCCAGAGCAAAAGTTGGAGATTCAATGTGATGTATCTCAAAAAGGTTTAGGAGCAGCGTTACTTCAAGAGGGTAAACCAATCGCTTTTGCAAGTCGAGCACTGACTGACACGGAGACACGATATGCGCAGATAGAGAAGGAGACTTTGGCAATCGTCTTTGCACTGAACAAGTTTCATCAGTATTGTTTTGGGAGGAAGATGACAATGCAGAGCGACCATAAACCTCTAGAAGCTATCCAAAATAAGCTGTTGTCAAGTGTACCGTGACGACTGCAAGGGATGTTGATGAGGATACTACAGTATGATGTCGTGATTGTTCACAAGAAGGGCAAAGAAATGTATCTAGCCGACACTCTATCAAGAGCTAATCTGCAAAACACAAGAGATATGCAGGAAGAGGTGTTTGAACAGATCAACATGACAGACTACGTACCCTTCCGAAGTGAACGATTGCAAGAAATCCGTCGAGCAACTGAGGAAGATGAAGCATTGCAACTATTGAAGGAGGTAATTCTCAAAGGATGGCCAGAAGACAAGAGTGAAGTAGAGACCATACTGAAACCATACTTTAATGTACGAGCAGAACTGTCATTTCAAGATGGATTGATCTTCAAGGGAGAACGTGTTGTAATTCCTACCAGTCTACGTCAGAAGATGAAGTCCGCTATACATTCGTCACATATGGGAGTTGAAGGTTGTCTACGACGCGCAAGAGAATGTTTGTTTTGGCCAGGAATGAATGCAGAGATGAAGCAATTCATTTCAGAGTGTGAAATTTGTAACACATACTCTACAGCTCAACAAAAAGAACCTCTGATGACGCATGAGCGAACCAGCCGACCATGGGAGAAAGTAGGTGTAGACCTTATGACAATCAAGAGTCACAACTATCTTGTTACAGTGGACTATTTCAGTAATTTCTGGGAAGTTGACTACCTGGAAAGCACCAAGTCAAGCGCTGTTATCAGGAAGTTGAAGGCTCACTTTGCAAGATATGGACTGCCAAATGTACTAGTTAGTGACAATGGTCCACAGTTCAGCAGTGAAGAATTTCAAGAATTCGCGGAGAAGTACGACTTTGAACATCGAACGAGCAGCCCACATCATCCCCAGTCTAACGGTAAAGCAGAATCAGCGGTCAAGACGGCGAAGAAACTAATCAAGAAAGCTGTCGAGAGTGGAGAAGATCCATTTTTGGCGATTCTAGACTACAGAAATACGCCTATGCAAGATTTGGAAGAGAGTCCAGCGCAACTCAACTTTGGTCGACGTACGAGGACATTACTGCCGACTACTAGCAAGTTGTTGGAGCGAGTGAAGCGGAAGAAGATGCTGAAAGATCTCAAAAGCAAGAAGTACTACGACAAAGGTTCGAGAGTTTTGGAACCATTGGTTGAAGGCGACGTGGTGCGAATCAAGCCAACATCACTAGGCAAGAAGAAGTGGGAACGAGGAGTTGTAACCAGGAGATTAGACGAGCGATCGTATGAAGTGGAGACAGAAAATGGAGCGATAAGACGAAATCGAGGTCATTTACGGATGACAAGTGAAAACGCTGACATAAGAAATAATGGAAAAGTCACTAATACAGACAACACCACAACCATTAGATCTACAGATAGGAATTCTACAGACATATGTGTTCCAGTCTACACAAACAACAGACACGTGAGAGAAACACACAGTAGACTTGATGAACCTGTCACTACACATGAGAACAGGACGAGCGTGAGACGGAATAGGAACGTATTACCTACCAGGTACAGAGAGTTTGACATGACCAGGTAAGAGTACAGTACCGGTATGACTGATTGCATGTCTGACTAACAGTCCAATACTGGTATGATATGAGGCACTGGCAGAAATGGAAATGCTGGATGAGAATGTTACAGGATGAGAAAGATTGATCTAAATGGAGTAAGTGAGTGAGAATACGACTGAAGCCACTGAATGAGGAGTAACCTAACATTACAGTCTGAATGATAAAGGTTTTGTAATGTGGATGGGAGTGTAAGGATATTATAATGCAGATCGGAATGCAAAGAAATTGTAATGCGAAAGGAAAGAGATTGGATGAAATTGAGTACGGTACTGGGTATGAGAATCTATAATTTTAAGTCAATCATATAACCTTTATTACTAATTTACTAATCCTGCATGATATAACCAATAACTTTGCATGAAACATTTTGTCATAATTATGCAGAACATTGAATATTAATGTTCTAGTGTACTAACTTTACTACTATACCAACAATTATTAATCCCATATAATCTCTTATATAATCCCATATAATCTCGTATATAATCTCATAAAATATATTTTTATGTTAAGTTGGCACAAGGGTATACAATATATTTTTATATCATATATTCACTATTTTTGGATATTCTCATGTAGGACAGTATTATCAACTAATAATTAACCTACCTCACCTAGTCTTGTAATACCATATAAATAAATTTGACTGATATAACTCATCTACTGTACTTCATATCTCATATTTACATACTAATAGATTAATATTCTAACAAAATTAATCACATTCCATACTGTATTAAAAATACTAATTACTGTACCGGTAACATACTGTATACAATACAGTACAGTACCAGTAACTATCAAATCATAGTACCCGGTACTGTACAATTTTATAAATCATATTAGTACTATTATTACTCTAGCTCATGTGCCATAATAGAATAATATTACTTAATAATCCTAGGAAACTACAAAATATCATTATTCTTCTAATACCAATTTCACTGGTAGCTATCATCTCAAAAGAGAGAGGATGTTACAATATTGGTATCAATATTGTTAAGCTAAATATATAATCTACAGGCAAGCCGATATCAAGGCAGGGCTTCCTAAAACCTCCCTTGATGACAGCTCTTTATTGTTATGTAACCAGCCACACCCCAATACAAGTAGAACCTCTATCCAATGTGTCTCATTATGAACCCGATATATATACCCATATCAACAGCACCCTCATACATGCTCTTCACTGCTTTCGGCAACTTCTTATCTACTCCGTATATTCTAAGTACTTTCCACAAACCTTCTCTATCCACTCTGTCATAGGCCTTCTCCAAGTCCATAAAGGCAACATACCATTTTTGTTGCTCCTCCAGATATTTCTGCACAGCACATTTCAGGGTAAAAATCTGATCTACACATCCTCTTCCCTTCCTAAACCCGCCCTGCTTGTCACCTATCCATTTCTCCGTTCTCGCTCTTACTCTCTCAATCACTACCCTACTGTACACCTTCCCTACTACGCTTAGAATACATATTCCTCGGTGATTACCACACACTCCTCTTTCCCCTTTACCCTTTTATAGGGGGACTATTATGCCTGTCTTCCAGTCATCAGGTGCACTCCCCTTCTCCCATGCTACTTTACACATTTTCCATACCCATGCGATCACTATCTTATCACCATACCTCAGCATTTCCCCACACACTCCATCTATTCCTTCTTTCTTTTCATGACCTGATCCCCACCTCCTCCTCTACTACTTTTCTTCTTCTCCCTCCCATACCCCATCTAACTATGTTTGTTGGCGCTTCATAAGTTCATTCCTTACATTCAGCAATTCGTTAACCCTTTCACATTTTTATGATGCAGAGGTTGCCAGATTAGCAATAATAAATAGAGTTCTCTCACTCTTATAATTACGTCTCCAAAATTAGTTTTCTGCCCACAGCTAACTCAAAGACAACTGCAGAGGTTGAAGTAACTAACTAAAGGTTTCTAAATACCCCTGATGGTAACAAAAGCTTTAAAATATCCCTAATAGGCTCAAAATTGCGTCAAGAACGTGAGAGGGTTAAAGTACTCCCTCCATCTTTCGACTCTCTCTTGCTTCTCGGCTAGCACTCGCCCCCCCAAAAATAGCCCTGGGAAAATTAGTGACATTAATATCAAAATTTTCTCATTAATACCATCCATTTTCAGAAAGATCACTTATTTGTTTCTGCCGTTAATAATAATAATAATAATAATATTTATTCAGTTAGCAATTTACAGAGTTGGTACCACATAGTATATTACAGATATGACATGTACCAGCTTTGCATAATTCCAACTAAGGATAGCCCAATAAGGCCGTTAGGTGTATTTCCATTGGGGTCCTTGTGGGATTAGGTTAGCTGGGGAAAAGGGGGGGATAAAAGAAATAGATACTTTAGAGAAAGTATTTCTAGGGGGTTATTTTAACCCTCCAGCCCCGGCTATGTATTATATATATATTCCCCAAAACCCGGGGGTTTTGGCCGAAAAACGTCTACGCCTAGGCTACCGTATCTTTGTTATTCTGACTGCTTCCGCATTCCCGCGCATCCCCAAGCGTAGATGTGTTTTTTACCTGTAGAATGGCGTTAAGTAGAGCTCTCTAAGTCAACTGGTTCAGTTGTGATGATGATTTCATTGGAGATAACTTTATGGCAAAAACAGACACTTTACACTACTTTTCGATACTTAACAACAACATACAGGCACACACGAACAAGCGACGCACTCCTTCTTGTGGCCGGAGATGCGGGGCGTCGGTCCAGCCGGCTGTTGTTTACATGCGTCGGACCGACGCCTCGCACACCAAGCTCACAGGCTTTCAACTACTGGGCGTTCAAGAGCCCTTCCGGGCAGCTCGGGTATGCTTTTTTATGGGCGTTCAAGAGCCCTTCCAGGAAGGAAGGGTTGATACCTTATATCCTATAGTAAATATCAGTAATCCGTAATCAGTAATCATTTCAGTTTGTTTTGCCTATCTCTTATGTCGTATTTAGTAGTAGACATAAGCTTGGTGCTCCCTCCTCACAGCTGTCCGGTTCAGGCGTTCCTTCAGGCTACGTCTGAAGGAATACAGTGTTCTCTTTTCACGGACTGACTGGGGTAGGTCGTTCCAGTCTTTGATGGCAGTGAAGAAGAATGTTTGCTTACCCTGTCCTTGGATTCTCGGGACCGTAAAATTAAACATCCTGTTTCTTGTGTTATGTCCACTCCTCTCATTTGCTTTAACAAAATCACTCTTTAGATACTCTGGAGCTCTGTCATAGAATATCTTGAAGGCATTAGTGAGCCTGATTTGCAGTTTTGCTTACCTTAGTGATTGCTTACCTTAGTGATAGTTAAGAGGCAAAAGAGTCAAAGCTCACAAGGGGTGCCTCTTCTCATTTTCCTTTCAGTCTCAAACTGGTCATATCTATTTTTAAACATATTTATACTTGTGCTGCTAACTACCTTTTCAGTGAGACTGTTCCATTTATTCACGATTCTCGATTTAAAAAACTTATTCCGTTTGGTGGTTCTGTGACGGGGCTTCAACAACTTCATGCTGTGTCCTCTGGTCTCCATATGTTGTTCTCTGGGAGCTAGCTGCAGATAGTCTTCCTCACCGATCTTGTCAATACCTTTTAGGATCTTGAAAGTTTCTATCATGTCTCCCCTTATCCTTCGTTCCTCCAGAGTAGTGAGACCCAGCTGGGCTAGTCTCTGTTCGTCTGCTAACCCCGCCAGCTCTAGAACTATTCTTGTGGCTCTTCGCTGTACCTTTTCTAATTTCTTGATGTCTCCCTTGGTGTATGGAGACCACGCCTGAATACAGTACTCAAGACGAGGTCTGACCAAGGACTTGTATAAAGTCAGCATCATTTCAGAGTCTAGGCAGGTCATGGTTTTCTTAAGAAGTCCCAAGATTGAATTGGCACTCGCTGCAGCTTTCACGACTTGCCTTGAGGGCTTTAAATTTTTGGCGATGATTACCCCAAGATCCTTTTCCTCTTCAGTTTCCTCCAAAGCTGTCGGTCCCAGTTGGTATTCATAGCCTGGGTTACTCCTTCCGATGTGCATGACCTTGCACTTTTCTTTATTAAATTGCAGTAGCCATTTCGTCTTCAAGCAGGTCATTGATAAATGCAAGGAAGAGAACTGGACCTAAGACACTGCCCTGTGGGACCCCACTCCATACCTGTAGCCATTCTGAATGGTTGCCCCTGATGCTGACCCTTTGCTTTCTGTTGTTCAAGAAGCTTTGTATCCACCTAGAGATTTTTCCCACCACTCCAAGAGCTTCCAATTTTGCTAGCAGTCGACGGTGAGGAACAGTGTCAAATGCCTTTCTACAGTCAAGGTATACCACGTCCACACTATCCCCATTATCCACAGCATTCTCTAAGTCCTCTAGGTACTCTAGTAGTTGGGTCAGGCAAGACTTCCCAGCTCGAAACCCATGCTGCCAGCTCTTGAGTAGATGGTTGCTTTCCAGGTGGTCAACTATGTATTTTCTCAGCAGCTTCTCCATGATCTTGCAGGGGACTGATGTAAGGCTAACGGAGTTCAAAGGAGTAGTCCTGTCTCCTTTCTTGAAAATGGGGCAGACATTAGCTTTGGTCCAGTCTTCAGGCAACTCCCCTGTATCGAGTGATGTCCGGTAGATCCTCCAGAACGGGTACGCTACAGAATCCACACACTCCTTCAGTACCGTAGGGTGAACTTCATCTGGTCCAGGTGCGGATTCTGCTTTAAGAGTTCCAATCATTGTCTTCACGTCCTGGACAGTGAAGTTGCACTCCCGTAGTCCTTCTTCTTGGAATATGTTGTCGATGGGTGGTATGTTCCCTGCGCTTTCCTTGGTGAATACTTTCTGGAATTCATTGTTTAGGATTGAACAGGCCTCGATCGTACTGGAGGTTAACGTACCGTCAGGACACTTTAGCTATAGCACTTCTTCCTTACTCTTTGCTTTGCTTCGTGTATATGCAAAGAAAGCTCGTGGGTTTGTTCTTACCTCAGTGGATAATTTTTTCTCAAACCAGTACTTGGCTTCCCTCACAGCTCGAGTAGATAAGTTTCTTTTCCTACAATAGTTTTGGTATCGGGCTGTCGTTCTTCTCTGCCTGTAGCTTATCCAGGCCTCTTCTTTTTGTCTTGATTTTATTCAGGACCCTATCAGTCATCCACTTAGGTTTGGGCTTTCTTCCGGTAGGAGATACCTCTTGGAGTGGCACACAGGATTCTAACATATTGTTGTAGTGGTGAAGGAAAATGCTCCACTGATCCTCAACACTCTTATTCTTGAGCTCCTCCTCCCATCTTACACCACTTATTAACAGGACTTTGGCTCTCTCATAGTTTCCTTTATAGAAGCATCTTTTGGGATTCTGCTGAGATGAGGGTAATCCTTCCACAAGGTACTCAAAAGTGAGGACACTACAAAGGAGTACAAAGGAAATCAAGCAACAACAGATCTAGTGACCCTTCTAGGTTGCTTGTCCTCCAAAACACTGAGGATCAAGTGTCCAAACAGTGGTTTAGAGTGGGTAAGGGAACATTGGAAAGGGAATTACTGCCCTGGAACTAATGTCCGTGGCAGGATTAGGAAGTTAGTAGGGGACAGATGGGTTAGTAACTGAGGGGGGGATAAAATAAAGTTATTCATTTACAAACGCAGTCAGTCGTGGGTTTGAAGCGAGATATTTGTCTAGGCGGAGTTTAAATGAATCAACGGTGATGCAGTCTATAACGTTTCGGGGAAGCCCATTCCACAAGTTGACAACTCGATTGAAGAAGAAATTCTTAGATTCGTGTGAGTTAAAAGATTTACCAATAATTTTGCAACCGTTTCCCCGCGTGTAATTAGATTGGTCGATAGTGAAGTACTTACTACAGTTCATATTGTCGATGCCTTTGATGATTTTGAACACTTGAATTAAGTCACCTCTTAATCTGCGCTGGGTTAAAGGAAATAGATTTAATTCTCTAAGACGCTCTTTGTATGGTTTGTTCTTTAGGCTAGGTATCATTTTGGTAACTCTACGTTGAACTCGTTCTAGCTTGTTTATATCTTTGGTAATAAGGGCACCAGGATTGAACGCAGTATTCCAGAAGAGGGCGGACTAAGGAATTGTAAAGGGTTAGGATAACTTCTTTGGATTTATGCTCAAATGACCTGCCTATAAAGCCAATTATTTTGTTTGCCTTCTTAACAACTTCTGAACATTGTTGACTCGGTTTTAGGTTACTCGATATTGTTACTCCCAGATCGGTTTCTCTGTTTACATTCTTAAGCTGAGTGCCATTCATCGAATAGTTTGCTTTCTCATTTAGGTATCCGATATGTAGTACTTTACATTTATCCGCATTGAAACTCATTTGCCAAATTTGGGCCCAACATGACAATTTATCTAGATTGTGTTGCATATCGTCAACTTGTTCTTTTGAGAGTACGCTATTTGCAATTTTTGTATCGTCGCAAATTTTGAGATTGTACAGGGGAGGCCCTCATCTATGTCGTTGATGTAAATTAGAAAGAGAATTGGTCCTAGTACCGATCCCTGGGGTACCCCGCTACTTACATTGGTCCATTTAGATGCCTTACCGTTTATGACTACTCTTTGCTTTCTGTCGCTGAGCCAATTTTCTATCCATTTCAACACACCGTCTTGTATTCCATGCGCTTTTAGTTTTAGCAGTAAACGTTTGTGGGGAACTTTGTCAAAGGCCTTTTGAAAATCAAGGTATATAATATCTACAGCTTTACTCTCATCGTAGAGGTTGAGGATATCGTGGAAGAAGTCTAAGAGGTTTGTTAAACAGGAACGTTTTTTACGAAAGCCGTGTTGAGTATCTTTAAGTATGTTATTTTCCTCTAAGTGATTTACGAGTCTGTCTCGTATGACCGTTTCTAGCATTTTACATACAACTGAGGTTAAGCTAATTGGACGATAGTTAATGGGTAGGGATTTGCTGCCTTTTTTGAATATCGGTGTTACGTTGGCTAGCTTCCACTGATCAGGCATAGTTCCAGACTGCAAGGATTTATTGAATAGTAATGTCAGTGGTTTGGAGAGCTCATCCTTAGCTTCCTTCAGAACTCTAGGTGAGATTGTATCAGGTCCAGGCGTTTTATTTACCTTGAGTTTATTTAAACAATTCAATACTTCTCTCTCTGTAACGGTGATATTGCTTAGAACATCTGAATTATCAATCTGAATCGGCGATGGTGTAGGGATATCACTGAGGTCTTCTGTTGTAAAAACTGATGCAAAGAAGGTATTGAGGGCATTACTCATTTGTACTTTGTCTTTGGTGTAATCTCCATTTTCATCGACTAACGGTCCAACAGTTGAAGTAACTACTTTTTTCTTTCTGATATAACTATAGAATTCTTTCGGGTTTGTTTTACTTTGATTCGCAATATGTAACTCTAAGGTCTTTTTACTTTGCTTAATTAACTTTTTGGCTTTGCGTCGTAGCTCTACAAATTTCACCCGTTCTTCGTCATTTTGTGAGGATTTTAATCTATCATTAGCAAATTTTTTAGCAAGCAGGCAGTTTGAAATATCTTTATTCCACCATTTGGGCTTATTATTATGGCCTGGACGCCGTATTTTCGATGGTATGCAGTCTTGCACTGCTTTTAGGTAAGTGGTTTCGAATAACTTCCAAGATGTATTTATGTCATTATTGTTAATTAAAAAGCTCCAGTCAGTTTCTTTAAACATAGCTCTAAGTTTATGGAAGTTTGCTTTCTTGAAATTAGGGACTTTTTCGATGCTACTATTTGGTTCGTTACTAGTAAACTTTAAAGTGAAAGTTATCGTACGATGGTCGCTGTTACTGAATTCATCACCAACATTCAAATTCTCTATTAATTCTTCTTTTGTTGCAAGTACAATGTCAAGAACGTTATTACCACGGGTCGGCGTTCGAACAAATTGATAAAGCGAACTCTCTTGCAAGTTCGTATACAAGTCATGTCCGGAGTGTGAAGTAAGAGTATCGCCCCACTTGGTCACAGGTAAATTAAAGTCGCCAAAAATTACGGTATCTTGTGAGTTACTTACATCTGCAATTTGTTCATAAATTTCTCGGTCAGTTTGCACTGATTGAGCTGGAGGTCTGTATATTAATGCAAGTATTATTTTTGTACCTTTATTATTCTTTATTAGCACAAAAGATGCGTCGACGTTCACAATTTGAGGTTTTGACAAGAGGGTAGGGTTAAGACTTTCTTTGATATAAAGTAAAACGCCACCTCCATTTCGATTTATTCGGCTTTTCTCAAACATTACATAACCGGGAAGTGAATACTCTGCTAAAAAGTCTCTATCTTCTGTATTGAGCCAAGATTCTGTTATGCCAATCACATCATAATTTTCTGTAAACACTAGCTCCTCTAAATCTGAAAATGTATTGCGTATGCTACGAGCGTTTGCATAGAAAACCTTTAAATTTGTTATTTTAGAACTCACGGAACGCTCTTTAATAATATTTTTGGTTCTTGTCGGATCTACATTTATGTTCATGGCTGTCCTCGGTCCTCGCTGTCTTCGGTCCTTATTGCTGGTGGTCCTCGGTTGCCTCTGTTTTTTTCTTGGCGTTGGATGATTTATGTCACTGCTGCTTCTTCTCTGATGGCGTTTTTTGATCCATGGCTGCGGACTGCTTCGTGTAGGAGACGACCCATGCGTGCTGAACCCACAGGGTTTAGATGAGTGCCATCCTTGCGGAACAGAGTAGGCTGGTTGTAGAAGTTGTCCCAGAGGTTGATGAATTCAACTTCTTCCCTCAGACACAAATATTTTAGTCGGCTATTTGTGCTGAAGGCCTTGTCGTAGAATTTATCAGGTGCGTCGATCTTGGGGAGAATGCCTGAGATGATGATATTCCTTGACTTGTTTTTGTAGTGCTGGATCATCTTGCGATATTTCTCCATCAACTCTTCGGATCTGGTGCGCATGACGTCATTTGAACCAGCATGGATGACCAAAAAGGGTATTTTCATTTGCATCCTTTGTGGTATCTTCGAAGGCTTCCACAATGTCGTCCAGTCCAGCTCCTGGGATGCAAAATCTTTTTCGTTGATTTGGGACTCTGTCGCAGAACTCTTCGACCTGTCCTCGTAGGATGGAATCCCCAACGAGCCTGGTCTCTTCTGGTTCGTCTTCCATCTCTACCAATATCTCAAATCTGTTTGACATTGTGACTGGTAGATGAGACCTTTTCTGCGTTGGCCGTGCACCGTTCCTCACTGGTGTAAAATCCGGAAACCTGTGGTGGCGGGACTCTACGTACAGGTCGGGGAGAGGAGTGGTTAGAACGGGGGCGAGGGGTTGGTACTGTTCGTGCTAGCAGGCTTCTTGCACGAGGAGTGGGGGAGAGACTAAGGTGAACAGGGCGGCTGTCCTGGTTTGATGTCGGCTCAGGTTCGTCAGAAACATCTGCTGCAGTGTCTACTGCAGGTGTTGGATTGTTGGCAGATGACGTTGGGGCGGTGGTGGATGCTGGAGTTGAAACAATTGGAGTTAGTGATACTCCAACATTGAGTGTTACAAACTCTTGGAGTGATTCCAGCTTCCTGGTGAGGGCGTTGATCTTGTTGTGGGCTTCATCCAATTTTGCTGTCAAATCCTCTCGTTGCTGGCAGAGTCGGCAGACTTGTGGATCGGCAGGAGCAAACATGGAAGCACCAAACCTACCGGCTCAGTTCGTACAGGCACGAGGCATGGTGACGATCACTTTCTTCAGATCACTTCACTCACTTAAAAACACTTAACTCACTTTAAAAACACTAAACTCACTTTAAAAATACTAAACTCACTTTAAAAACACTAAACTCACTTTAAAAACACTAAACTCACTTTAAAAACACTTCACTTACTTAAATAGGCCTAACCGAAAACAAAAAATTTGAAATACACACAAATAGGTTATCAGCGGTGATACCCTAACCGAAAATTAAAACAAAACAAAATTAAATTTGAATACGCAGTGATAGCCGAACCGAAAACAATTTTATGTTTATTTAAACAGAAATAGGCCACCAGGGGTTATAGCCTATCCTAACCGAAAACAAAAATTATGAAATACCGGTACGCAGAAATAGGCCACTATAGTCAAACAGATCTTAACAGGCGGTCCTACCCGCGGTTACTCCCTTTACATTGGTGCCACATGTATAATCCCTAACAACGAATATATATTATTTTCGGTATTAAGTACCTTAAGTCGGTTTGAAATACTCAGGCTATTTCTACAGGTACAAAAAAGCTTTATTGTTTTTATAATTAATTCGGTTATTAGTAAATTCAATGGACATTGTATACAGCTTGCCAACATGGCTACCGCGACGTTGTCAGACGTCGGCCAAAAAAACATCACAAATTTCACGTGATGGCGAGCTGCCAGGCGCGCGAAATTTATACTCTCACTTCATTTCATTCCTGACTTTGACACCATCCACAATGGAAGCCGCTCCAAATCGCCCCACCACTTGCATAGTCAGACAAAACAGATGGTACAGATGGTACAGTGGGGAACCTCTTAAAAAAAAATGCGCCGAAACTTTGTGATATTTTCTCAATATATATATATATATATATATATATGAGATAGTGAGAGAGCGAGAGCGCCAAAAAACTGGGGGGGGGGGGAGAATAAAGTGGATGCAAGTGTGGTGTGGTGTATGCGGGGGGGGGGGGGGGGGGGAGAGTGGTGTGGTGTGGTGTGTGTGTGGGGCCCCCCCCACAGGGTGAGTGGTGAGAGAGAGAGATAAATAGTAATATAATTTATTATAGCAATAATAATCTATGCATTCATGTGGGCTACACAGTCTTACACATACAGTATATAGAGAGAGAGCCGATCTCCCTACATTGACCTTGAACGGGGGGAGGTAGCGAGAGTAATTTGGAAAGGTTGTCGTACGGAAAGGGTCAAGTGGACAGGTGGCACCAGTGTAAGGGTATGTGACCGCGCCCATAACCGCCTGTTTGGGTCTGTAGGACTATAGCGGTGATAGCCTAACTGAAAATTTAAAAATTGAAGTACGCAGAAATAGGCCACCAGGGATGATAGCCTAGACTAACCGAAAACAAAAATAACCGAAAACAAAAATTATGAAATACCGGTACGCAGAAATAGGCCACCAGCGGTGATAGCCTAGACTAACTGAAAACAAAAATAACCGAAAACAAAAATTATGAAATACCGGTACGCAGAAATAGGCCACCAGCGGTGATAGCCTAACTGAAAATTTAAAAATTGAAGTACGCAGAAATAGGCCACCAGGGATGATAGCCTAGACTAACCGAAAACAAAAATAACCGAAAACAAAAATTATGAAATACCGGTACGCAGAAATAGGCCACCAGCGGTGATAGCCTAACTAAAAATTTAAAAATTGAAGTACCGTACGCAGAAATAGGCCACCAGGGATGATAGCCCAGACTAACCGAAAACAAAAATAACCAAAAACAAAAAAGTATGAAATATGCAGAAGTAGGCTACCAGGGGTGATAACCTACCTAAAAAAGCTAAACAAATATATATATATATATAATAGAATATGTAACTAAATATACAATTCACCAAATAGAGATTATATAAAAATAAAGTGTAACTGCACACAAGGGGTTAATATACTGTATCAACAGATGGCACTGGTGTCACTGTAGGCTAGTCAAGCAGGATTATATTTAGATAAACAAAGTTATCAGTCAAAGGTTACTACAAGATCATGCAAGCAACAACTAAAATTACAGATATATAGATACAGTAGGATACTGAATACGATAACTACTAGAGTTAATAAGAAAATACAAAGCTAGGTCGCTTAGAGGTGCGCGTGCGTCGTCTGCTACAAGCTAGGATAACAAATTTAAACAATGTTTATCAGTCAGAAAAGCAATAAAATAACATGCACGGCAACTACAGAACTATGTGGAGGTTAAACAAGCACTTAACTACTGTTCATGAAATGAATAAAGGGAATTGGGATATGAAATACTCAAATTAGGATCGAGTTTTCTCAGTGGCGATGCGGAGCTGTTGGCGATGCTAAAGCCGGCATGTGTGTGATACACTGTGGTCACTTTTTCCTATTGGGGCTTTGTACTGTAGGTTCTGAACATCCAATTCTTCTTTGGTAAAAATGAGATCAAGTAGAGATGGAGTGTCGCTTCCTCTTGCTCTTGTAAACTCTCCGACGTGCTGATTGAGAAACACATCTTGACTGGCGTCATAAAACTTGAGTTGCTTGCTCTCTTCTCCACCCTCTACATAATTTTCATCCCAGTTTATTTCCTTAAAATTAAAGTCCCCGCAGAGCATTGTCCACGGGACTATCTCCTAATGCTAATAGTGTCTGCCTGATGCTCCCATTGTACTCATTTGATGAATTTGGTGGCCTGTAGCTACAGCCCAAAAGAATTTTACTTCGTTCCATTTTAATTTCACAGACCACAGTTTCGTTGTTTCTCCATGCATCATTAAAACACTCCGATGAAGGAATGTCCTTTCTTATGAGTATGGACATACCACCCCCTAGCCCAGTTTCTGTGTCCTTCCTGTATACCTTGTATGAATTTATTGAATTACAATCAAAGCACTGGGCAGACAAATCCTGTTGACTTAACTTAGTTTCCGTAATAAAAATAACGTGGATTTTCCTTATTTACAATTATTGCAAGCTGATCACTTTTGCGGGCAGTATTAATACCATCCGCATTGGTGTATAACTGTATATACACTTAAGGGCTTCCGGTCCTACTGCTGGACTGGTGGCGCTTCTCCTTGGTTCGCTTGGCCTGGGGTCACTTGAGCTCCCTCTGCGGAGTGTGGCTGCATGTTGGTTGGTTGTCTTGGACTGATTCCTTGCTTTGGTGTCTGGTTCATGACATGTCCTTCCGTTTCTGTTTGCTGTGGTGTTGGGGTTCTGGGGTGTTCTGATAGTGTTATCTGCCTCAGTCTCCCTCTGGTTAGTATCCACTTTTTTCCCCTGGCACCAGATTCTTTGAGATTCTTGTTTCTCTGGTCCCTTTCCTTGACCAGCATTGCATGCTCCTATCTCTCTGAAAGTTCGATCCGGCATAATCTGAATGATGTTATTGTTGGACGCATTTTTGCATTCTTCCTTGTGCCTTTTTAGTATCTTCCACTTCAGGTCTTCATTCTTCAAAACTACCTTGGGTTCTTGTGTCCCTGTTGTCCTCGATCCTGTTGGAATTTTGGGGGGTTTAGCCGAGCCAGATACTTTATCTCAACTGGATCATTGATGCCCATTTATTTAACTATTAGAGCTACCCGTCTTCCCTTACCTAGCTCAAGTTATTCCTGTGTATTATATAGTAGGTAAGTTACGTTTTGGGGGATACTCATAACTCTCGGTATCATTCGGACCAATATCTACTGCCTCTCGGTTCGGTTCGATTCGATTGCTGGTCGGGGAGATAGCCTTTCGCAACGGCCTCCCCTTTTCTGTTTTATTTATTTTCTGTTTATGTTTATGTGGTTGTGGTTATTGATTTTTTTCTCTTTCTCCAAAGTTCATAGATTATATATTTAACTTCCTCTTTTTCTATTTTATTATCAAACAAACCTAAACCTTAAACTCTAAATAGAAATTGATAATGGTGAGAAAAATTGTAGAGATCTACATTAGTCAACCTATAAAGTTTTCTAATTTGATTAGAGAAAACGGATATGATAGGCCAAACTAAGATATTAAGCTTATTATTTTACCGTTCTCTCTCTCTCTCTCTCTCTCTCTCTCTCTCTCTCTCTCTCTCTCTCTCTCTCTCTCTCTCTCTCTCTCTCTCTCTCTCTCTCTCTCTATCTCTCTCTCTCTCTCTCTCTCTCTCTCTCTCTCTCTCTCTCTCTCTCTCTCTCTCTCTCTCTCTCCTGTTTATTATTCCTAGGGGGTAGAGGAGAAACGGATATATATTAAATAATTAAACCTGGAAAGATGAATTGGCCTAGGCTATAAAATTATACCGGTCGGCGGTTGACTTACGTGTTAAAATGTATATGTAGGCTATCTGTGGTAGTCCCAGTTATATCTATGAAGTACTTCTAGTATTAAAGGAACTTAGCTGTGATGCAAAGAGTGTAGGTTAGGTGATAGACATGTTGGGAGGCGAATATCGGGGAAGTTTTGGTGTTATGTGGCAGCAGCTGGCGGTCTGTCTTGGCGGGGTGAAGTCTGTGTGAAGTGTGTCTGAGATTCCCTTGTGTCGTGACAATATAAAATATATTTAAGGGTTTTATATCGTCCCCCGTGATTAAATAATAAGGGAAAATAAACTAAGATATAATTGGTGCAACCACAGTAATATTTATCCACAAAGATGAATAAAAATAAAGTAATGCGTTTAAACAAAAAGGAACCAGCTGTGAACCCGGGAAATTCAAACTACGGTATCTATACCAAGATTCACGACATACTCCGCCACCAGCTATACAAAGTATTTACAATTGTCCCGTCCCGATCATGGATCGCCACAATTGGGAGGAACCCAAAGCAGCCCGACGTGACGGCCTCTGAGGGGTATCACCTCGGTCCGCTCCAGTAGCAGGAAGGATATTATCAGAGTTCGGCTTGCTGTCGCCATCCACTACCTCTAAATCTATCTCTAGTGGGTATAGCTTAACCACCGGTCTGGTGGTCAAACCGGCTCTGTTTTAACCTGAACTACCCTACATTCGTGGTCAGGACCACGAAGAAGTTTCATTATCCGACCTATACGCCAAAAAAGTCGGGGGCCGTCATCATGTACTAGAACGACGTCCCCAACTTGCGGCGATGTTATCCCTCTGTTTACCATTAAGTGATGATGTTGCTCCCTGAGTGATATTAAATAATCAGTGCTCCACCTTTTCCACAGGTCATGTGAGAGTTTTGTTACATATTGGAAGCGTTGATTGACGGAATCGTTGTTACGCCACGTCGTGTCCTTGAGATCTTCATCCGTGACTTCTCGCCTTGGAAAGCTTCTGATCCGCCTCCCATGAACCAGTTGTGAAGGAGTGATGGGTAGAGGGTCTTCAAGATCACTGTACGTGTAGCCAAGCGGGCGATCATTGACTGTGGCCTCGAGCTCCAGTAACACCGTATTCAGTTCCTCTGAGGTAACCAATGCTCGACCCAGTACCTTCTTCAAGCCAGCCTTTAGGATGCCAATGACCCGTTCCCATATGGCACCGAACCATGGCGCCCTGGCCGGTATAAACCGCCACTCGCAATTGAATTTCGCTAGAGTACCTTTTAACCTTGCATCATCTATCAACTCCCGTAATGTACTGGCTCCGCTAACAAATGTGGTGGCATTATCACTCATCATAATCTCAGGGTAACCCCTCCTGCTACTAAACCTACGGAATTCATGCAAAAATGATTCGCAGGAGACGTTAGACACCGTCTCTACATGGACCGCTCTAGTAACTGCACAGGTGAATAAGACTACATATAATTTACTTACAGTACCCCCCTTATCTTTTACTGGTAAGGCACCTGTGTAGTCAACCCCCGTTACCTGGAAAGGACTCGCTTCCTGAACCCTAAACTCCGGCAATGGAGGGGCCTGTACAGCACGGTATGATGTACCTTGCAATCTCTTGCAGATGATACATCCCCTTAAGGCTTTCTTTACTACCTGTCTAATCTTGGGGATCCACCATCTTTGCCTTATGTAATTTACAACATAACTAACACCACTATGGTTAAACACTTTGTGGAAGTAATTACTAAGGAGAGTGGCTATACGATGTTTATTAGGGATAAGGATAGGGTACTTGGCGCTATCATGTAAAGCTGACAAGTGTAGCCTACCTCTACAGCATATCATGCCTCCCTCCATATAGAGGCCTAACTGCTTCACTATATTGCTTGGTGTGCCCTGTCCTTTTGACAAATAGTGGTGTTCCTCAGAGTAAGCTTCTCTCTGAGCTACCTTAATCATGGCTGACTCTGCTGCTCTTAATTCCGGCACCGTCAAGTATGCCGGTTTTGCCTGATAGTTCCCTCGTGTCTTCTCTCTAAGAGTCCTAATAAACCTAAGGACCCATGCCATTACATGCCATGACTTCATATATGAGCCATACCGGTCCCAATTCAATATGGCAGTAGGGGCAACCGGTACCGGCAATGACAGAGTTCCTTCTTGACTCATGTTACAACCCACAGTGGTGTCCCCTCCTATTGAGCCCGCTATTGGGCCATGATCAGGCCATAGCATTTGGTGAGGTAGCCATGTGGGCCCTCCCCACCAAAGCGAAGAAGCAACTAACGACCCATATGAAATCCCTCTGGTGACTAAGTCACTGGGGTTGTCCTCTGTGGATACAATGAAAATGAGCGCCGGGGACTAATGACTTTATCTCATCAACTCTATTCTGAACATAGATAGGCAAAATCTTCTTACTAGACAACCAGCATAGGGTTTTCTCTCTCTCTCTCTCTCTCTCTCTCTCTCTCTCTCTCTCTCTCTCTCTCTCTCTCTCTCTCTCTCTCTCTCTCTCTCTCTCTCTCTCTCTCTCTCTCTCTCTCTCTCTCTCTCTCTCTCTCTCTCTCTCTCTCTCTCTCTCTCTCTCTCTCTCTCTCTCTCTCTCTCTCTCTCTCTCTCTCTCTCTCTCTCTCTCTCTCTCTCTCTCTCTCTCTCTCTCTCTCTCTGTCAGTTTCTTAGTCAGCCTAGGATATCTTAGTATATGTCTGTGTCATGACTGAAACTCGCTAGATGTATTTGTGTTTACTTCTAGGTTAAATACCTTACTTTTCTTTGATTACCCATGATCCAGAATAATCTAATGTCTTTCTTTAAGGAGACAGTGGCTGTTTTTTTTTTTGTCTATTAATTAATGTATTCGTATATTTTATATTTCCACGCTAGACCTTCATCAAGCTTAGAAATACACCCCTTAGACCCCCCCCCCCCCCTTCAAGATAAATTTGTATATTTTTCGGTAGAAAAATTTCCCGGCCAAAGGCCTGTTTCTCTTTAGATTACAGGTTTGCTATCGCTCGCCAGGAAAAAATCGTCACCTAAATGGCAAGAAAGGTCTTAAAATTGACAACGAAATAGGGCGAAAGGTGTTAAAATCGCCAAACTAATGGGCTGAACGTCTTAAAATCTGAAAACTAATGGGCTAAACACGAGATAGAAAGGGGTCCAGAAAAACGACCCATCTCCCCTTAATTCAGTTCATAAATTCCATTCATGCATTAAATTTATCACTGGTAATTGACCTACGTATCCTGTATATGAATGTTCCTTGGGAATTACCCCCTTCTTTACCGGTGACGTCCTTCTCGTTAAATTCTGGCAACTATTTGATTATTTGGGTTCCCTGGCATCTCAACCAGTAGACCATTTCAACCAGTAGCTCTCAACCAGTGCCAAATTAACCCAGACCAACCAAACTAGTGCCAAAATATAGCAATAACCTAACCTAACCTAACCTAACCGTATTGGTTGATTTGGCACTGGTTGAGAGCTACTGGTTGAAATGGTCTACTGGTTGAGTTGACCGGTCACCGATTATTTTAATCAGCATAGGAAGGACCTCTAGCAATTTTAAAGGCTGCAAGCTATCTAATTTAATCCTTTGAGCGACCACAGATCCCTCCTAAGCTACATATAATCGTCGGTGACCGGTCAACTCAACCAGTAGACCATTTCAACCAGTAGCTCTCAACCAGTACCAAATCAACCAATACGGTTAGGTTAGGTTAGTACTATATTTTGGCACTGGTTTGGTTGGTCTGGGTTAATTTGGCACTGGTTAAGAGCTACTGGTTGAAATGGTCTACTGGTTGAGTTGACATGGAACCATAATCGTCTAATAGTTGCCAGAATATGATGAAGTGAAGGGGTAAACTCCTTCAGCACCATGACGTCATTTTCCCCATAGCCTGGTTACCATTGGACGATTTTCTTTAGTATATATAATCTACTTCCAGGACTCAAAGGGGGTAAATACCGTGTCAATAAACCCTCTTAGTAACATAGGTCCTTCTTAACCCTCTCACCACGGAAGGGCTCTTGAACGCCCATAAAAAAGCATATAACAGGTACCCGGATGGTCTCTTGAACGCCCAGTGGTTGAAAGCCTGTGAGCTTCGTGTGCGAGGCGTCGGTCCGACGCATGTAAACAACAGCCGGCTGGACCGTCGCCCCGCATCTCCGGCCACAAGAAGGAGAGCGTCGCTTGTTCGTGTGTGCCTGTATGTTGTTGTTAAGTATCGAAAAGTGGTGTAAAGTGGCTGTTTTGGCCATAAAGTTATCTCCAATGAAATCATCATCACAGCTCAACCAGTTGACTTAGAGAGCTCTACTTAATGCCATTCTACAGGTAAATAACACAGCTACGCATGGGGATGCGCGGGAATGCGGGAAGCAGTCTGATTAACGAATATACGGTAGCCTAGCCTAGACGTTTTTCGGCCAGAACACCCGGGTTTCGAGGAATATATATATAATACATAGCCGGGGCTGGAGGGTTAAGCTGTATAAAATCACCTATTTGTAGCCAGAATCAAAGGTATAAAAGGTGTCATGAGACTGAAGGGGTTAAGGTGACATAACATTTGACCACTTGCAAGTTTCAGGTTATAAGGAAGTTGGAGCCGTGAACATTGATATTAAACAGAAACGCAATAATAATGTAGGTTTTTTATGAATAAAATTAATGTTGAATTGAGTTTTGTGTATTTATGAATGTACCAACTTACCAAGACTATGGTTTAGCTGGTAATTCTGCTAAATATCGATGTCTACAGCTCCAACTTCCTTATAGAACGAAACTCTCAAGTGGTCAATTGAAGCTATTGACTTCGGGGGCTGATGATTGATTGGTGCTTCTGAATGCTTGTGTGCATGATTTTTGTGGGCGAAGTGTTATATGTGTTCTTCTCCTGTCAATTCTTTTTCCTCTCTTGTGTCTCTTGCTGATCCTCCCTACCCCTTGTGGGAGTAAGGGCTGGTTACTGACTGACTGACATATTAATGTGCCTTGGGAATTAAGATGACCTAATTGGCACGAAAAGTCTTAACAATGACAAAGAAATCGGCGAAAATCATACAATTTAAAAGCTAATGGGGCTAAACATGAAGGGGAAGGGGGTTCAGAAAAATAACACAAAATAAACAAATGCTTCCCCTTAAATGCTGTGGCTTTGTAGTGCCTCGTCGAAGTCCACGAATAAATCACTATGAAAAGTTTGTGTGTTCAAAATAGTTACCGGT
>CM064573.1:3152291-3182291 GCA_032716605.1 Paralithodes platypus
CCCTCACTACACATATTACCCCCCCTACGGGAGCTCCCTCACTACACATATATACCCACGGGACTCCCTCCATACACATATATACCCAGAGACCTCCCTCACTAATCACATACCAATATACCGGGAATTCCCTCACTACACATATTCTACCCAACCGGTGTGTTGGGGACTCCCTCAACTTATACAAGTACCCCCCGGGACCTCCCTCACTAACACTATGAATACCCACCGGGACTCACCCACTACCACATATATACCACCGGGACTCACTCCTAACACATCTGTATACCCACGGGCTCCCTCCCTTACACATATATACCCTCCGAGAATCCCTCACGACAAATATATAACCCCGGGACTCCCTCACTACACCATATATCACCCACACCGATAATCCCTCACTCACACATATATAACCACGAGACTCCCCTCATATACACATTATATACCCCGGTGACTCCCTCACTTACACAACTATAACCACCGAGACTCCCTCACTACACATATATACCCTGGGACTCCCTCACTACACATATATACCCCCGAGACTCCCTCACTACACATATTATACCCCCCGGGAACTCCCTCACTACACCTATATACCTCCGGGACTCCCTCACTACACATATATACCCCCGGGACCTCCTTCACTACACATATAGACCCCGCGGGGACTCCCTCACTACACATATATTACCCCCGAGACTCCCTCAGACAATTTATATACCCCCGGGAGTCCCTCATCCACACATATACTCCCGGGACTCCCTCCACGACACATATATACCCCGAGACTACCTCAATACAACATATATACCACAGGGAATCCCTCACTTACACATATATACACCGGTACTCCCTCAATGACAAGCAGTATATACCCCCCGGGACTCCCTCACTACACCATTATATACCCCGAGACTCCTCCTAATCACTACAAATTTATAGCCCCGGGACTCCCTCACTCCCAATATATACCCCCGGGACTCCCTCACTACACATATATATACCCCGGACCTCCTCACTACACAGGTCATTACCCGGGGACTCCCTCAATAAACATATATACCCCCGGGACTCCCTAACTAAAACATGTATACCCCCGCCGAGACTCCCTCACTACAAATATAAGACCCCGCGGGAATGACCTCACAATACCAATGTTTACCCAGGGGACTCCCTCGCACTACACATATATATACCCCCGGGACTTTCCCTCCCATACACATATATACCCCCGTGACTCCCTCACTCACACATATATACCAGGCCCGGGACTCCCTCACTACACATTTGATTTACCCACGGGAGCTTCCCTCACTAGCACATATATACCCCGGGGACTTCCCTCACTACACATATTATACCCCCGGGAACTCCCTCACTACACCTATATACCCCCGGGACTCCCTCAGCTACACATATATACCCCCGGGACGGTCCCGTCACTACACATATATACCCCCGCGGACTCTCCTCACGTACACATATATCCCCCCGGCGACTCCCTCACTAACATACACATATATACCCCCGAGGACTCCCTCACTACACATATATACCCCCGGGACTCCCTCACTACACATATATACCCCGAGACTCTCACTACACATATATACCCCCGGAGACTCCCTCACTACACATATAACCAACCCCCGGGCCTCCCCTCACTACACATATATCCCCTCAGAGACTCCCTCACTACAAATATTATACCCCCGGGACCTCCCCTCACTACACATATATAACCCCCGGGACTCCCTCACTACACATAATATACCCCCGAGACTCCCTCACTACACATATATACCCCCGGGACTCCCTCCCTAGACATATATACCCCCGGGACTCCCTCACTACACATATATACCCCGGGGACTCCCTCACTACACATATATACCCCCGGGACCCTCACTACACATATATACCCCGGGGACTCCCTCACTACACATATTATACCCCCGGGACTTCCCTCACTACACATATAGACCCCCGGGACTCCCTCACTACACATATATACCCCCGGACTCCCTCACTACACATATATACCCCCGGGACTCCTTCACTACACATATATACCCCCGAGACCCCCTCACTACACATATATAACCCCGGGACTCCCTCACTACACATATATACCCCCGGGACTCCCTCACTACACATATATACCGGGACTCCCTCACTACACATTTATACCTCCGAGACTCCCTCACTACACATATATACCCCCGAGACTCCCCTCACACACATATATACCCCCGGGACTCCCTCACTACACATATATACCCCCGGGACTCCCTCACTACACATATATACCCCCCGGGACTCCCTCACTACACATATATACCCCCGGGACTCCCTCACTACACATATATACCCCCGGGACTTCCCTCACTACAATATATACCCCCGAGACTCCCTCACTACACATAGATACCCCCGAGACTCCCTCACTACACATATATATACCCCCGGGACTCCGTCACTACACATATATACCCCCGGGACTCCCTCACTACACATATATAACCCCTACGCTCCCTCACTACACATATCTACCGCCGGGTCTCCCGCACTACACATATATCCCCCCCGGGACTCCCTCACTACACATATATACCCCCGAGACTCCCTCACTACACATATATACCCCCGAGACTCCCTCACTACACATATACACCCCGAGACTCCCTCACTACACATATATACCCCCGGGACTCCCTCACTACACATATATACCCCCGGACTCCCTCACTACACATGTATACCCCCGAGACTCCCTCACTACACATATATACCCCCGAGACTCCCTCACTACACATATATACCCCCGAGACTCCCTCACTACACATATATACCCCCCGCACTCCCTCACTACACATATAACCCCCGGGACTCCCTCAATACACATATATACCCCCGGGACTCCCTCTGACTACACATATATACCCCCGGGACTACTCCCTCACTACACATATATACCCCCGAGACCCCCTCACTACACATATATACCCCCGGGACCCCCTCACTAAACATATATACCCCCGGGACTCCCTCACTACACATATATACCCCCGAGACCCCCTCACTACACATATATACCCCCGGGACTCCCTCACTACACATATATACCCCCGGGACTCCCTCACTACACATATACCCCCGGGACTCCCTCACTACACATATATACCCCCGGGACTCCCTCACTACACATATATACCCCCGGGACTAATCCCTCACTACACATATATACCCCCGGGAATTTCCCTCACTACACATATATACCCCCGGGACTCCCTCACTACACATATATCCCCCGTGACTTCCCTCACTACACATATATACCCCCGGGACTCCCTCACTACACATATATACCCTCGAGACTCCCTCACTACACATATATACCCCCGGGAATCCCTCACTACACATATATACCCCCTAGACTCCCTCACTACACATATATACCCCCGGGACTCCCTCACTAAACATATATACCCCCGGGACTCCCGCACTACACATATAGACCCCCGGGACTCCCTCACTACACATATAACCCCCGAGAATCCCTCACTACACATATATACCCCCGGGACTCCCTCACTACCCAGATATACCCCCGGGACTCCCTCACTACACATATATACACCCGGGACGCCCCTCACTACACCTATATACCCCCCGGGACTCCCTCACTACACATATATACCCCCGAGACTCCCTCACTACACATATATACCCCCGGGACTCCCTCACTACACATATATACCCCCGAGACTCCCTCACTACACATATATACCCCCGGGACTTCCCCTCAACTACACATATATACCCCCGGGACTCCCTCACTACACATATATACCCCCGGGAATCCCTCACTACACATATATACCCCCGAGACTCCCTCACTACACATATATACCCCCGGGACTCCCTCACTACACATATATACCCCCGAGACTCCCTCACTACACATATATACCCCCGGGACTCCCTCACTACACATATATACCCCCGGGACTCCCTCACTACACATATATACCCTCGGGACTCCCTCACTACACATATATACCCCCGGGACTCCCTCACTACACATATATACCCCCGAGACTCCCTCACTACACATATATACCCCCGGGACCCCTCACTACACATATATACCCCCGGGACTCCCTCACTACACATATATAACCCTGGGACGCCCTCAACTACACATATTATATACCTCCGAGACTCCCTCACTACACATATATACCCCCGAGACTCCCTCACAACACATATATACCCCCGGGACTCCCTCACTACACATATATACCCCCGGGACTCCCTCACTACATATATACCCCCGGGACTCCCTCACTACACATATATACCCCGGGACTCCCTCACTACACATATATACCCCCGGGACGCCCTCACTACACATATAACCCCCGAGACTCCCTCACTACACATATATACCCCCGAGACTCCCTCACTACACATATACCCCCGGGACTCCCTCACTACACATATATACCCCCGAGACTCCCTCACTACACATATATACCCCCGAGACTCCCTCACTACACATATATTACCCCCGGGACTCCCTCACTACACATATATACCCCCGGGACTTCCCTCACTACACATATATACCCCCGAGACTCCCTCACTACACATATATACCCCCGAGACTCCCTCACTACACATATATAACCCCCGAGACTCCCCCACTACACATATATACCCCCGGGACTCCCTCACTACACATATATACCCCCGGGACTCCCTCACTACACATATATACCCCCGAGACTCCCTCACTACACAATATACCCCCGAGACTCCCTCACTACACATATATACCCCCGAGACTCCCTCACTACACATATATACCCCGGGACTCCCTCACTACACATATACCCCCGGGACTCCCTCACTTACACATATATACCCCCGGGACTCCCTGACTACACATATATACCCCCGGGACTCCCTCACTACACATATTATACCCCCGAGACCCCCCTCACTACACATATATAGCCCCGGGACTCCCTCACTAAACATATATACCCCCGGGACTCCCTCACTAGACATATAAACCCCCCAGGCCCCCTCACTACACATATATACCCCCGGGACTCCTCACTACACATATATAACCCCCGGACTTCCCTCACTACACATATATACCCCCGGGACTCCCTCACTACACATATATACCCCCGGGACTTCCCTCACTACATATATACCCCCGGGACTCCCTCACTACACATATATACCCCCGGGGACTCCCTCACGTACACATATATACCCCCGGGACTCCCTCACTGCACATCTCTGCCCCCGGGACTCCCACTCTACACATATATACCCCCGGCACTCCCTCACTACACATATATACCCTCGAGGCTCCCTCACTACACATATATACCCCCGGGACTCCCTCACTACACATATACCCCCGAGACTCCCTCACTAACACATATATACCCCCGGGACTCCCTCACTACACATATACCCCGGGACTCCCTCACTACACATATATACCCCCGGGACTCCCTCACTACACATATACCCCCGAGACTCCCTCACTAACATATATACCCCCGGGACTCCCTCACTACACATATATACCCCCGGGACTCCCTCACTACACATATATACCCCCGGGACTCCCTCACTACACATATAACCCCCCGTGACTCCCTCACTACACATATACCCCCGAGACTCCTCACTACACATATATACCCCCGGGACTCCCTCACTACACATATATACCCCCGAGACTCCCTCACTACACATATATACCCCCGGGACTCCCTCACTACACATATATACCCCCCGGGACTCCCTCACTACACATATATACCCCCGGGACTCCCTCACTACACATAGATACCCCGAGACTCCCTCACTACCACATATATACCCCCGGGACTCCCTCACTACACATATAACCCCCGAGACCCCCTCACTACACATATATACCCCCGTGACTCCCTCACTACACATATATACCCCCGGGACTCCCTCACTACACATATATACCCTCGGGACTCCCTCACTACACATATATACCCCCGGGACTCCCTCACTACACATATATACCCCCGAGACTCCCTCACTACACATATATACCCCCGGGACTCCCTCACTACACATATATACCCCCGGGACTCCCTCACTAAACATATATACCCCCGGGACTCCCTCACTACACATATATACCCCCGAGACTCCCTCACTACACATATATACTCATTTTAACTCCTTTAATAGGTTATCCGGGGCTGGGAATACTGAAGGGGTTAAAGATTGAGAACACACACGCATACACACACACACACACACACACACACACACACACACCATATAAGAGTACCTCTAAGATGAACAAAGATCGAATACTGCTACTACTAATAATAATAACACACACACACACACACACAAACAGGGTTACAACCAAGAGAGAGAGAGAGAGAGAGAGAGAGAGAGAGAGAGAGAGAGAGAGAGAGAGAGAGAGAGAGAGAGAGAATCAACTTAGAAAATGTCACGTCAGAGTAAAAGGGTTATTTTACATATTCTTAACCCTTTCATTCCTAAGAGATTCCTTTTAAGGGGCCCTCACACAGTCAGGATTGCGAGTTAGTGGGAGTCTAACAGGAGTCGCTAGGAGTCGCTAGAGTCACTAGAAGTCATCGATTTTCACCGCGCGCTAGTGGGAGCCTAACAAGAGTCGCTAGAGTCACTAGGAGTCATCGATTTTCACCGCGCGCGAGTGGGAGCCTAACAAGAGTCGCTAGAGTCACTAGGAGTCGTCGATTCTCACCGCGCGCGAGTGGGAGCCTAACAGGAGTCGCTAGAGTCACTAGGAGTCGTCGATTCTCACCGCGAATAGGACCGAGAGTCCGAGTTTTCTCCTACTCTTAGTGACTCTAGCTCGCACTCCTGATTGTGTGAAGACTCCTTTCTAGTGGCAGTTATTTTATTTTATTTTTTATTTTTTTTGGTCTATTAATTCAATTATTCATATATTTCTCTAGTTTCCTGGCCAGACCTCCATCAAGCTCAGGCAAACACCATCATCCTAGACCCTCTTGCAAGATATATTTGTACATTTTTCGGTGCCTCTTAAAATTACAAGCTCGCTATCGCTCGCCAAGAAAGAATCGACACCTAAATAGCACGAAAGGTGTACAAATTGACAACAAAATGGGGCGAGAGGTGTTAACATCGTCAAACGAATGAGCCAAACGTCTCAGAAAAGGCTAAACACGAGGTAGAAAAGGGACCCGAAAAGCGGCCCATCTCCCCCTAAAGTGAACAAAATCCTCTGGCTGTAGCATTAACCCCTTCAGTACCGGTGTCGGCCTTTTAACGATATTCTGGCAGATGATTTGTGTCAGTTTCAAAGGGCCTCCAGCATTAGCAGGCTTCGAGCTATCTCACTTAAGGGGAGATCTCCACTGGAGGGATTTTTTCCTTGACCCCTTTCTCCCTCATGTTTAGCCCCATTGCTTTTGATATTATAAAACGTTTGCCCCATTAGTTTAGCGATTTTAAGAACTTTCACCCCATATTAAGACCTTTCGTGCAATTCAGGTGTCGATTTTATCCTGGCGAGCGATAGCGAGCCTGTAATTTAAGAGGAACCGGCCTTTGGCCGGGACAATTTTTCTACCGAAAAATGTACAAATTTATCTTGAAAGGGACTCAAGGGGGTGTAATTTTAAGCTTGATGGAGGTCTAGGGAACACACTAAATACCTCCTCTTAAGGGGAGGTTTTTTAGTTTGGTCCCTAGACTTCCATCAAGCTTAAGTTACACCCCCTTGAGCCCTTTTCAAGATAAATTTGTACATTTTTCGGTAGAAAAATTTCCCGGCTGAAAGCCGGTTCCTCTTAAATAACAGGCTCGCTATCGCTCGCCAGGAAAAAAATCGACACCTAAATGTCACGAAAGGTCTTCAAATTGACAGAAATGGATCGAAAGTTCTTTAAATCGTCAGAATAATGGGGCGAACGTCTTAAAATTAGAAAAAAAAACAATGGGGCTAAACATGAGGGAGAAAGGGGTCCAGAAAAAGAAAGAAAAAAAAAAAAAACTCCAGTGGTGGATTATCATTTTACCCACCACAGATCCTTCTTAAACTGCCCCCCCCCCCCCCCCCCCCTCCCCCCCAACCCCTCTGTATAGCTGGAATCCAATGATAACAAAAGACGCCGTCGGTACAGGAAGGGTTAATAAAGGATATATATATATATATATATATATATGTGTGTAATTCGTCTGAGCAGCATCATCATATACGTTCATTAATGGGGAGATTTTCAACTGGAGGGGTTTTTTTTTTCTGGACTCCTTTCTCCCTCATGTTTAGCCCCGTTGTTTTTTTCTAATTTTAAGACGTTCGCCCCATTATTTTGACGATTTTAAGAACTTACGACCCATTTCTGTCAATTTTAAGACCTTTCGTGCCATTTAGGTGTCGATTTTATCCTGGCGAGCGATAGCGAGCCTGTAATTTAAGAGGAACCGGCTTTCAGCCGGGAAAATTTTCTACCGAAAAATGTACACATTTATCTTGAAAGGGGCTCAAGGGGGTGTAATCTTAAGCTTGATGGATATCTAGGGACCAAACTAAAAACCTCCCCTTAACCCCTTCTGTACCGGGGATATATTTAGACGATTTTGTGCGGCAAATAAACTTATTAATAAAAGGAAAGCCGGATTTAATCTGGTGACCCTATATGACCTCCCTGACCTGACCTGACCAGTAGTGACGCGTTATAATGAATAGGGAGGGAGGGAGGGAGGGAGGTGATGGAGGAGGTCATGGGTCAGGTCAGTTGAGAAGAGGGGTCACAAGCGATTCTTGACTGTCCTCTCTGCTGGTTAAGCCTGTGTTACATACATACATACATACATACACACATACCTACACTAACACACTCATACACACAGATAAACACACACACACATACTTACATATATACACACATACATACACTAACACACTCATACACACAGATAAACACACACACACACACATACCTACATATATACACACATACATACACTAACACACTCATACACACAGATAAACACACACACACATACCTACATATATACATACATACACTAACACACTCATACACACAGATAAACACACACACACATACCTACATATATACATACATACACTAACACACTCATACACACAGATAAACACACACACACATACCTACATACATACACTAACACACTCATACACACAGATAAACACACACATACATACCTACATACATACATATATACACACATACATACACTAACACACTCATACACACAGATAAACACACACACACATACCTACCTACATACATACATATATACACACATACACACACTAACACACTCATACACACAGATAAACACACACACACACACCTACATACATACATACACACATACATACACTAACACACTCATACACACAGATAAACACACACATACATACCTACCTACATACATATATACACACATGCATACACTAACACACTCATACACACAGATAAACACACACATACATACCTACATACATACATACATACACTAACACACTCATACACACAGATAAACACACACATACATACCTACATACATACATATATACACACATACATACACTAACACACTCATACACACAGATAAACACACACATACATACATACATACACACATACATACACTAACACACTCATACACACAGATAAACACACACACACATACCTACATACATACATATATACACACATACATACACTAACACACTCATACACACAGATAAACACACACACACACATACCTACATACACACACACATACATACACTAACACACTCATACACACAGATAAACACACACACACACACTTACCTATTCACACGCACACACACTAGCATATGGACACACTCACTCACACACATACACTCTCTCTCTCTCTCACACACCAGTAAGACACGTGACCTAGACGTGTGTGTATGTGTTTGACCTGACCCCTATACAGTATGTGACCTACCACCACCTACATACCCACCTAATATGGTATATAGCATTAAGAGGGCAGGTCGCCACTTGAGGGATTGTTTTCTTGACCCCTTTCTCCCTCATGTTAAGCCCCATTGATTTTGATATTATAAAACGTTTGCCCCATTAGTTTAGCGATTTTAAGAACTTTCACCCCCATATTAAGACCTTTCGTGCAATTCAGGTGTCGATTTTTTCCTGGCGAGCGATAGCGAGCCTGTAATTTAAGAGCAACCGGCCTGTACATTTTTCTACCGAAAAATGCTCTACCGAAAAATGTACAAATTTATCTTCAAAGGGGGTCTAGGGGGTGTAATTTTAAGCATGATGAAACGCAGGGAACAAACTAAATACCTGGCCTTAATGCTATACCATTATACATTTGTAACTGTAAATCACGGTGGTAATCAGTATTGCTTGTATAATGGCAACATAATACCGGTTGACTGGGAGAGACACACATAATTCAATACTGGGTTATAGAAAGGAAGGACACACGAAGATTACCGTTTGTTCAGTCTATGCTGATGCCATAGGTCAATTATTACATAAGAACATAAGAACATAAGAAAATGGGAGTCTGCAGAAAGCCGATTGGCCTAAGCAAGGCAGATCCCTGTCCCACCCAACCCCAAATCAATTACAAAGCCCAATTATAGGCTCAACACTCTAATACCCTGAGGATCATCCTACCAAAACGGTTAGAGATTACCGCAGGATTATGGGGGTCTGCAGAGCGCTGATTGGCCCAACCCGGCTGATCCCCCTTCACACCCAACCCTTCTCGTCCATATGCTTATCCAATTTTATCTTAAAGCTCCCTACAGTTTTAGATCCCACTATAGCACTTGGTAGTCCATTCCACCCATCTACAACTCTGTTACCAAACCAATATTTGCCTATATCTTTTCTGAAACGAAATTTATCTAATTTGAAACCATTGGTACGAGTTCTTTCGCTATCACTGAGCTTTAGTACATGTTGTCATGTCCCCTTTGTTAATCCCACTAACCCACTTGAACACCTCTTCATATCCCCTCTAACTCTGCGTCTCTCTAACGAATGTAAACCTAATTTCTTCAACCTTTCATCATACGTAAGATTTCTAATATTATGGATCATTTTTGTCATTCTAACGCTGTACTCTCTCCAATGAATCTATGTCCATTCTGTAATAAGGACACCAAAATTGGGACAGCATAATCCATATGGGGTCTCACTAATGACAAGTAAAGTTTTAAGATAAACATCAGCAGTTCTGTTACTCACACTCCTAGAGATGAACCCGAAGAATCCTGTTTGCCTTATTACGAACGCCTATACACTGTTTTCTAGGCTTCAAATCATTGCTAACAAACACACCTAGATCTTTCTCGCAGGCTGAATTTTCTAATTCTAAATTAGCTAGTTTATATTTAACATTTGTTTGCATCTTCCCTATCTTTAATACCTTGCATTTGGTCAATGTTAAACTTCATCTGCCAATTTACTGACCATTCATGTAAGGTATCTAGATCCCTTTGGAGGCACTCTATATCGCTATCTGAATCAATTGATCTCCCCATTTTAGTATCGTCTGCGAATTTACTTATCCTACTAGTTATACCTAAATCTAGGTCATTTATGTATATAAGAAACAACAGGGGGACCTAATACCGATCCCTGGGGGACACCACTTTTGACTGCTCCCCACTCTGACTTGGTACCATTTATGCTGACTCTCTGTTTCCTACCAATTAGCCATGACCTAATCCATCCCAACAACGCCCCACCTATTCCATGTGCCTCAACCTTTCTCATCAATCTCTCATGAGGGACTCTGTCGAAAGCTTTACTGAAATCTAAATATATAATATCGTATGCCTTGTCATTATCTACTGCTTCATATACCTCTGAGAAAAAACTAAGCAAATTAGTTAGGCAAGAACGTCCCTGTGTGAATCCATGCTGAGAAGAATTGATTAAGTTAAATGTTTCTAAGTGGTTTCTCATTTTCCTAGCAATAATTGACTCTAGTAGCTTTCCTATGATTGAAGTGAGACTAATGGGACGGTAATTGGATGCTATTGATTTATCACCTTTTTTGAAAATCGGAACTACATTTGCAAGCTTCCAAGCTTCTGGAACTATACCTGTTTCTAATGAATTGTTAAAAAGAAATGTTAATGGGTAACTTAACTCATCTCTGCATTCTTTTAATACTCTGGCATATACGGTACCTCATCGGGACCAGGCGATTTCTGAGGTTTCAGTCTGTCAATTTCCTTAAGCACATCATTTCTACTTATAGTAACCGTACTTAACCTATTTTCTATACTATCTCTATACACCTTACGGACTTCTGGAATCTGTGCCAAATTTTCATTAGTGAAAACGGATAGAAACTGACTATTTAATGTACTGCACATTTCTAAATCACTTTCTGTCATTTCTCCTATCGAAGTTTTAAGGGGGCCTATTTTATCTCTAACTTTAGATTTATATAGCTGGTAAAAAGCCTTAGGGTTATTTTTTGAGTCATTGGCTATCCTGATTTCATAATTTCTTTTGTCTGTCCTTATACATTTTTTAACCTCTCTTGATAGAATCTGATAGTATGCAAGTAGGTGAATTTCGCCTTTCTTTATTTTTCTATATATTCCTCTCTTTTGTCCTAGAAGATCTAATAGTCTATTATTCATCCATTTGGGTTGGTTCTGTGTTGATCTAAATTTTCTTTTGGGGATATATTTATTTTGCGCATTGTGGAGTGAAGAAATAAAATTATTATATGTAGCTGTCAAATTATCCTGAGTTAAGACAGGTATCTGAGAGAGAGTATGTTCATTAGCGCACCTGGGTCCACTTAATAGTGTAACCATAGGATCGACTCTTAAGGCTCGTCTTAATCCACCATAATTGGCTTTTCTGAAATCTGGGATAAGTGTCGTATTCTCTTTAGCCTTTCCTGTCCATTGTATGTTAAAATAAATTGATTTATGATCACTATTTCCTAGTTGGTCTCCTATCTCTACATTATTTATCATTTGTTCATTATTACTGAGAACTAAATTGAGGATATTATTACCTCTAGTAGGCGAGTCTATGAATACCAGTGGACCATTAAATCCATCGGTAGAGCTTAAGGGGAGACGGGGCGTTTTTCTGGCCCCCCCCCACCCCCCCTTCTCCCTCGTGTTTAGCCCCATTAGGTTTCAGATTATATAACCTTCGATTCCATTAGTTTGGCGATTTTAACACCTTTCGCCCCATTTCGTTGTCAATTTTAAGACCTTTCGTGCCAATTAGGTGTCGATTTTTTCCTGGTGAACGATAGCAAGCCTGACATTTTAAGAGCCGGGCCTTTGGCCGAGTGCATCCTCCTATATGTTGTACCCTTAAACACCCCCCCCCCCCCCCCCTAACCTTGTCCTCTGTGTCAATAGTCGGCACGAGGGTCACTGGTCAGGTCATGGTAATGTCAACTCAGGTCACACATGTCTTTAACAGTGTCACCTTGTCAATAGTGGGCACGAGGGTCACTGGTCAGGTCACTGTAAGGTCAACTCAGGTCACACATGTCTTTAACAGTGTCACCTTGTCCACTGTGTCAATTGTGGGCACGAGGGTCACTGGTCAGGTCACTGTAAGGTCAACTCAGGTCACACGTCTTTAACACTGTCACCTTGTTCACTGTGTCAATAGCCGGCACGGGGGGTCACTGGTCAGGTCACGGTAAGGTCATCTCAGGTCACGTCATATCTTGAACAGTGTCACTCAACTCAACCTGACGGGCACCAGAAGAACATGACCTCTGGGAGACGTCGGCTTGGATACAGAGTTGTATGGTATACCGAAGCAGTTTGGCAGAAGAATTGTGAATTTCTTGATAAAAGTATCAAAATTGTCACACGCAATCAAAACCACAATACAATCATAGTTTTAGATATGGAACCATCATAGTTTTAGATATGGAACCATCATAGTTTTAGATATGGAACCATCATAGTTTTAGATATGGAACCATCGTAGTTTTAGATATGGAACCATCATATTTAGATGTGGAACCATCATATTTAGATGTGGAACCATCATATTTAGATGTGGAACCATCATATTTAGATGTGGAACCATCATAGGTTTTAGATGTGGAACCATAATAGGTTTATCATGTTGGCTTTGGCAAATCCCTCTTCAATTAGTTATCATTAAGGAGAGATATCCACTTGAGGGAGTTTTTTCTGGACTCCTTTCTCCCTCATGTTTAGCCCCATTGCTTTTCTAATTTTAAGACGTTCGCCCCATGATTGTGATGATTTTAAGAACTTTCAACCTATTTCTGTCAATTTTAAAACCTTTCGTGCAATTTAGGTGTCGATTTTATCCTGGCGAGCGATAGCGAGCCTGTAATTTAAGAGGAACCGGCTTTCAGCCGGGACATTTTTCTACCGAAAAATGTACAAATTTATCTTGAAAGGGGGTCAAGGGGGGTGTAATCTTAAGCTTGATGGATATCTAGGGACCAAACTAAAAACCTCCCCTTAACCCCTTCTGTACCGGGGATGTATGTTATATTTTCTTCTAGCAATATGTAGACGACTTTATACAGCTTAGAGAGGATCTGTGGCAGTTAAAAGGGTTGATTGAGATCGTTGGAAGCCTTATAATTTGCTAAAGATCTTTCCTAAAGTGAATACAATCGATTACTAGGCGCCAGAATAAAATCGATTACTAGGCGCCAGAATACAATCGATTACTAGGCGCCAGAATACAATCGATTACTAGGCGCCAGAATACAATCAAAACACGTCGTCGGTATAGAAGGGGTTAAAGTTCTGAAACACGGATATGCCTAAACTTGATACGCTCAATTACGCTCAATAATAGATTGTTAACTTTATTTTATTTTCCATTATTTTCCAAAGATTTCCATTGTTGAAAATACTTGAATGAAGTAGATACTCTTCTCCTCTCTCTATTTCTCTCTCTCTCTGTCTCTCCCCATATTTCCCTCCTCTCTCTCTCTCCCCCCATATTTCCCTCCTCTCTCTCGCTCTCGCTCTCTCTCTCTCTCTCTCTCAATTCCTCTCCCGATATTTCCCTCCTGTACCCTCCTGTCCCCCCCCCCCCACCCCCCAAACCCCCCCCCCCCCCACACACACACATAAGAAAAAGGGGTGATCCATCTTGGCCGAGGTGATCCCAGAAGGTGAGGTTGATGGATCATGAGAGAGAGAATTTGTATGTGTGTGTCTGTGTGTGTGTGTGTGGGTGTCTGTATGTGGGTGTCTGTATGTGTGTGTGTGTGGGTGTGTGTATGTGTGTGTGTGTGTGTGTGTGTGTGTGTGTTGTGTTGGTGTATGTGGGTGTGGGTGTGTGTGTGTGTGTGTTGTGTTGTGTGTGTGTATGTGGGTGTCTGTATGTGTGTGTGTGTGGGTGTGTGTATGTGTGTGTGTGTGTGTGTGTGTGTGTGTGTGTTGTGTTGTGTGTTTGTATGTGGGTGTGGGTGTGTGTGTGTGTTGTGTTGTGTGTGTGTATGTGGGTGTGGGTGTGTGTGTGTGTGTGTGTGAGAGTGATTGTGAGTTACATATAGTTACATTGATACACAGACTACACAGACCTTGCGGTCCCTTCTAGGCAGTCCGGAATTAATGCTGACATAGAATATGCTACAAAGTGGAAGGCATGGATAGCAAAGCAGAAGGCTCTCTCCCCACCCACCAATCTCTCCGACATGAAATTTAGTTGGGGAACCAAGGCCCCCAGCAGCATGAGACCACATCTATTGGGAAATTTATAGTAAAGAAGGAAGTTGAGAAATATTGTATACTACTGATGACTAACTTAATATTGTATACTACTGATGACTAACTTAATATTGTATACTACTGATGACTAACTTAATATTGTATACTACTGATGACTAACTTAATATTGTATACTACTGATGACTAACTTAATATTGTATACTACTGATGACTAACTTAATATTGTATACTACTGATGACTAAATTGTATACTACTGATGACTAACTTTAATATACTGATGACTAACTAATGATTGTATACTAACTGATGACTTTAAGATTGTATACTACTGTACAACTAAATTGATCTTTTTGTCTCTTAATACTCCAGACAGAGAGAGAAGAGAGAGGAGAGAGAAGAGGAAGGGAGAGAGAGAGAATGAGAGATAGAGAGAGATGAAGGGAGGGGAAGAAGAGAGATGAGAGGGAGAGAAGTGAATAGTGAGGAGTAAAGAGTGAGAGAGAAGACAGGAGAAGGAGAAGAGAAGAAGGAAGAGAAAGAGAGGGAAGAGAGGATCGAAGAGAGAGATAAGAAAGACGGGAGATGAGAGAGTAGAGATAAGAGGAGATGAGAGAGAGAAATCAGAGAGGGGAGGAGAATGGAGAGATAGAGATCAAAACACAAAAAACGACGATAAGAGGAGAGAGAGATGTGGAGAGAGAGAGAGAGAGAGAGAGAGAGAGAGAGAGAGAGAGAGAGAGAGAGAGAGAGAGAGAGAGATGAAGTGCAGGTGTGAAGTGCGGAAGTGGTGAAGAAGGGGGAGATCTGAAGGGGAAGTGGTCCGTATGGCTCACTGGGAACTGTGGGTCAGAACATGAGGGAGAGGAGAGGGGAGGGGAGGTGAGGGGGGGGGGAGGGGAGGGGGGAGGGAGAGGGAGAGGGGTGGGGGGAGGAGAGGGGGGGAGGGGCTGGGGGAGGGGAGGGAAGGGATGAGGGGAGGGGAGGGAGGGGAGGGGTAAGGTGAGGGGTGGGGAGGGGAGAGGAGGGAAGGGGTGAGGGGAGGGGTGAAGGAGAAGGGGGGGGGAGGGGAGGGGAGGGGAGGGGAGGGGAGGGGAGGGAAGGGGTGAGGGGAGGGGAGGGGAGGGGGAGGGGAGGGGAGGGGTGAGGTGAGGAGGAGGGGTGAAGGAGAAGGGTGGGGGGAGGGGAGGGGAGGGGTGAGGTGAGGGGGAGGGAGAGGGGAGGGGTGAGGGAGAAGGTGGGGGAGGAGAGGGGTGAGGGGAGGGGAGGGGAGGGGAGGGGAAAGGGGAAACTTGATCAATGCAATATGTCGAACCGAAGTAATGTATGTTTGAAGACTTGACTGAATCCATATTACCACCAACCCACCAATTAACTTACACAAAAATCCTACTAAACGACATCAATAATACTAATGAATGCATGTGGCACTCCAAGGATTCGAACCTAGTTTACTCACACCGAAATTCCGCGCACTAACCATTACGCCGCTATCGTAACGGCTATGAGAAGGAATGAAGCATAACACCCCGTTCCTAACATTAACCATCAACTACACCCCGTTCCTAACATTAAGCATAACACCCCGTTCCTAACATTAAACATCAACTACAAACCCCAATGCACTTGAGTAAACTAATGCAAGCATATTATGGTCCTCCCGGGATTCGAACTCGGGACACCACACCCAGAACACCAGCATTGTTTTGGCCACTTTATCCCTTCCAACGACATCACTGGAATTATTAACCATGCATCGAGTTTATATATATATAGAATAATCACGATGAAAAAGAGAAAACAAAATTGGCTTTGGTTTAAGGGGGGTGACCTGTTTTTGTTCTGTCCTTTTCTATCTTTCTCTGGCTTGTATCCATTTGGCCCCATTCAGCCTACTGTTTTAAGACGTGTATCCCCATCCAGGTTTCAATTTCTTACTGGTGAGCGGTAGCGAGCCAGCATATTTTTTATTTTTGTTTGACAGCAGGCTAAATTTGTACATTTTTCGATAGAAAAATGTCTCCGGCGAAGCCGGATTTCTTCATATAATGCTGGCTCGCTATCGCTCGCCAGGAAGAAATCGACACCTAGATGGGGATAAACGTCTTAAAATAGTTGGCTGAATGGGGCCGAATGGGTACAAGCCAGAGAAAGAGAGAAAAGGACAGAAATAACAAAAAGCAGGTCACCCACCTTAACCCATGTATTTATTTGTTCATTTATGTACCTTTTTATAATTTATTAGTTACCTCCCTACACCTCCATCAAGCTTATAATTACACCACCAAGACCCCCTTTCAAGATAAATTTGTACATTTTTCGGTTGATAATTTTCAGGCTTACTATCGCTCGCCAGGAAAAAAATATCGACGCCTAAATGGCACATAAGGTCTTAAAATTGACAGAAATGGGGCAAAGGTTCTTAACATCAACAAACTAATTGGGCGAACGTCTTAAAATTTCAAAAGCAAGGGGGCTAAACAAGAGAGGGAGAAAGAGGTCCAGAAAAAAATCCCTCAATTGAAAATCACCCCTTAAAGCTTCTTATTCTTCTACTTAACCCATTCAGCTTAGGAAGGACCTCTAGCAATCATTAGGCAACAGACTATCTCATGTTAATCCGTTTAGCGACCACACATCCTTCGTAAGTTGAGTAAAATCGTCTAATGGTTGCCAGAATCTGATACAAAGGAGGACCCCCGCTGAGGATATAATGGCAACGATAGGCATAATGGGAGAGCTACATAGAGTTACTTATGCCGGTATCACACGAGCGCTTTTTCCCTCAACATTTATACTAAACACTGATCTGGCAGCTTATGAGGTCAACATTAAATTATATTATTTCGGTCACCTAAATTCATCTACCATCAGTCTAGTTTCCGATACCAGTGCAAAATATTTCAGAAATATTGACAGCAAATTGTTAATCATCGAATGTTGACTATAGAAGCTCTCGTGTGATACCGGCTTTAGATACACAGACTGCACCCACCTTGCGGTCCCTTCTAGGCAGTCCGGACTAAATTCTAACATGGGCTTTGCTACAGACTGGAAGGTAAAGAGAGCAAAGAAGAAGGCTCTCTCCCCACCCACCACTCCCTCCGACCTTTGATCAGCATGAAGTTTAGTAGGGGAAACAAGGCACCCAGCAGAATTAAAAATAAAATAAAATAATAATATTAATAAATAAATACAAACAAAAACAAACAAAAATACTGAGAAATTCATAGTAATTATTTCCACTTGAGGGATTTTTTTTCCTTGACCCCTTTCTCCTGCATGTTTAGCCCCATTACTTTTGATATTTTATGACGTTCGCCCCAATAGTTGGGCGATTTTAAGAACTTTCACCCCATTTCTGTCACTTTTAAGACCTTTCGTGCCATTTAGGCGTCGATATTTTTTCCTGACGAGCGATAGCGAACCTTTAATTTAAAATAAACCTACAAAATGAGAGAGAGAGAGAGAGAGAGAGAGAGAGAGAGAAAGAGAGAGAGAGAGCGAGAGCGAGAGCGAGAGCGAGAGCGAGAGCGAGAGCGAGAGAGAGAGGTAGGTAGGTCACGAGCCATCATCCGTGGTATCAAATTACACCTGATATGTGGAAGCTCCAGCGCTGCCAATCCATGACCAGAGAACTGACTTCATTAAGGGAGCCCACCTCGCTTGTTTTCTCTTTCTCTTCCCCTCTCTTTGGCTTGTATCCATTCGACCCCATTTAGCCAACTGTTTTATGACGTTTATCCCCATCCAGGTGTCGATTTCTTCCTGGCGAGAGATAGCGAGCCTGCATTGTATGGAGAAATCTGGCTTCGCCGGAGACATTTTTCGATAGAAAAATGTACAAATTTAGCTTGCTGTCAAAACAAAAAAATATATATATGATGGCTCGCTACCGCTCGCCAGGAAAATATTGACACCTGGATGGGGGTAAACGTCTTAAAACAGTAGGCTGGATGGGGCCGAATGGATACAAACCTAAGAGAGCGGGAGAGAAAGAGGAAAACAGCGAGGTGGGCTCCCTTAAATGGTTTGAGTATACCCTTGCTAAAACATTTTTTTTATAATTAAAAAAAAAAACACAAAAAAAACAATTCCCATTTTAGATTTACAGAAGAGCGACCATTACTTGCATTAAGCCGGAGTCACACGAGCCCTTTTTCGAGCAATTTTTACGGGCAATTATGGTCTGGAAGCTTAAACAAATATAGTTTATCAGAATTCAGCCGCCTTACATAATCTACCTTCAGTCTAGTTGCCGATATCAGTGCATAAAAGTCCCGAAATTATGCGAGAAAAAACTTGCTCATAGAAGATTGACGGAAGAAGCGCTCGTGTGACAGTGGTTTTATTGCATGTCCACAAATATTTCAGTAATGTAAGCATGTTTCCTTCTAGTGTTTCCCCTTTTTTTCTGTTTTTGTTTTTCTTTTTTATTAAGGTGACCGTTACAAAATGGTGTACAGTCGCGCTAATAAGTCATGTCTCGGCACCAAGTATGTTTTGATCAATATTTGGTATCAGGAATATTTAAGCTTCATTTCTTCATATCGAGTGCAATATACAAACATGTTCCTACACTTACCCACCCTATTCAACATCTGGCAGATATTAATACAGCACAGAGCAAGCCAAACGTAATGACAGCTGGGACATGACTTATTAGCGCGACCGTACAATCGATCTTATTCTAGTTTCCTTATAGTTTATCTTATTGTGCCAGTACCAGTACCTCCCTAGAATCAACCTAGTTGTTCCCCAATTCGGCCCTCCGCCACGACCTTGCTAACTGACGCCCTCTTTCCCCCCCACAGGGTACCGGAGGGTCGGGGTACTACCAGGAGCGGGGGAGTTGTCACTATAACGACTCCTCCAACACCTACACACCATTAACAGGTACAGTAATATTATACAGTCTCACATCAAAGTACACTCTCTCCCTCAATCAATATTTCCTTCATCCTATGACTTAAACTGCTTTAAACTTTGTGTGTCCACGCATTAACCCCAACGTCCCCTGAATTTGGTTCTCCGCCACTCTGTTGGCTTTGGGGGAGACACTCGTACAGGAAACCAGTCTTTGTCTCCTTCATAAAAAAAAAAAAAAAAAAAAAAAAAAAAAAAAAAAAAAAAGCATACACAGCTCTGAATTGACCATGGTTAGAATCATGGTTTGACACGTTCCTCTAGCTTTAATGATTTCCAAACCATGCAGCTACTTACTGTGTTGCATCATGCCATATACACCTCCCTAGACCTATTGCCCCTATTGCTAAGTTTGCTAAGCTTCTAGTGTCACGGAGGAGCTCGCCGCCTCTCGTTCTAGATAGTTTAGGGGGGGTGACCTGCTTTTTGTTATTTCTGTCCTTTTCTCTCTTTCTCTGGCTTGTATCCATTTGGCCCCATTCAGCCTACTGTTTTAAGACGTTTATCCCCATCTAGGTGTCAATTTTTTACTGGTGAGCGGTAGCGCGCCAGCATATTTTATATTTTTGTTTGACAGCAGGCTAAATTTGTACATTTTTTGATAGAAAAATGTCTCCGGCGAAGCCGGATTTCTTCATATAATGCTGGCTCGCTATCGCTCGCCAGGAAGAAATCGACACCTAGATGGGGATAAACGTCTTAAAACAGTAGGCTGAATGGGGCCGAATGGATACAAGCCAGAGAAAGAGAGAAAAGGACAGAAATAACAAACACAGGTCACCCCCCTCAACCCAGAGGTCTGACAAGAAAGAGAGTATATTATTTCATTTCCCAATTATACCGATTTTGTATACCACTCTCTCCACTACCACAATCTTCTGCCTCAATATAAATGGTATGCAATCAGACTGGGGTATAGTAAAGAGTGGAGTCCCACAAGGATCTGTTTTAGGCCCTCTACTGTTCATCATTATATTAAGGGGAGGTTTTTAGTTGATTCCCTAGACTTCCATCAAGCTTAAAATTACTCCCCCTTGACCCCCTTTCAAGATAAATTTGTGCATTTTTCGGTAGAAAAGTGTCCCGGCCGAAGGCCGGTTCCCCTTAAATTACAGGCTCGCTATCGCTCGCCAGGAAAAAATCGACACCTAAATGGCACGAACGGTCTTAAAATTGACAGAAATGGGGCGAGGGTTCTAAAAATCGCCAAACTAATGGGGCAAGCGTCTTTAAATCTCACAAGCAAGGGGGCAAAACATGAGGGAGAAAGAGGTTCAGAAAAAAATCCTCCAGGTAGAAATCTCCCCCTAACGACCTTGATGTAGGAATAACTATAGTCAATTGTTTTCCAGTTGATGGTAAATTGAATCCCTTGGTAGCTGATACCTCGATAATTAAGGGGAGATGTCCACTTGAGGGACTTTTTTCTTGACCCCTTTCTCCCTTATGTTTAGCCCCATTGTTTTTCTAATTTTAAGACGTTTGCCCCATTATTTTGACTATTTTAAGAACTTTCAACCCATTTCTGTCAATTTTAAGACCTTTCGTGTCATTTAGGTGTCGATTTTATCCTGGCGAGCGATAGCGAGCCTGTAATTTAAGAGGAACCGGCTTTCAGCCGGGACATTTTTCTACCGAAAAATGTAAAAATGTATCTTGCAAGAGGCTCAAGGGGGTGTAATCTTAAGCTTCAAGGATATCTAGGGACCAAACTAAAAACCTCCCCTTAATGGAAATATGTGGAACTACTATGGCTGTGGGTCGTATTAATGCCAAGTTTACATAATCAACACCATATTTCGCTACAAAATCTACCTTACAGCCGAGTAACCAAGATAGAAACATGACAATATCGATACAAAATCTACCTTACAGCCGAGTAACCAAGATAGAAACATGACAATATCGATACTAAATCTACCTTACAGCCGAGTAACCAAGATAGAAACATGACAATATCGATACAAAATCTACCTTACAGCCGAGTAACCAAGGTAGAAACATGACAATATCGATACAAAATCTATCTTTTAGCCGAGTAACCAAGATAGAAACATGACAATATCGATACAAAATCTACCTTACAGCCGAGTAACCAAGATAGAAACATGACCATTTACGCTCAGCTGGAAACCAAATAGACTATGCCAAATAGACTATGCCAAATAGACTATGCCAAATAGACTATGCCAAATAGACTATGCCAAATCAGTAAATTTCTAGATGAAACTAAAATCGGAAGAGTGACCAATTCTGATAATGATATCCAAGCTCCCCAAAGAGATCTGGATACACTACACGAATGGGCAGTAAATTGACAGATGAAGTTCAATGTAGATAACAATTAATGCAGTGTAGTAATATTTGGGAAATCTATAGAAAATGCAGGATACAAGTTAGATAACGTGGATATAAGTAACTCAGATATTGAAAAAGACTTGGGAGTCATCGTCAACAGTGATTTGAAACCAAGGAATGCATCAGTGTTCGAAATAAGGCAAATAGAGTTCTTGGATGTATATCTAGAAGTGTGAGTATAACAGAACAGCAGATGTGATCTTGAAACTTTATATCTAGAAGTGTGAGTATAACAGAACAGCAGACGTGATCTTGAAACTTTATATCTAGAAGTGTGAGTATAACAGAACAGCAGACGTAATCTTGAAACTTTATCTAGCGTTAGTGAGGCCACCTATGGATTATGCTGTTCAATTTTGGTGTCCTTATTACAGAATGGACATAGATTCCTTGGAGACAGTACAACGAAGAATGACAAGAATGATTCATAATAGAAATCTTTCATATGAAGAAAGGTTGATGAAACTAGGCTTACATTCACTAAAGAGACGCAGAGTTAGAGGGGATATGATAAAGGTGTTCAAGTGGGTTAGTGGGATTCATGATATGATACAGGTGTTCAAGTGGGTTAGTGGGATTCATGATATGATACAGGTGTTCAAGTGGGTTAGTGGGATTAATAAAGGGGATATGATAAAGGTGTTCAAGTGGGTTAGTGGGATTAATAAAGGGGATATGATAAAGGTGTTCAAGTGGGTTAGTGGGATTAATAAAGGGGATATGATAAAGGTGTTCAAGTGGGTTAGTGGGATTAAGGGGAGATTTCCACTTGAGGGATTTTTTTCTGGACTCCTTTCTCCCTCATGTTTAGCCCCATTGCTTTTCTAATTTTAAGACGTTCGCCCCATTATTTTGACGATTTTAAGAACTTTCGACCCATTTCTGTCAATTTTAAGACCTTTCGTGCCATTTAGATGTCGATTTTATTCTGGCGAGCGATAGCGAGCCTGTAATTTAAGAGGAACCGGCTTTCAGCCGGGAAATTTTTCTACCGAAAAATGTACACATTTATCTTGAAAGGGGGTCACGGCGGTTTAATCTTAAGCTTGATGGATATCTCGAGACCAAACTAAAAACCTCCCCTTAATAAAGGGGATATGAACGTTGTACTGAAAGACATAGGCAAAAACGGGGTTGGTAACAGAGTTGTAGACATGTGGAATAGGCCACTTAGCGCCATATAGGAGGATCAAGAACGGTAGAGAGCTTCAAGATAAAATTAGATAGACATATGGACGAGATGAGCTTGGGTGTGAGAGGGATCTGCCTTGTGTGGGCCAATTGGCTTTCTGCAGACTCCTATTTTCTTATGTTCTTATGTTTTGGTTTGGCGGAAGGCGTTTTCTTAGCACATGGGACAAACTAAAATACATTGCTTGCAAATGACAGAAGCTAGCAATATCCTCAACAGTAATCGAGGGGGGTGTGACCTGCTTTTGTTCTCTCCTTTTCTCTCTTTCCCTGGCTTGTATCCATTCGGCCCCTTTCAGCCAATTGTTTTAAGACTTTTATCCCGATCCAGGTGTCGATTTCTTCCTGGCGAGCGATAGCGAGCCAGCATTGTATGGAGAAATCAGGCTTCACCGGAGACATTTTTCTATCGAAAAATGTACAAATTTAGCCTGCTGTCTAAAAAACAAATCAAAATATGCTGGCTCGCTACCGCTCGCCAGGAAAAAATCGACAACTGGATGGGGCTAAACGTCTTAAAACAGTAGGCTTTGGGGCCGAATGGATACACGCCAAAGCGAGAGGGAGAGAAAGATAAAACAAGCGAAGTGGGCCCCCTTAAGGGGAGGTATTTAGTTTGTTCCCTAGACCTCCATCAAGCTTAAAATTACACCCCCTTGAGTCCCTTTCAAGATAAATTTGTACATTTTTTGGTAGAAAAATTTCCCGGCCAAAGGCCGGTTTCTCTTAAATTACAGGCTCGCTATCGCTCGCCAGGATAAAATCGACACCTGAATTGCACGAAAGGTCTTAATATGGGGTGAAAGTTCTTAAAATCGCTAAACTAATGTGGCAAACGTTTTATAATAGCAAAAGCAATGGGGCTAAACATGAGGGAGAAAGGGGTCAAGAAAAAAATCCCTCAAGTGGAGATCTCTCCTTAACCAATACTGTATACTGCAATGACCCACAAGACGTCGGACCAGGTATTGTTAAGAGGGGTGACCTTTTTTTTTAATTCTCCTTCTCTCCCTCTCTCTGGGTTGTATCCATTCGGCCCCATTCAGCCTACTGTTTTAAAAAATGTATCCCCATCCAGGTGTCGATTTTTTCTTGGCGAGTGATAGCGAGCCAACATTGTATGCAGAAATCCGACTTTGCCGGAGACATTTTTCTATCGAAAAATGTACAAATTTAGCCTGCTGTCAAAAACTTATTTATAAATATGCTGGCTTGCTACCGCTCGCCAGGAAAAAAAATAGACACCTGGATGGGGATAAACGTCTTAAAACAATAGGCTGAATGGGACCGAATGGATACATACCAGAGGGAGAGGGAGAAAGATAAAAAAAAAAAAAAAAGGTCACCCCCCTTTAATATTGCACCTCTCTCTCTCTCTCTCTATCTCTCTCTCTCTCTCTCTCTCTCTCTCTCTCTCTCTCTCTCTCTCTCTCTCTCTCTCTCTCTCTCTCTCTCTCCCTCTCTCCTCTCTCTCTCTCTCTCTCTCTCTCTCTCTCTCTCTCTCTCTCTCTCTCTCTCTCTCTCTCTCTCTCTCTCTCTCTCTCTCTCTCTCTCTATCTCTCTCTCTCTCTCTCTCTCTCTCTCTCTCTCTCCTCTCTCTCTCTCTCTCTCTCTCTCTCTCTCTCTCTCTCGTTCTAACCCTTTTCTTCGTCCACACAGTAAACAAAGGATATATAAAAAAAAATCCTCTCTCTCTCTCTCTCTCGCTCTCTCTCTCTCTCGTTCTAACCCTTTTCTTCGTCCACAAAGGCTGTAATACAATTAATGCGTCTATTGACAATGATTTACCTAATGCTTTTATGTTTTATTGACATGAGTAGGGGGAGATCGCCACTTGAGGGATTTTTTTTTCTTGACCCCTTTCTCCCTCATGTTTAGCCCCATTGCTTTTGATATTATAAAACGTTTGCCCCATTAGTTTAGCGATTTTAAGAACTTTCACCCCATATTAAGACCTTTCGTGCAATTCAGGTGTCGATTTTATCCTGGCGAGCGATAGCGAGCCTGTAATTTAAGAGGAAGCGGCCTTTGGCCGGGAAATTTTTCTACCGAAAAATGTACAAATTTATCTTGAAAGGGACTCAAGGGGGTGTAATTTTAAGCTTGATGGAGGTCTAGGGAACAAACTAAATACCTTCCCTTAATACTACGAGTAAACAGTTATAAGGGTAGATTATTATATGGACACCTTAATTTCCATTGTCATACCCTTAGTCTTATACAGTGCCCCACTTATTCTATTTTATTATTATTTATATATTACATTTTCTATACATTTATTTTTATATTACATTTTCTATACATTTATTTATATATTACATTTTCTATACATTTATTTATATATTACATTTTCTATACATTTATTTATATATTACATTTTCTATACATTTATTTATATATTACATTTTCTATACATTTATTTGTCATTATATATTTCCTTACTTTTTTCCCAGGACAATCCAACCAGTGCACTGTACAAATTATGGGTATGAAAGGAGAAATTAAAGTGGCCATAATAATCTCCCCTATTGAAGGTATATTGGTGGTAATCAACCCATTTTATACAAGGACAGAAAGGTAAATCACCATCAATATACCCAATGATTTTATACCCCCCTCCCATATATTTTAAGACCCTGGATTCTGTTTATATTAAACATTATTTTAACCAGTAGATCTCAACCAGTGCCACATCAACCAGGGCAAGCAAAGTAGTTTCATCTCTTAAGTCTTTATTTAACCTAACTTAACTTAGCTTAAGGGGGGTCACCTGCATTTGTTCTCTCATTTTATCTCTTCCTCTGGCTTGTATCCATTCGGCCCCATTCAGCCTACTGTATAAGACGTTTATCCCCATCCATGTGTCGATATATTACTGGCGAGCGATAGCGAGCCAGCATTGTATGGAGACATCCGGCTTCGCCGGAGAAATTTTTCTATCGAAAAATGTACAAATCTAGCCTGCTGACAAAAACTTTATAATAAATATGCTCTCTTGATATCGCTCGCCAGGAAAAATTCGACACCTGGATGGGGATAAACGTCTTAAAACAGTAGGCTGAATGGGCCGAATGGATACAACCCTGAGAGAGAGGGAGAGAGAGAAAAAAAAACGCGGTGGGCTCCCTTAGGAGTATTGGAGGATTTAATACTAGTTAACAGGTACTGTGGTTGAAATGGCCTGTTGGATTAATTGTCCCTCTGCCCCATTCCTTATAATTTATTCATCACATCTTCTTTAATTTGTCTTCAACCTTCTTCCTAATTGATTATAAAGTTTATTAACTGTAATTAGGCCAGGAATCTTAACCCCTATCGCCTGTAGTTCGGAAAGGGCTAGAGCGAATGAGACGTACAGTTCCCTGCACAAATTCCATTCCTCTCCGAGATATTTGTTATGAAAATGAAAATAGCATTATTGAATTAGGAGAGTTCATTGTTATGCAGTAGTTAATTTACCGTCTTATACAATTGTTGAATAAGATACTACATTCTTAATTAAATTATACTGGGAGAGAGAGAGAGATACCCTACCCAGGATTCGAACCCACTCACTCAAGTATTGGGCATCTCATCCACTCCACCATGAGCGGATATAAGGGAAGCCACCTTAGTTCCTATATGAGGGAAGCCACCTTAGTTCCTATATCAAGAACCAGGTTATAGTCTCGTGGAGGACTATTAGTGCCGCAGCGTAGCAAACCAATTGTTAATTTTTTCATAAAAGCACCAAAATTGGTACACATGTAGAAAAATGTATTCCGAACAATTCTAGATATGAAGCCACTCGAGATTGTGCCTTGGTCAGCTTTGGCGGCCATTTTCCAAAATGGCCGCCATTCTACTTTAACAACATGGGATATCTGTCATTGTTATTCGTTTTGTAGGTTTCTTAGAGGTGATAAATACTCCATGTGATGTGCAATTACAAATGAAAACAAAACACATGTCATTTGTGTTGATTTATTATATATTCAACCATTGTTTTATGACAAAAATGGTCATTTGTATGGGAAAATGCATTTTCGCACCTGTGCATAGGTGACTCATCTACAATGAGTTCAAGGCAGGCCACTTCACAGTGCAAAAGACCAAGAGGGCATTGTCAGCAATTCCTCTTTACAAGCGCACGAACAGAATAATGCCCGTGTCACTGGTGACGGAGGTGCCGTTGGTCTTACAGATAATCCCAGTGCTCTGAGGTGCTGGATGGTCGCCGGACCCGAGGTGGCCAGAGTTATCATGGAGTTTGAGGAGGCGAACATGTATCGAAACGCCAATGAGAAGACAGGTCAACATGAAGATACACCAAGTGCACAGAAAGCATTTGCCAAAGATGTACGATCGCTTGTGGCTGTCATTGAAGAGCTGGGGAATCCCTTCGAGGAGGATAGTCAAGATTTGCTGGTCCTAGACACCAGGGATATTGCTGATCCTGCAGTGATTGGCACAGTTCGCACTGTCAAGCAGATTGGACAAACAAAGTTTGAGGCATACTCAAATAATTGCCTCATAGACAGAACCAACGCTATTGACGAACTTATGGAGAAGAACAAGCTCCACCTATTCGGAACGCACAGAAGACCAAAAGTGCCCAAAGGAAAGGAAGCATCTATGAAGAATGATATGGCCTTATTTGCAAGACTCCACATCGACTGCCAGAACCGCGATGGGAAGTGGAGCTCTTCACCTTCCTGTCCGATGTGCTGGTGCAGTCCTTCCATGACGAGGCAAAGGAGCTGGTAGTCACTTATGGGGAAGCAGTGATCTGCCTTCCAAGGCAGGAAGATGAAAGCTCACTGGCTCCATGCAGTCATGAAGAGGTGGACACTTGCATCATGCTGCATGTGGCCCATGCTGCACAACATGACCACCGTCAGATTCAAGTTCGAACCGTAGACACCGACGTTGTCGTCTTGGCGGTGATGGTAGCCCAGGCACTACGATGCGTGGATGAACTCTGGATTGCCTTTGGGACGGGCAAGAACTACCGCTACATCCCTGCCCATGAAATAGCTGCCTCCCTCGGCCCACAGAAGGCACGTGCCCTCCCTGTCTTCCACGCCATGACCGGATGTGACACGGTATCAGCATTCGTGGGGCATGGCAAGAAATCTGCCTGGGCCACATGGAACTCTTTTCCAGACCTGACAGATTCCTTGGTCACCCTGACCACCACGCCAGTCAACATCCAGGATGACACACTGCACTGCATTGAAAGATTTGTGGTGCTCCTCTATGACCGCACCAGTCAAAATACGGACGTCAACGAGGCCAGAAAGAAACTCTTCGCCAAGAGGAACTCTGTCCAGCGCATCCCACCTACCTACCATGCTTTGGAACAGAATGTGAAGAGATCAGTCTTCCAGGGTGGTTATATCTGGGGGCAGGTCTTGGTCCCTCAACCCGTGCTTCCATCACCAACAAGCTGGGGCTGGTGGGAAACAGAGGATGGGTCGTACGAACCGCTGTGGACCACACTCCCTGAGGCTTCAAAATGCTGCTTAGAGCTGGTTTCGTGCCGCTGCAAAAAAGGCTGTAAAAACCGATGCAAGTGCAAGAAGGCTAATCTGCAAATGCAGTGGACTGTGTGCTTGTGATGGAGACTGCGAGTAGACACAGACTACCAGTAGACAGAGATTGAGATATTAGCCTAGCTTAGAATGTGGAAATGCAAAGTTGCATTGTCTGTAAATGTGTT
>CM064573.1:3187291-3207291 GCA_032716605.1 Paralithodes platypus
GCTTCTGGAAGTTGGTTCGGGGTGGGCAGGGAGGGAGAGAGGACAATAATTGTGTGTGATACCGTGTGCTGGGTGTTGTTTTGATATTTCTTGGTGTCTGTGGGTGTGTTGCCATGTAGTTTAGTGGGTGGTCTTGGTTCGTGGAGCCTGTTTTTGTTCTGTCCTTTTCTATCTTTCTCTGCCTTGTATCCATTTGACCCAATTCATCCTACTGTTTTAAGACGTTTATCCCCATTCAGGTGTCAATTGTATACTGGTGAGCGGTAGGGAGCCAGCATATTTTATATTTTTATTTATTTTTTTTACAGCAGGCTAAATTTGTACATTTTTCTATAGAAAAATTTCTCCGGCGAAGCCGGATTTCTTCATATAATGCTGGCTCGCTATCGCTCGCCAGGAAGAAATCAACACCTAGATGGGGATAAAAGTCTTAAAATAGTTGGCTGAATGGGGCAGAATGGATACAAGCCAGAGAAAGAGAGAAAAGGAGAGAAATAACAAAAAACAGGTCACCCCCTTAAACTTAACGTTGGCAAACACGTTGCCTTAAATCCACGACTGACTGCATATTTTGTACATGAATAAAGTGCTTTGTTTTGTTTAAGACTAACGACTGTCCCCTACTAACATCCTGCCACGGACATTTATCCCAGGGCAGTCTTCCCTTTCCATTTTTCCCTTACCCACTCTAAACCACTGTTTGGACACTTGACCATCAGTGTTTTGGAGGGCAAGCAGACTTGAGGGGGTCGCTGGATCTGTTGTGGCTTGATTTCCTTTGTACACCTTTGTACTCCGGTGCCATCTCCCTCTCTCCCCCCCCCCACCCTCTCACCTTTACTCACAGACATCAATAGGGAGCAGCGGGCCAACCATTGTTTTTACCTAAGAATCCCTGAACCACATCCAGAAAGGTCACAAGATATTATTATCACTTTAAGACGGTGTCACACGAGCGATTTCTCCGCGTCAATTCCTACGAGCAATTGTAGTCTGACAGCTTCAATATTTAAGGGGGTGACCTGCTTTTATTCTGTCCTTTTCTATCGTTCTCTGGCTTGTATCCATTCGGCCCTATTCAGCCTACTGTTTTAAGACGTTTATCCCCATCCAGGTGTCAATTGTTTACTGGTGAGCGGTAGCGAGCCAGCATATTTTTTAGTTTTGTTTGACAACAGGTTAAATTTGTACATTTTTCGATAGAAAATTTCTCCGGTGAAGCCGGATTTCTTCATATAATGCTGGCTTGCTATCGCTCGCCAGGAAGAAATCGACACCTAGATGGGGATAAACGTCTTAAAATAGTTGGTTGAATGGGGCCGAATGGATACAAGCCAGAGAAAGAGAAAAGGAGAGAAATAACAAAAAGCAGGTCACCTCCCTTTAATCTGGCTGGTAAGAGGTATTGACTCTCAGATATAGCACTGTTTTTCAACCTGGCCTATATTGACAGACCTGGCCTATATTGACAGACCTGGCCTATATTGACAGACCTGGCCTATATTGACAGACCTGGCCTATATTGACAGACCTGGCCTATATTGACAGACTGCCTATATTGACCTGGCCTATATTGACAGACCTGGCCTATATTGACAGACCTGGCCTATATTGACAGACCTGGCCTATATTGACAGACCTGGCCTATATTGACAGACCTGGCCTATATTGACAGACCTGGCCTATATTGACAGACCTGGCCTTGATAGATAAACAAATATATAAATAGATAAATAAATAGACAGCCAGACATATAGTTACATCGAGTTACATAGATACCCAGACTGCACCTACGTTGCGTTCCCTTCTAGGTAGTTCGGACTCATTGCTAACATAGAATTGGCTACACAGTGGAAAGCAAGGATAACGAAGTAGGAGACGGAGACAGAGAGAGAGAGAGAGAGAGAGAGAGAGAGAGAGAGAGAGAGAGAGAGAGAGCAAAATAAATATTATAAATGAGTAGATAAATACAAATAAATTTAATTAAATATATATATATAATTAGACAGATAGATAAATAGAAAGATAGATAGATAGATAAATAAAGATAGATAGATAGATAGATAGATAGAACTCAGGGTATATTGTATTTCGCCTTTCCCCTCACTTCCTTCCAGACATGTTCACTCCCCCTCTCTCTCCTATCATTTGTGGTTTACCGTCCTCTTCTTCCTCCTTCCCTCCCTGTGTCCCCTCTTCCTTCCTTTCCCTGTCTCCCCCTTCCTTTCTTCCTCCCCTCCCTGTCTCCCTCTCTCCTTCCTTCCTTCCTTCCCCTCTTTCTCTCCTCCCTCTTCCCTTCCTTCCTTCCCCTCTTCCCTTCCTTCCTTCCCCTCTTCCCTCCTCTCTCCATGTCTCCTTCCTTCCCTTCCTATCCCTGTCCCTCCCTCTCCTTCTCTCCCTCCTCCCTTTCTCCCCCTCCCCTCCCCTCCTACCTCCCTCCCTAGAGAGTTGTGACTTCCTTCCTTCCTTGTTTCACTTCTGCCACTCATGACCAGATAAACACACACTCGTATATATATATATATATATATATATATATATTTTTTTTTTTTTTTTTTTTTTTTTCTATATTCCAACTTACTTCCTCTCGGGCATAGGCTGAGAGCCTTAACATTCACCGCTTTACAATGAACAGTGAAGCCCGTGAGGTCTTGTTCCAGTCTAGGGAGTGAGACATGTGAAGCACGTAGAGTACAACGAGCACCTGCCATCTTGCCTTCACATGAGGCACGGTGCTCACTCATGGCCCGAAACGACCCCATCTCTGAAGCCACCTCGTTCCTGTGCTTCACTGTCTCACCCCCTACACTCGGACTCTCACACTTACACACACACAACGCCACCTGTTGAGCAGATAACTCACCAGGCATTGCACCCCTATAGCATATTTTGAATATATATATATATATATATATATATATATATATATATATATATATATATATATATATATATATATATATATATGTTTGTCCATTGTTGACATTACTAGATAATGTTGTTAACCCTTTGAAGCTCTGACGCGTTTTAGCAGTTTTATTTTGGCTATCATTAGACAATTTTATGCAGCTTAGGAAGGATCTGTGGGTGTTAAAAGGGGTAAATACTATCTCAATCAACCCTTTAACTTCCATATACCGTTACTAATCTGAATAAAATCGTCTAATAGTAGCCAGAAAAAGAACTGAAACGCGTATTGGAGCTTGAAAGGGTTAAGGGGAGGTTTTTAGTGTGTTTCCTAGACTTCCATCAAGCTTGAAATTACACCCCCTTGACCACCTTTCAAGATAAATTTGTACATCTTTCGGTAGAAAAATGTCCCGGCCGAAGGCCGATTCCTCTTAAATTGCAGGCTCGCTACCGCTCGCCAGGAAAAAATCAACACCTAAATGGGACGAAAGGTCTTAAAAGTGACATAAATTGGGTGAAAGTTCTTAAAATCGCCAAACTAATGGGGCGAACGTCTTAAAATCTCAAAAGCAATGGGGCTAAACATGAGGGAGAAGGGGGTAAAGAAAAAAATCCCTTAAGTGGAAATCTCCCCTTAAGACATGATGGTGCATTTCTCTTTCTCGGGTTTTCTGACTATTACTAGACGACTTTATTTAGCTTAGGAAGGGCCTATACGGAAGTCAGAGGGTGAGTCCAGACAATCTTTAAGGGGAGGTTTCTAGTTTGTTTCCTACTCCTCCAGCAATCTTAAAATGTCACCCCCTTGACCCCTTTTCAAGATAAATTTTTACATTTTTCGGTAGAAAAATGTCCCGGCCGAAGGCCGGTTATTCTTAAATTACAGGCTCGCTATCGCTCGCCAGGATAAAATCGACACCTAAATTGCACGAAAGGTCTTAAAATTGACAGAATGGGGCGGATATTCTTAAAATCACCAAACTAATGGGGCAAACGTCTTAAAATCTCAAAAACAATGGGGCTAACCATGAGGGAGAAAGGGGTCAAGAAAAAAATCCCTCAAGTGGAGACCTCCCGTTAACCTATTAACGATCCACAGACCCGCCCTAAACTGTTAATACCTCGTCTGCTGATAGCCAGAAATAACCCGTGCAAACGCGGCATAACCCACCCTCAAGGAGTTACGGGAAGATTGCCACTTGAGGGATTTTTTTTTCTTTACCCCCTTCTCCCTCATGTTTAGCCCCATTGCTTTTGAGATTTGAGAAGACGTTCGCCCCATTAGTGTGGCGATGTTAAGAGCTTTCACCCAATTTATGTCACTTTTAAGACCTTTCGTCCCATTTAGGTGTCGATTTTTTCCTGGCGAGCGATAGCGAGCCTGCAATTTAAGAGGAATCGGCCTTCGGCCGGTACATTTTTCTACCGAAAAATGTACAAATTTATCTTGAAAGGGGGTCAAGGGGGTGTAATTTCAAGCTTGATGGAAGTCTAGGAAACGCACTAAAAACCTCCCCTTAAGACTAACAGAGATTTGCCCATTCCAAATATGCATTGAGATATTTCACTACTTTGGTTGCTCAAGGTCGTTCCAAAGCTTAAGAACATCGTGGTCGCGGAAGAGAAGAAAATTAAGAGACGCCAAGTGTTTTAGAGGGTTAAGGGGGTGACCTGCCTTTTTGTCTCTCCTTTTCTCGCTTGTATCCATTCGACCCCATTCAGCCAACTGTTTTAAGACGTTTACCCCCCTGTAGGTGTCAATATTTTCTTGGCGAGCGGTAGCGTGCCAACATATATATATTTTTGTTTTACAGCAGGCTATATTTATATATTATATTTTCGATAGAAAAAAAATTCCGGCGAAGCCGGATTTCTCCATACAATGCTGGTTCGCTATCGCTCGCCAGGAAAAAATAGACACCTGGATGGGGATAAACGTCTTTAAAAAGTTGGCTGAATGGGGCCAAATGGATACAAGCCAGGGAAAGAGAAAAGGAGAGAAAGATAAAAAGCAGGTGACCCCCCTTAAGCAGGTGACCCCCCTTAAGCAGGTGACCCCCCTTAAGCAGGTGACCCCCCTTAAGCAGGTGACCCCCCTTAAGCAGGTGACCCCCCTTAAGCAGGTGACCCCCCTTGGATGATTCCGGTGCTATTCCTCCTTCTCCGCCCTCCTCTCTCTTACTTATGCCTAATATCCTAATCTCTTCTAAAGATGTACTTTCTACCCTCTCTGGGCTTAACACTAATAAGGCGTACGGTCCGGACGGTGTTCCTCCTGTTGTTCTCAAAAACTGTGCTTCCGTGCTGACTCCCTGCCTAGGCAAACTCTTTCGTCTCTGTCTATCCTCTAACGTCTTCCCTTCATGCTGGAAGTTTGCTCACATTCAACCTGTCCCAAAGAAGGTGACCGCTCTCAACCCTCCAACTATCGTCCAATTGCTCTTATCTCTTGTCTTTCTAAAGTTTTTGAAACTATTCTTGCTTCCAAATTTCTTAAGCATTTCTCTTCTCATAATTTGCTCTCAGATCGCCAGTATGGCTTCCTTAAGGGTCGCTCTACTGGTGATCTTCTTTCATATCTTACTAACTCTTGGTCATCCTCCTTTCAGGACTTCGGTGAGACTTTTTCTATTGCACTAGACATATCGAAAGCCTTCGATAGAGTCTGGCATAAATCTTTAATTTCTAAACTACCCTCCTTCGGTTTCTATCCCTCCATCTGTGCCTTTGTCTCTAATTTCCTTTCCGGCCGTTCCATAGCCGCGGTTGTGGACGGCCATTGTTCACTTCCTCACTCTATAAACTCCGGTGTTCCTCAGGGCTCTGTCCTATCTCCTATTCTCTTTCTAATTTTTATAAATGATCTCCTTAACTGTACCTTAATTCCCATCCATTCATACGCAGACGACTCAACCTTGCACTACTCCATTAGTTTTTCAGAACGCCCCAGCCAGCAATCCCTCAACGACAAACGTAATGAAGCCATAGAACTCTTAAATTCTGATCTAAATACTATTTCCAATTGGGGCAGAGAAAACCTTGTTAACTTTAATGCTTCCAAAACCCAATTTCTCCATCTATCTACCCGTCAGGATCTCCCAGCGGACTATCCCTTATTCTTCAACAATACAAAAATCAACCCTTCATCTTCTCTCAATATTCTTGGTGTCTCTTTTTCTTCTGCTCTCATTTGGAAGGACCATATTACCAGTCTTGCTAAGGCAGCATCCCAGAAGCTGGGTGTGCTCAACCGCCTTAGGGGGTTCTTTTCCCCTGCACAGCTTCTTGCTCTGTACAGGGCATAGTGCGCCCTTGTATTGAGTATTGTTCACATGTGTGGGGAGGTTCCTCTCACACTGCTCTCCTAGACAAAGTTGAAAGGAAGGCCTTTCGTATCATTAACTCCCGTCCACTCACCAACTCTCTGCAATCTCTCTCTCTCCGCCGCAATGTTGCATCTCTCTCGCTATTCTATCGCTACTATAATAATCAGTGTTCCTCAGAGCTATCCCAGTGCATACCACCTCCTTTACGTAGGGCACGTGGTACCCGTCTTGCAACTCAATCCCACCCCTACTCTGTGCAACTCTCCAACCCAAGAGTGAAACGTTACTCTCAAACTTTCTTCTACTCAACAGCTGAGCTCTGGAACTCTCTCCCAGAATCAGTCTTTCCCTCTTCCTATGACTTAAATTGCTTCAAACTCCGTGTGTCCAGGCATTTTGGCTCGAACGTCCCTTGATTTTGGCCCTGTCACTCTTTCAACTATGGGGGAGGCACTCGCTATAGGCAGTTATGCCTTTTGCCTCCCTCAATCACATAGAAAAAAAAAAAAAACAAAAAAACAGGTGACCCCCCTTAAGCAGGTGACCCCCTTTAAGCAGGTGACCCCCTTTAAGCAGGTGACCCCCTTTAAGCAGGTGACCCCCTTTAAGCAGGTGACCCCCTTTAAGCAGGTGACCCCCTTTAAGCAGGTGACCCCCCTTAAGCAGGTGACCCCCCTTAAGCAGGTGACCCCCCTTAAGCAGGTGACCCCCCTCAAGCAGGTGACCCCCCTTAAGCTACTCTATATGTGGAGAGAATGGATGAACAAAATTGGGTGAAAAAATGCAGGTCTGTGATTGTGGAGGAAGCTGCACCAAGGGGTGGACCGAGGACGACCTGGGATCGGACTATACGCGACGATCTCAAATCCAAGAACTTGACAAGTGAAGCAGCCCTTAACAGGGTTGCCTGGAACGCCGCCATTAGGACAAGAGACTGAAACTGCACTTATGTGTGGAACACTCAGTCTTAAAATTTTATGTATGTATTGAAGAAAATACAAAAGGTAAAGAAGACGAAGAAAAGGAAAAAGACAGGGGAAAAAGACAGGGAAAAAAGACAGGGAAAAAAGCCATGGAAAAAAAGACAGGGAAAAAAGACAGGGAAAAAAAGACAGGGAAAAAAGACAGGGAAAAAAGATAGGGAAAAAAGAACAGGGGAAAAAAGATGGGAAAAAAGACAGGGAAAAAAAGACAGGGAAAAAAGACAGGGAAAAAAGACAGGGAAAAAAAGACAGGGAAAAAAGACAAGGGAAAAAATAACAGGGAAAAAAAGACAGCAAAACAAAGACGGAAAAAAGACAGGGAAAAAAGACGGAAAAAAAAGACATGGAAAAAAAGACGGAAAAAAGACGGAAAAAAGACAGGGAAAAAAAGACAGGGAAAAAAAGACGGAAAAAAGACAGGGAAAATAAGACAGGGAAAAAAGACAGGGAAAAAAGACAGGGAAAAAAGACGGAAAAAAAAGACAGGGAAAAAAAGACAGGGAAAAAAAGACAGGGAAAAAAGACAGGGAAAAAAGACAGGAAAAAAGAAAAAAAAACAAAATCACAATTCCTCCCTAAGCTGAAGAAAATCGTCTACTCAAAGGCAGTCTACCTCATCGTCTACCTCAAAGGCAGAAACGCGCCCTTGCATCTCGAAAGGGTTAACCTCCCTTGCCATCAGACATAGAGAGGATCAGTGAGGATAATAATAATTGTGTTAGGAGTGGCTAGGCATAAATATAATATACCCCACCCACTACCCTAAAGGGAGGTGACCTTCTTTTTGTTATTTCTGTCCTTTTCTCTCTTTCTCTGGCTTGTATCCATTCGGTCCCATTCAGCCAACTATTTTAAGACGTTTATCCCCATCTTGGTGTCGATTTCTTCCTGGCGAGCGAAAGCGAGCCAGCATTATATGAAGAAATCCGGCTTCGCCGGAGACATTTTTCTATCGAAAAATGTACAAATTTAGCCTGCTGTCAAACAAAAATAAAAAATATGCTGGCTCGCTACCGCTCACCAGTAAAACATTGACACCTGGATGGGGATAAAAGTCTTAAAACAGTAGGCTGAATGGGGCCAAATGGATAAAAGCCAGAGAAAGATAGAAAAGGACAGACCAAAAGCAGGTCACCCCCCTTAAGCAGGTCACCCCCCTTAAGCAGGTCACCCCCCTTAAGCAGGTCACCCCCCTTAAGCAGGTCACCCCCCTTAAGGTATAACATGATGAACTGGACCAGTACAAGGCACGGGTTATTGTTGTTGTTGTTGTTGTTGTTCCCTAAACTGTCTGGCCGAACAGTCCTGAGTCCGGTAGACCAAAGCCGCTCCAGATGCAGCTCAGGCCCCCAGAGGTGCCAGGTGTCTCTGAGAGGGGAGCGAGGGTGTGGATTATTAGCCCACGGGCTTGCACCCCCGGGCCAATGCCCCCACCGTCCGCACCCCCCCTTGCAGTGCCACCAAACGGGTGATCTAGCCAACACCTAGAAGGAAAAGTAGTACAAGAAAAGAGACAGACAGAAACGGCTAAGAGGATGCCAAACCTCACTCTGGACAGGACCAGCCCTCACCCTTGTTGTTGGTGGTGGTGGTGGTGTTGATGTCGATGTTGTTCCCTACGCCAACAAAGTTTACGGAGGTCATATTTTACCTCCGTTTGTCTGTTTGTCTTTAAACAAGATACCTGTGACAGTAATAAACTGATTATCATGAAATTTGTTGGGCAGAAAGGATATGAACCAAGGAAGAAATAACTCAATTTAAGAGGTCATTGGTAGAGCACATACCTCCGACAGCATAGGCGGAGGTATGTGTTTATGATGTTGCTGATGTTATTACTGTTGTTGATGACGGAACAAGGACTATATCTAGGTTGACGGAGCGATGATGATAGTGGTGGTGGTGGTGGTGGTGGTGATTGTGATACCAGACCTTGATACTAGAACGTGATACCAGATGGAGTCTTGGTGATGGTGGTGGTGTTGTTAGTGGTGGTGGTGGTGGTGTTGTAGTTGCTAGTAGGGGTGGTGTTAGTGGTGGTGGTGGGGGGTGGAGGTATTTCAAACTCAATGGTCACTTAATTATTGTGGATCCTAATTAAAGTTGGTAGTGGTGGTGCTGGTGTGGGTGACGTTGGTGGTGGTGGTGGGTGGAGGGTATTAGAAACTCCCTGGTTACTTCATTATTGTGGATCCTAAATACAGTTGGTGGTGGTGGAGTTAATGGTGGAGGTGATGGTGTTGTTGTTGATAGTGGTGGTGGTGGTGATGTTATAAACTCACTGGTCACTTCCTTATCGTGGACCTCAATTATAGAGTGTTAATGGACTCGAACCCTCGTATATTAAAACACATGGGAATCACGTCACCAACCCTGTGTCGAACGAAAGTAAAATAACTGAGTGTTGTTTCTATTCTGATTATAACCGTCAACTGTCAAAGGGGTGTCATTGCCCTTAAGGGGAGGTTTTTAGTTTGTTTTCTACTCCTCCAGCAATCTCAAAATTTCACCCCCTTGACCCTCTTTCAAGATAAATTTGTACATTTTTCGGTAGAAAAATGTCCCGGCTGAAAGCCGGTTCCTCTTATATTACAGGCTCGCTATCGCTCGCCAGGATAAAATCGACACCTAAATGGCACGAAAGGTCTTAAAATTGACAGAAATGGGTCGAAAGTTCTTAAAATCGTCAAAATAATGGGGCGAACGTCTTAAAATTAGAAAACCAATGGGGCTAAACATGAGGGAGAAAGGCGTCAAGAAAAAAATCCCTCAAGTGGAAATCTCCCCTGAAATCGTTTAGAGCACGTGACCTACAGAACATCATTCCATGTACTGCCCAGAAATTTAGCATTGTATTAATGTTAAGGACAGATTACGCAATTAAGTTTATTAAGGTTAAGGACAGATTACGCAATTAAGTTTATTAAGGTTAAGGACAGATTACGCAATTAAGTTTATTAAGGTTAAGGACAGATTACGCAATTAAGTTTATTAAGGTTAAGGACAGATTACGCAATTAAGTTTATTAAGGTTAAGGACAGATTACGCAATTAAGTTTATTAAGGTTAAGGACAGATTACGCAATTAAGTTTATTAAGGTTAAGGACAGATTACGCAATTAAGTTTATTAAGGTTAAGGACAGATTACGCAATTAAGTTTATTAAGGTTAAGGACAGATTACGCAATTAAGTTTATTAAGGTTAAGGACAGATTACGCAATTAAGTTCATTAAGGTTAAGGACAGATTACGCAATTAAGTTTATTAAGGTTAAGGACAGATTACGCAATTAAGTTTATTAAGGTTAAGGACAGATTACGCAATTAAGTTTATTAAGGTTAAGGACAGATTACGCAATTTAGTTTATTCGTAAGGCGAATTAGAGAATGTGGCGTTAACCGGACTACCACAGATCCTTCTTAAGCTGCACACAATCGTCTGAGTATAGCTAGAATAAAATGTAAACAAGACGTTGCCTTTACAGAAGGGGTTAACTGTGTGTCTTTGAGGTGATTTAATACGCCTTCCAGCAGCAGATTGACCGGAAACGAGGGTGTGTGAATGTCTGGTTGGAAGGGCGTAGAGTGACCGGAAGTAGAGGTGGGGGGTGATGAGAGAGGGAGGGGGGGTGGGGGGGGGGGGGGGGGGGGATGTAGGAAGGGAGGGAGTGGTGTAGGAAGGGAGGGAGTGGTGTGGGCAGGGAGGGAGAGAGAGTGGGAAATTGGGATGAAAGGGTGTGGGAGGGAGGAAGGGGGGGGGGGGGGGGGGGGGGGGGGGGGGGGGGGGGGGGGGGGGAGATGCCTGGGGGGTGGGGGGGGGGGGGGGGGGGGGGGGGGGGGCGGGGGGGGTGGGGGGGGAGGGAGTGAGGGGGGGGTGGGGGTGGGGGGGGGGGTGGGGAGGTTTGGGGTGGGGGAGTGGGGGGGGGGGTGGGGGGGAGTGGGTGGGGATGAGTGGAGCGAGGGGGTGGGGGAATTTTGTGAGTGATCGAATGGGTTAGTGTGGCTTTTTTTTGAAAGGAGGGGGGTGGGGGGGGGGGGGGGGGAGTTAGGGATTTTAGAGGGATGGGGGAGGTGAATCGCTAGCTTGAAATACTTTTAATTAAAGAGTTTTCGACCGCGTGAACATCATTTCGGCTCATAGTATCCCTCATTCACGTGCATTCCTTTTTTTTTTTTTTTTTTTTTGTTTTTTTTTTTTTTTTTTTTTTTTTTTTTTTATTTTTTTTTTTTTTTTTTATTCTCCAGAAAGAAGAAAAGGAGGCGCTCTCTTCCTCAACGGAGACCCTATAGTAACAGAGATCGGCCAACCTCCCTCAATCAATCTTTACTTCATCTTATGACTTAAGCTGCTTTACACTTTCTGTGTCCAGGCATTTCGACCCCAACGTCCCTTGAATTCGGCCCTGTCACTCTTTCAGATTTAAGAGAGACACTCTCTCCAGGCAATCTGCCTTTTGTCTCTTTCATACACATAGTAAACAAATATATATGGTACCACTGGTGTCATTAGCCTCTCTTAACCCCCAAACATGTCCACACCCATGATAAACATACATAAATACTGCTACAGGATATACAGTATGTAGTCTTATATATATATATATATATATATATATATATATATATATATATATATATATATATATATACTGTATGTAGTCTTATATATATGTATATATATATATATATATATTATCTTTGGGGCTCATATCATTCATGTACATTTCTATAGGATCATACATGAAATATCACTCCAAATATTTGATAATTAGGGTACTAAAATGGCGTCCAAACAAATAGATGGTCGATCTATATACTGTATATATGGAAGTTTGTGATTCTCAAAGGGGGTAGGGAAAGGAAGAAAGACCTCTCCCCCCCCCTCTCTCTCCCCCCCCCCCCGCTCTCTCTCTCTCTCTCCCTCTTCTCACCAATTGTGTTCCTTTTCAGTCCTCTTGGTTGTTATCGCCGTGTGTGTGTGTGTGTGTGTGTGTGTGTGTGTGTGTGTGTGTCAGAGTTACAGGGTGTGAGGAAGGGAGTGAAGCCGTGAATTATTGTATGGTACTGTGTGTGTGTGTGTGTGTGTGTGTAGCCGTGACTTATAAGATGGTACTCCCGTGTGACGTGGGTACATTAGGGAACAAAATGGGGCATGTGGGTATGTGTGTTCTGTATGTGTATGAGTGTATATATATGTAAGTATGTGTATATGTGTGTGTATTGTATGAGTTTGTATGTAAATATATTTGTATATGTTCTAAGTGGATGAGAAGTGACGAGTGCCTCCCCCAGAGTTGAAAGAGTGACAGGGCAAAAATAAAAAATGTTCGAGCCAAAAGAAATGTGTATGTATATGTATGCATGTATATATGTGTATAATTATATATGTGTATATGTATGCATGTATGGGTGTGTATATACTGCATGTGATGTATTGTATATGTCTCTAGTGTTACATGGGTACATTAGGAATACAATGGGGTATGTGAGTTCTATGCTCTTCGTAACTGGGACTTGGCTGGTAATGTCAAAACAAACTTAAACATTGCCATTAAAATTATGGCTCAACATATAAGTCAACAAACCAAAATTATGGCTCAACATATAAGTCAACAAACCAAAACAACAAAATAGCTCTGAACAAGACTGGCAATAAAGTGTGTGTGTGTGTGTGTGTGTGTGTGTGTGTGTGTGTGTGTGTGTGTGTGTGTGTGTGTGTGAAAATTAGTAGATTTGAACCTTTTAGTGTGTGAACCAAAGACTCCGATAAGTCTCTTCAAGTCAGCTGTAAATGTGTCGGTAAATTTGTTTATTTGATCACACATAATAATAGCTAGGGCTAGGATTCGAACCTCCACAGGCAGGAGGTCTATCATCAATACCACTAGGGGGAATCTGGTACCTCTATCTGTGCCCCCCCCTCCCAACCTCAACTCGAGTGGGGGACAGACAGTCCTTTAATCAATATCTGGCTCCGCTAAGCATTGTCACCCCACCTCTTCACAACATTCAGTACCCCCCTCCCCCCCAATGTAAGTACCACCCAGGCCCCTCCATAACCCACGTAAGCCCCCCTCACACCCCTACTACCTCCCCCTTACGCCCGCCCCCCCCCCTGCCATTACCTCCCCTCCCTCTCCACAACACTCAGAAGCCCCTTCACCCCCCTTCCCTTCTAGTTACCCATACCTCCATAACTCACAGAAGCCCCCCTCACAACCCTATCACCTCACCCCCCCCCCCCCTGTTATAACCACCCCCGCCCCTCCATAGAGCCACAGAAGTCCCCACCTCGTGTCATTACCACCCCCGCCCCTCCATAGAGCCACAGAAGTCCCCACCTCCTGTCATTACCACCCCCGCCCCTCCATAGAGCCACAGAAGTCCCCACCTCCTGTCATTACCACCGTCGCCCCTACATAGAGCCACAGAAGTCCCCACCTCCTCTCATTACCACCCCCGCCCCTCCATAGAGCCACAGAAGTCCCCACCTCCTGTCATTACCACCCCCGCCCCTCCATTACTTAACGCCGTGTGAACCCAAACAACAATTAGGCAGCGGCGACAGTAACTCGACCCTTAGTGTGTTCCTACCAGCCACTCACTCTCACTCTCTCTCTCTCTCTCTCTCTCTCAACATTTAGCAGAGACTTCAGCAACTCAAAACCCTCCGTGTCCCTCCCAGACCCATTTCTTCATAGGGCCCTCATAGACCTTTGACACTTCACATTCTTAAACGGGTGAGAAGGTTAGAAAAAACCTGGCGAAGTGTTCCTATAAATGTGTGTGTGTGTGTGTGTGTGTGTGTGTGTGTGTGTGTGTGTGTGTGTGTGTGTGTGTGTGTGTGTGTGTGTGTGTGTGTGTGTGTGTGTGTGTGTGTGTGTGTGTGTGTGGTTATGCTTCCTTATACTGAATATTTGCGTGATTAATACCTACACTGTATTTAATATTTAGGCAGGATGGTTGTTTTTGTTGGCCACTTTCTTCCTCATGCTTAGCCCCATTAGTTTTCAGATTATAAGACGTTCGGCCCATTAGTTTGGTGATTTTAAGACTTTTCGCCCCATTTCGTTGTCAATTGTAAGACGTTTCGTGCCTTTTAGGTGTCGATTATTTCCTGGCGAGCGATAGCGAGCTTGAAAATGTAAGAGGAACCGGCCTTTGGCCGGGAAATTTTTCAACCGAAAAATTTACAAATTTATCTTGAAGGGGGGGGTCTAGGGGGTGTTTTTTTTTTAAAGTTTGATGCAGGTCTAGCGAAAGAACTAAGAAATAAAGGAATACATTACTTATTAGAAGGATATAAATACAAGGGGTGAACACTATCTCAATTGCCCACTTGCGGGTTTCATTCTATATGGAAGTTGGAGCTGTAAACATCGATATTTAGCAGAATAACCAGCGATAATACGGTTTTAGTACATTTATTCATTCATACAACCAAATTCAACATACTATTTATCCATCAGAAACCTACATAATTACTGTATTTGTGATTAATATCGATGTTTACAAGCAACAAGACTCCTTCAAGACTATCTCGACATGTACATTACATGAATGGTGCACTACAAACAGACTCAATTTACCCCCAGCTAAATCCACTGCAACCCTCCTCACAAGCTGGACAGGAGAGCACGATTACGTCCCGAGATTCAACATAAACAACACACCCCTAACACACACACACCCAAAATCCTAGGAGTAACATACGACACCCAAATGACATTCAAACAGCACACCACAAACACGAAAAATAAACTGACACCCAGACTTAACGCCCTCAGATCACTTGCCCACACGAAATTTGGACACAACAAAGAAACCACCACCACAGTCTACAAACAATACATAAGATCAGTGATGGAATACGCAAGCCCAGCCTGGGCTTCTAACCTAGCTGAAACACACCATAAGACCTTACAGACTATTCAAAATAAAGCCCTGAAAATCATCACAGGCTGCACAGCTACTACACCCACAGATCACCTACATCAAGAAACCAAAGTCCTCAAAGTCAAAGATCATCTAGACATGAGAGGCACTCAATTCCTGGCAGCAGCCTCCACGAATCAACACCACCCACTACACTACATGGCAACACACCCACAGACATCAACAAATATCAAAACAACACCCAGCACACGGTATCACACACAAATACAGTCTTCTCTCCCTCCCTGCCCACCCCAAACCAACTTCCGGAAGCACATCCATTCTCATATCACTCGCCGTTCCATTCACTCACTCATAGACAACACGCAGCTGCAAGCACGACCTCCCGAAATCTATCCTTCTGAATCCTCCCTTCCTCGCGAGGACAGAGTCCACCTGGCCAGCCTGAGAGTGAGATGCAGGCACCATCCAGCTCTTCTGAGCTATCAGAAGAGACTGGATGACTCCGTTGTCGACACCTGCCCGGGTTGTAACACAGCACCCCATACCATTAAACACATCATAGAAGACTGCATTTCACACAACCACTTACGCCAACAACACAATTTACACTCTTTGAGAGCTCTGTGGGAAAGCCCGACCGTGGCCATGGCCTTCCTTAGGACTTGGGGCTGTTCGGCCAGGCAGCTTAGGGAACAACAACAACAACAAAAACAAGCCGAACTTCCTTATAGCCTGAAACTCGCAAGTGGTCAGTTAAGGGGAGATTTTTAGTTTGTTTCCTAGGCTTCCATCAAGAATAAAATTACACCCCCTTGACCCCCTTTCAAGATAACTTTGTACATTATTCGGTAGCAAAATATGCTGGCCAAAGGCCGGTTCCTCTTAAATTACAGGCTCGCTATCGCTAGCCAGAACAAATATCGACACCTAAATGGCACGAAATGTCTTAAAATTGACAGAAATGGGGCGAAAGTTCTTAAAATCGCCAAACTAATGGGGCGAACGTCTTAACATTTCAAAAGCAATGGGGCTAAGCATGAGAGAGAAAGAGGTCCAGCAAAAAATCCCTCCAATAGAAATCTCCCTTTAATAACTCTTTAGCCCCCACACAAGTTCACCCTAAGCTGTATACAATCGTCTAATGATATCCAGAAGAGACTGTCCAAACGCGTCGTGATCCTCAAAGGGGTTAACTTAAATATATCATTCCTTCTGTACATTCTAGGTTTAAGGGGGTGTTTGTTCTGGACCCCCTGCTCCCTCATGTTTAACCCCATTAGTTTTGAGATTTTATTAGGATTGCCCCATTAGTTTGTCAATTTTAAGACCTTTCGCCCCATTTCTTTGTCAGTATTAAGACCTTTCGTGATATTTAGGTGTCGATTTATTTTCCTGGCGAACGGTAGTGAGCCTGTAATTTGGGAAGAACCGGCCTTTGGCCGGGAAATTTTTCTACCGAAAAATGTCTAGAAGAGGGATCTAATGGATGTTTTCTTAAGTTTGATGGAGGTCTAGGGAGGGGGAAAAAAAAAAAAAAAAAAAAAAAAAAAAATATATATATATATATATATATATTAAAATGAAATAATCGATCAAAAAATAAACCCTTCCCCCTTAAGTATTGGTAGTAATTATTATTTTCCAAATTCGATCTATACGGTTTAATTCCCAGTAGAAATTTTCTCATTCTACTGAGGGTCTTTTTTCCCAGTTGTATATCATGTAGAATCTTAGTCGGTGGGGGTGGTGGGTGGGGAGAGTCTTCTGCTTTGCTAGCCTTACCATCCTCTTATTAGCAAATTTTGTTAGAATTAAGTTCGGACTGCCTAGTAGGGGCTGCAAGGTCTGTGCAACCTGAGTATCTATGTAACTATATAACGCACTCTCTCACTCTCTCTCTCACACAGCTCCTTAACCCTCCCCCACCCACCTCTCCCTCCGGGTATATTGTCAGACAGTGTTGTGAGAGTCAACATTGGTGACACAGGGATAGAGTGACACCGACACTACCACTATACCCTCTCCCACCACCTCCCTTCCCCTGTCCCCCCCTTCTACCCTTCCTCTCCTCCCCTCCTTCCCTACCCCAGATGCTAGTATTTCCTCTCACACATAAGGTTTATATATTAAGAAATGTACTTCTTGTGTATATATTATGTGTATAATATATACTCAGGCACATACCCAATAGCTGGGGGTGCCCGACTAGAGACAGAGCTCGAACAGAAACAACAAAATAAATAAACATATAAATTCACACACATATACGTCGTTTAGGAGAAGACCCAGAGACCAAGGCCCATTTGGAGTCCCCTGCAAAAGACTCCCAAGTCCCAGACCTCCCGGAGAGGTTCTGGTCTCAGCAGGCAGACATGCAGCAAAGCGCACTACAATGCCCGCACACATCACTTCCAGGCATGACCCTTCATATATACACCAGCTCCTTGGGCCTGGCATCTGACGGACCATTATCTAGTTCAACTGGCGCACGACCCCCTCTCCTTATGAGCACATTTTTCCTCATCTATTCACAATCATTCTCCATTCATTGCTATTCATCACCACTCCCCTTGCCTGTTCTGCAGTCATCTCTTTATCTTCCAGCGCATTTTACACACCATCTCTCATCTCTTACGAGGTATTTCTCTCAATCTATTTCCCCTTGTTTCTGACTTATATACTCTCTTTGTAAACCTTTCATCTCCCATTTGTTCAACATATCCATACCAGCATAGCACCCTTAAAATCTCCAAACTAAGTAACTGACTATACAACAGACTAACTAACTAACTAACTACCTAACTAACTAACTACCTAACAAACTAACTACCACCAACACCCTGCTAGCTCTCTCCCCACCCACCACTTTCTTTAGCTAGTATTTCCCTCACTCCGTCACTGACACCCCTTTTTGTCCCCTGGCTTGGTAAAAGTCGATACAAATTCACTTACACACATTCCATGGCCTTCCCTCGAGGTATTATATTCAAATGGCAATCCCACAAGGACACACAGAGATTGCATTGGTGAATTTATTTATCTAATATATATACCCGCACCGGTATATATTTGTATAATTTTTTTTTAATTTTTTATTATTATTATTATTATTATTATTATTATTATTATATTCTTTTTCACACCGTGGTAGATTTGGTCAAACGTCCTGACTGTCGGTGGTTCGAGCCCTACTGATAGTATAAAAACACTTAGTAGCTCACATGTATTTGTGAGATATACTTAACATTTGTATAAATATATTCGATCAAAAGTTTAATAAAGGATAGAGTGTATAATGGATTATTAACTTGAGTTTATAAAAGATCCTGAAAGACAGGAACGGCAATACTTATGTACCTTTACTCTTTAGAGTTTTATGTAATTTCCCGGGCGTCACAGGCAAAGTGGAATCAGGGGCTATCTTCTTGACAGGTGTTCTAGGAGGTCCACGCATCTTGTTATAGTCGCAGTGTGATGCCTTCGTATTCTTCATCTTGAGGTTAGCTACCATAGGTACTCTCAACAAGTGAGGTTCTTTACCAGACGATATACGTACTGGTCCCCCGCCAGGTCCATGTGGTATGTGTGAGTATGCTGGTGAGATGCCAAGGGAATTGGACATCGTACTGGTAGTTAAGCTACCCAGTGCCTCGGCAGGTCCAGTATGACCGAGTATGCTTGGGGAGCATCAGGAGGGCTAGGTGCTTTACAGAGAGGAGGTCTACTTGATGCCTCGCTAACGGTTCTAAGCAAGTATATAGGTGAAACGTCTGGAGGGCTACGCGTCCTTCCGAGAGAGGGTCTACTCAGAGCCTTGCTAATGGGTGTAAGCGACTGTGCAGATAGAACGTCAGGAGAGCTAGGCGCTTTACAGAGAGGAGGTCTGCTTGGTGCCTCGCTAGCAGGTGTAAGCGAGTGTGCAGGTAGAACGTCAAGAGGGCTAGGCGTTCTTCCAAAAGGGGATCAGGTGGAAGACCAGGAGATCTAGATCCCCATGCCTCATTAGGGGGACTAAACAAGGGAGTGTTCCAGTTAAGTGAGCTGCTGAACAATTGCTCCAGCTGTACAGTAACTTGTACAAATTCGTGGACACCCTATGTTTTTCTGTATGCAATTATAATTATCTGGTTTGATTTTTGGGTAGGACTTGCTTTTATATTTTAGTATATATAGTTTTGTAGTTGATGCATAGATAATTGTATTCATAAATTTGTTTCCAGAGATATACTTCCATAATTATAAATAGAGGAGGTCCACACATTTTTATGAGTGACTGTACCTGTATTTTGTTCCGTCGTCTCCTGTTGGTCTTGGTGGTCCGGGCAAGCAGGACTGTGGTAGTACCGTAAGGGGAAATGATTGCTTTTTCTGGACCCCCTTTCCCTCATGTTTAGCTCCATAAAGTTATGAGAATTTAAGATGTTTGCCCCATTAGTTTGGCGATATTAAGACCTTTCGTGCTATTTGTTTGCCAATATTAAGACAGGTATAATGGGCTGGGGGTCGGGAATGATATGGCAGCCCCATTTTCTTTGGAGTTGGTTGGTCATAGAAAATCGTGTTCAGTGGGGGTACTCATTTATCTGCTTCAGGTGTCACGGCGATGGCTGCTAGGGGTTTTGGGGCGTCGGAAGAGGTAGAATCAGGCATACCAAGAACAACAACCACAACAACAACATGCATACCATCAAAATCAACAAACATACCTAATCCACACCACCACAAACAACAAGGACACCAACAGTAGCAACACAAACATCTATATCATTAACCAACAAAAACACAAATATCTATATAATTTAAACAACAACAACAACAACATCTATACCATTAACCCCTTCAGTACCGGTGACGTCTTTCTTATTTGATTTCAGCAACATTTAG
>CM064573.1:3209791-3414791 GCA_032716605.1 Paralithodes platypus
AATACATTCCCAGTTAAGGAGGCGCGATAATAATGAGCTTAGATATATACACACATACTCGCGTACATACACACCCACCCACCAAAACTCACAAGAATACACACACATAGAAGTAAACAACCAATTACACACATACTGTATAGGAGCTTACCCTCTATATACAATTACACACACTTACCCTAGAATAAGCTCGACACGTAGTCACAATTTGAGCACAGGAAATGTATTGTATTGTCTCGTTTGCGTTCGATACTGATTGGGTGCTTCGCCATTTACGCTCATGACTGTACAGCACAAATTATATGCAAATTTAATTTATCTAATTTATCAATGGCTAAAGTTCGCTCCCCCCCCAACCTGCCACTGTGTGAATCCGAATCACTTGGGGGTCAAAAAGTTAAATATTTATTGGGTGTAAATGGCACTTCTTTCAGATGCTTCGTGTTTCGACCCCCAGGGATGGTTGGGGGAACGAACCTTTGTTGTTGATAGTAAATTTTAGAGTTTAGCATTGTCCGTGCAATAACCCATATCTAGAAAGCAAGCAAAATATACAGAACCAATAACAATTATATATATATATTATGAAATAAAATATAAAATGTAGGATATTTGGCTGGTGTGAAGGCGCCTATTACCCCCCCCCCCCTCCCCCCCTTTCCCCTACTCAACTCCTACTTTGAGAGCCCAAACACTAACACGAAACCAAAACACAACATCCAACTTCTGACGGGGGGGCATCTGGTGTATGTTTCAGTCCCCCCCCCCTCCCCTCCCCACAATCCCCCCCTTCACCCCACACCCTCTTCTTCTCCCCCATCCAGTCATTCACACTTCCTCCTACCCCCCCCTCCCTCCTTCATCATTCATCCACACTTCTTCCCTCCACCCTACCCTTTCCCACCCACTCCTTCATTTATTCACACTCCCTCCCCCCCACCCACTTCTTCCCCACCCCCTCCTTCATTCATTCACACTCCCTCCCCCCTCCTCTTCCACCCCACAATCCCTTCTTCTTCCCCACCCACTCCTTCCTTGATTCCCCCTCCCTCCTCCCCCACCCTCCCCTTCCCCCCACACCCCTTTCGTCGTCCCCACCCACCATTCATTCACGCTCCCCCCCCCCCCCCCTCCTCCTCACCCTCTCGACCACAATTTATCACCTCCTCCCTCCCTCCCCCCCCCCCTCCTTTTAAACGGACATGCCTTCTATATAGTATCTCTCTTCCGGTGTCACGTAGTCTAAATCAGTGACACATATACGTTCCTCCTGCGCATGTGTAGAAGTCTATTTCTCCAGCTGATGGCAACTTGAATCTCTTAGCAGTGATTTTTCCAATACTTAACCCCTTCATGGTCTATGTTTATTGTATAACAGCTATTTTTAGACGATTTTGTGTAGTTTAAAAAGGATCTGTGGTAGTAAAAAGGGTTAAGTGAGATAGTTCGAAGGCTGTTAATTGCTGGAGGCCCTTTTCAAACTGAATGTAATCGTCTAACAGTAGCCAGAATAAAGTTAAAAGGACCCCACCGGTACTGACAGGGTTAATGGACAGATATGAAACTGCTATGTCTCTCCATCAAATTATTGCCAAGTTTTCATAATTAACACCATATTTTGCTATCAAATGTTTGCAATGACCGAGTATTGCAGATGGAGACATGCTAAATTTATCCTCAGCTGGAAAAAACACCCTATTATAGCCCTTTATAGAGATCCGGCCCCTTCTAGAGATCCGGCCCTTTATAGAGATCCGGCCCCTTCTAGAGATCCGGCCCTTTATAGAGATCCGGCCCCTTCTAGAGATCCGGCCCTTTATAGAGATCCGGCCCCTTCTAGAGATCCGGCCCTTTATAGAGATCCGGCCCTTTATAGAGATCCGGCCCCTTCTAGAGATCCGGCCCCTTCTAGAGATCCGGCCCCTTCTAGAGATCCGGCCCCTTCTAGAGATCCGGCCCCTTCTAGAGATCCGGCCCCTTCTAGAGATCCGGCCCCTTCTAGAGATCCGGCCCCTTCTAGAGATCCGGCCCCTTCTAGAGATCCGGCCCCTTCTAGAGATCCGGCCCCTTCTAGAGATCCGGCCCCTTCTAGAGATCCGGCCCCTTCTAGAGATCCGGCCCCTTCTAGAGATCCGGCCCCTTCTAGAGATCCGGCCCCTTCTAGAGATCCGGCCCCTTCTAGAGTTCCGGCTCCTTCTAGAGATCCGGCCCCTTCTAGAGATCCGGCCCCTTCTAGAGATCCGGCCCCTTCTAGATATATTCTAACATTCTTTGATAACAAAATGTCCCTGCCAAAGGGCCGGATCTCTAGAAGGGGCCGGATCTCTAGAAGGGGCCGGATCTCTAGAAGGGGCCGGATCTCTAGAAGGGGCCGGATCTTGAGAATGTTCACATAAACCCTATTCCATATTTTGGATAATGAGTTAGACAGCGAGCTAAACTTGTACATTTTTCGATAGCAAAATGTCTTCGGCGAAACCGGATTTGTCCATAAAAATACTGGCTCGCTATCGCTCGCCAGGAAGAAATCGACACCTGGATGGGGATCAATGTCTTAAAACAGTAGGCTGAATGGGGCCAAATGGATACAACCAAGAAAGAGAAAAAAGCAGGTGACACCCCCCTAAAGCAATAGGCCAACAAATAAACCCTACCCCCTTAAATACGATACATATATCAATATACCTAATGATAGAGGTATATAGTATAAAGGAAGAGTAGGCCAAGTTTTATAGCATGGGTAAATAGGAGTGCAGACAGAGGGAGAGAAATGGGCGGGGGGGAGGGAGATTAAGAGGGGGGGGGGAGAGAAATGGGGGGGAGGGAGAGTAAGAGGGGGGAGGGAGATTAAGAGGGGGGGGGAGAGACATGGGGGGGGAGGGAGATTAAGAGGGGGGGGGGAGAGAGAAATGGGGGGGAGAGGAGATTAAGAGTGGAGGGAGGGAGATTAAGAGGGGGGAGATAAATGGGGGGGGAGGGAGATTAAGAGGGGGGAGAGAAATGGGGGGAGGGAGATTAAGAGTGGGGGGGAGAGAAATGGGGGGAGGGAGATTAAGAGGGGGAGAGAGAAATGGGGGGAGGGAGATTAAGAGGGGGGGGAGAGAAATGGGGGAGGGAGATTAAGAGGGGGGAGAGAAATGGGGGGAGGGAGATTAAGAGGGGGGAGAGAAATGGGGGGAGGGAGATTAAGAGGGGGGGAGAGAAATGGGGGGAGGGAGATTAAGAGGGGGGAGGGAGATTAAGAGGGGGAGAGAGAAATGGGGGGGAGGGAGATTAAGAGGGGGAGAGAGAAATGGGGGGAGGGAGATTAAGAGGGGGGAGAGAAATGGGGGGAGGGAGATTAAGAGGGAGGGAGAGAAATGGGGGGAGGGAGATTAAGAGGGAGGAGAGAAATGGGGGGAGGGAGATTAAGAGTGGGGGGAGAGAAATGGGGGGAGGGAGATTAAGAGGGGGAGAGAGAAATGGGGGGGAGGGAGATTAAGAGGAGGGAGATAAATGGGGGGAGGGGAGATTAAGAGGGGGGAGAGAAATGGGGGGAGGGAGATTAAGAGGGAGGGAGAGAAATGGGGGGAGGGAGATTAAGAGGGAGGGAGAGAAATGGGGGGGGGAGGGAGATTAAGAGGGGGGGGAGAGAAATGGGGCTATGTGAGGGAGATTAAAAGGTCAGAGGTCAGAGGAGGGGAAAAATGCAGTAGCTGAAATTGGAGAGGTAAAATATAGGCCTTAACAGAGAGAAATGGAGGAACATAATTATATATATATATTATGTGTGTTTACTCTCAGCCGGGACTCGAACCACGGACAGTCACGACGAGAGTCCATGCTTTATTTAACTACCCCACGGCGTGATAAAGAATAGTTAACCTTTTCTATTTATACAAAGGAGAAACATGAAACTTAAGGGGGGTGACTTGTTATTTGTATCTCTCTGGGTTGTATCCATTCGGCCCCATTCAGCCTACTGTTTTAAGACGTTTATCCCCATCCAGGTGTCGATTTATACCTGGCGAGCGATAGCGAGCCACCATAGTTTGGATAATGAGTTAGACAGCGGGCTAAATTTGTACATTTTTTGATGGAAAAATGTCTTTGGCGATGTCGAATTTGTCCATAAAATACTGGCTCGCTATCGCTTGCCAGGAAGAAATCGACACCTGGATGGGGATAAACGTCTTAAAACAGTATAGGCTAAATGGGGCCAAATGGATAATTATAACCAAGACAGAGAAAAAAAGCCGGGGACCTCCCCTTAAACAATGAAGTGAAGTCTAACAAACAATGTATAAGCGTTCGTAACACAAGGCAAACAGGATTCACCGGTTCATCTCTAAGAGTGTCAGTAACAGAACTTCTGATGTTATCTTGACATCGGGACATTGAAATCGGGACATTTTTCTACCGAAAAATGTACAAATATATCTTGAAGGGAGATTCTGGATTTTTTTTTTTAAAGTGTAATGGAGGTCTAGGGAGGAAACTAGAAAAATATTAAATACATAAAAAAACTCTACCAAAAAATGAACCCTCCCCCTCAACATACCTTTTTCCTACCGTTTTAAGGGGAGATTTCCACTTGAGGGATTTTTTTCTTGACCCCTTTCTCCCTCATGGTTAGCCCCATTGCTTTTGAGATTTTAAGACGTTTGCCCCATTATTTGGACGATTTTAAGAACTTTCAACCCATTTCTGTCAATTTAAGACCTTTCGTGCCATTTAGGTGTCGATTTTATCCTGGCGAGCGATAGCGAGCCTGTAATTTAAGAGGAACCGGCTTTCAGCCGGGAAATTTTTCTACCGAAAAATGTACAAATTAATCTTGAAAAGGGGTCAATGGGGCGTATTTTAAAGCTTGATGGAGGTCTAGGGATTAAACTGAATACCTCCCCTTAATACCCCGGATTATCTACAGCGCCTATACCTAAAAAGAGACACACCGCCCTTTGTTAAGAGACACACCGCCCTTTGTTAAGAGACACACCGCCCTTTGTTAAGAGACACACCGCCCTTTGTTAAGAGACACACCGCCCTTTGTTAAGAGACACACCACCCTTTAAGAGACACACCGCCCTTTGTTAAGAGACACACCGCCCTTTGTTAAGAGACACACACCGCCCTTTGTTAAGAGACACACCGCCCTTTGTTAAGAGACACACCGCCCTTTGTTGAGAGACACACCGCCCTTTGTTAAGAGACACACCGCCCTTTGTTATGAGACACCGCCCTTTGTTAAGAGACACACCGCCCTTTGTTAAGAGACACACCGCCCTTTGTTAAGAGACACACCGCCCTTTGTTAAGACACACCGCCCTTTGTTAAGAGACACACCGCCCTTTGTTAAGAGACACACCGCCCTTTGTTAAGAGACACACCGCCCTTTGTTAAGAGACACACCGCCCTTTGTTAAGAGACACACCGCCCTTTGTTAAGAGACACACCGCCCTTTGTTAAGAGACACACCGCCCTTTGTTAAGAGACACACCGCCCTTTGTTAAGAGACACACCACCCTTTGTTAAGAGACACACCGCCCTTTGTTAAGAGACACACCGCCCTTTGTTAAGAGACACCGCCCTTTGTTAAGAGACACACCGCCCTTTGTTAAGAGACACACCGCCCTTTGTTAAGAGACACACCGCCCTTTGTTAAGAGACACACCGCCCTTTGTTAAGAGACACACCGCCCTTTGTTAAGAGACACACCGCCCTTTGTTAAGAGACACACCGCCCTTTGTTAAGAGACACACCGCCCTTTGTTAAGAGACACACCGCCCTTTGTTAAGAGACACACCGTCCTTTGTTAAGAGACACACCGCCCTTTGTTATGAGACACACCGCCCTGTGTTATGAGACACACCGCCCTTTGTTATGAGACACACCGCCCTTTGTTATGAGACACACCGCCCTTTGTTAAGAGACACACCGCCCTTTGTTAAGAGACACACCGCCCTTTGTTAAGAGACACACCGCCCTTTGTTGTGTTTACCGAAGAACAAATAACAGAGCAATGTAAAATGATCCCCCCCCCCCTTGAGGAGAGAGAGAGAGAGAGAGAGAGACATGAAAAGAATTCCTCTATGGCTTTATGAGGTGGAGAGAAGAGCGGTGGGAGAGAGAGGGGGGGGGAGGGGGAAAGGAGGGAGGGGAGAGTTGAGGGAAGGAGGGGAAAGGAGGAAGGGGAGGGTGGGAGGGAGGGGAGAGTTGGGGGAAGGAGGGGGAAAGAAAGAGGGGGAGGGGGGGAGGGAGGGGAGAGTGGGGGGAAGGAGGGGGGAAAGGAGGAGGGGGAGGGAGGGAGGGAGGGGAGAGTTGGGGGAAGGAGGAAGGGGAGGGAGAGAACAGCTAGGGGAAGGGGGAAGGGGGTAGGGGGGGTAGGGGGAGGGAGAGACTCAAGATCAATTGTACAGTAGTGCCTCTTCCCAAATGGTTGAAATATTAGCTCAATTACGGAAGAGAGAGAGAGAGAGAGAGTGTATGTGTTTGTGTGTGTGTTATGAGAGGTTTAGTTCGGGATTTCTGGCCTATCTATAATGAACAGGATGCAGTATTACCGAACGTGACAGTCTCTCTCCTTTCACTTCCAGTATCTCCCCGGAATGGACTGCAAGGTCTTTGAGATACTAATTATTCCTTGTAACTCCTTGTGTGTTAAACGGGTAGGGTTTTGGTCTTTATATTTAATAATTATTTTGTTTTCCTCTCTAGACCTCCGTCAAGCTTTTAAAAATGACACCTACAACCCCCTTCGAGATAAATTTGCACATTTTTCGGTAGAAAATGTCCCGGTCAAAGACCGGTTCTTCCTGAAATTACAGGCTCGCTATCGCTCGCCAGGAATATATCGACACCTAATTTGCATGAAAGATCTTAATATCGACAAAGAAATGGGGTGAAAGGTCTAAATACTGCCAAACCAATGGAATTAGCGTCTTAAAATCTCAAAACTAATGGGGTTAAACATGAGGGAGAAGGGAGTCCAGAGATAGCAACCATCTCCCTTTAAGGGTATGATGATATTTATTACACTTTATACTTAAGAATATATATATATATGTGTGTGTGTGTGTGTGTGTGTGTGTGTGTGTGTGTGTGTGTGTGTGAATATATATATATATACTGTATATGTGTGTGTGTGTGTGTGAATATATATATGTGTGTGTGTGTGTGTGTGTGAATATATATATATGTGTGTGTGTGTGTGTGAATATATATATGTGTGTGTGTGTGTGTGTGTGTGTGTGTGAATATATATATATACTGTGTGTGTGTATACTGTGTGTGTATATACTGTGTGTGTATACTGTGTGTGTGTGTGTGAATATATATATGTGTGTGTGTGTGTGTGTGTGAATATATATATATGTGTGTGTGTGTGTGAATATATATATATGTGTGTGTGTGTGTGTGTGAATATATATATATATGTGTGTGTGTGTGTGTGTGTGTGTGTGTGTGAATATATATATATATGTGTGTGTGTGTGTGTGTGTGTGAATATATATATATACTGTATATGTGTGTGTGTGTGTGTGTGAATATATATATATGTGTGTGTGTGTGTGTGTGTGAATATATATATATATGTGTGTGTGTGTGTGTGTGAATATATATATATATATATATGTGTGTGTGTGTGTGTGTGTGTGTGTGTGTGAATATATATATATACTGTATATGTGTGTGTGTGTGTGTGTGTGTGAATATATATATGTGTGTGTGTGTGTGTGTGTGTGAATATATATATATGTGTGTGTGTGTGTGTGAATATATATATATGTGTGTGTGTGTGTGTGAATATATATATATGTGTGTATATGTGTGTGTGTGTGTGTGTGTGTGTGTGTGTGTGTGTGTGTGTGTGTGAATATTAATACTACTCTCACATAGATTTAAGTATTATATTGCAATGGAATAATAATGGCACATGTAATTTATAAGATAGTTAGTTATTAACTTCTGTACCGGCGACAGGTTAATATATATTTTTGTAGTTACGTGTAGACGATTTTAGGAAGATTAGGAAGTATCTATCGTAGCTAAAGGGATGCACTGAGATAGTCTGTAGCCTTTAAGGGGAGGTATTTAGTTTGTTCCCTAGACCTCCATCAACCTAAAATTACACCCCCTCCGAGTCTCTTTCAAGATAAATTTATACATTTTTCGGTAGAAAAATGTCCCGGCCGAAGGCCGATTCCTCTTAAATTACAGGCTCGCTATCGCTCGCCAGGATAAAATAGACACCTGAATTGCACGAAAGGTCTTAATATGGGGTGAAAGTTCTTAAAATCGCTAAACTAATGGGGCAAACGTTTTATAATATCAAAAGCAATGGGGCTAAACATGAGGGAGAAAGGGGTCAAGAAAACAATCCCTCAAGTGGAGACCTCCCCTTAAATTAGTAGATGTCCTTCATAAGCTTAATACATAGTCAAATAGTTACCAGAATGTAATAATATGTACTGAAGGGGTTAGCGTATTTAGGTATCTATGTGAGGCTAATGGCACCAAGATGGCGGAGGTTGGCGGCTCTCTGTCACGATAGGGTCTCTAAAGGGGGGCGGGGGGGGGGGGGGGGTTTATGGGCAACAAGTGGCTGCCACATGGAGGCTATAACCCGGACTTTTAAGGGAGCCCACCTCGCTTTTTTTCTCTTTCTCTCCCTCTCTCTATTTAGCTAGTATCCATTCGGTCCCATTCAGCCTACTGTTTTAAGACGTTTACCCCCATCCAGGAGTCAATATTTTCCTGGTGAGCGGTAGCGAGCCAGCATATATATATATTTTTGTTTTACAGTAAGCTAAATTTGGACATTGTCCGATAGAAAAATATCTCCGGCGAAGCCAGATTTCTCCATACAATGCTGGCTCGCTATCTCTCGCCAGGAAAAAAATTGACACCTGGATGGGGATAAACGTCTTAAAACAGTTGGCTGAATGGGGCCAAATGGATACAAGTCAGAGAAAGAGAGAAAGCTAAAAAAAAAAAACGTTGACCCCCTAAATACTGTTAGCACTGTCCAGGGCTCAGGAAAATCGTCTCGTGTTAGCCAGATTAAACATGAGGGAGAAGGGGGTCCCGAACCCCCCCCCCCCCCCCCCCCCACACACACACACACCTCTCCCCTCCCTTGAGATGTCAGAATAAAATTGCGAAACCAAAAAAAAAAATGAAAAATTAAAAAGCCCCCCTCCTTTAAATCCCTATATATATATATATATATATATATATATATATATATATATATATATATATATATATATATATATATATATATATATATATATATATATATATTTTTTTTTTTTTTTTTTTTTTTTTTTTTTTTAGCATTGCAATGATTGGGTACCGTAACTTCTTTTCTTTCCTTGTAGCGTTACATTGAATTGGGTGTCGTTAACTGTTTTGTGAAGCACGGCCATGATTGGGTGCCGTATTTATATCATATTAGCTCCATTTGTTGCCTGTAAGTATCGAAAAATCAGCGGCTAATGGATTAAATTGACCGTCACATGAAATATAACGGAATATATATACCATTAAGGGGAGATATCTACTGGAGGGATTTTTTTCTGGACTCCTTTCTCCCTCATGTTTAGCCCCATTGTTTTTCTAAATTTAAGACGTTTGCCCCATTATTTTGACGATTTTAAGAACTTTCAAACCATTTCTGTTAATTTTAAGACCTTTCGTGCCATTTAGGTGTCGATTTTATCCTGGCGAGCGATAGCGAGCCTGTAATTTAAGAGGAACCGGCTCTCAGCCGGGACATTTTTCTACCGAAAAATGTACAAATTTATCTTGAAATGGGGTCAAGGGGGTGTAATCTTAAGCTTGATGGAATTCTAGGAAACGAACTAAAAACCTCCCCTTAAATTTGCCGTCACATGAAATATAATGGAATATATATATAGTGGAATATATATAACATTAAACTCTTAGCAATTAGGTATACTGGCAGTAATGTACTCCTTTAATATAAGGATAGCAAGGTATATCACTATCAATATACCCAATCATTCTATATACCACTATTATTATGTATATTGGCAGTTAAATACCTTTATAATATAAGAATAGAAAGGTAAATCACTATCAAAACGCCCAATGATCTTATACATCTTCATCATACCTTTCTACACTATCAATTAGGTATATTGGCAGTAAAACACCCATTTAATATACAAGATAGAGAGCTGCAGTAATTAACTATCAATATACCCAATGATCTTATATAACTGGGCACATGGACAGTAATTCTATCTATCTATCTATTGCCTGACGCCGTGATCCCCGAAGGGGTGGCCACGAACGAACCGCCCCCATGCACCTCTGTCCCCAGTCAGTCGACGCCCCTCCCCCCAACCAGCACCGCCTTCGTTCATGTACTTCCTCACTCCAGCCTTCCACCTCTCTTTCGGTCTACCTCTCCCTCTCTGTCCCTCCACTTCGCTCTCGTACACCCTCTTAGTCATTCTCTCGCTTTCCATACGTTCCATATGGCCGAACCATCTCAAGTTGTTCCTTTTCACACTCTCCAGCACATCTACCTCCACACCACACCTCCTTCTTACTTCCTCATTAGTCTGTCTATCCCTCCATGTAACTCAGCACGCACTCCTTAAGTAATTCATTTCCACTGCTCTCACTCTTGGTCTGAGTCTCTCAACCAACGTCCATGCTTCGCTTCCGTAAGTCAGTGTCGGGATTACCACACTGTCATGCAAGGACTTCTTCACTTCCATACTGACCACCCTATTTCTTGTTACTGCTTTTAGCATTCCTACAACCCTCTTCCCCTGTTGTACCCTCTCCCGCACTTCTTCATCCATAGTCCCATCTTTACTCAACACACTGCCCAGATACTTAAAAGAGTTGACGATCTCCATAGCCTGACCGTTCAGCTTCACCTCACACTCTGTGACTTCACCCCTTTCGAAGACCATAACCTTGCTCTTCCCCGCATTTACCTTAAAATACCGTTTTTCGCACACTGTTCCAAACTCATTTACCAGACCCTGCAACTCCCATTCATTATCACTCATCAGAACTGTATCATTCGCAAACAGCAGTATGTAGCTTCAACTCAATTCCCTCCCTTTTCAGCGATACATCAACATCCACTGCTCTTGATAGTATTTCTTTCATGACTCCATCCATATATACAGTAAACAACCACGGGGACATCACACACCCCTGTTTCAAACCAACATTCAGGTCAAAGAACTCGCTCTGCTCACTCTCCACACGTACTGCCGCCTTTGCACCCTCATACATGCTCTTCACTGCTTTCAGCAACTTGCCCTCTACTCCGTATATTCTAAGTACTTTCCACAAACCTTCTCTATCCACTCTGTCATAGGCCTTCTCCAAGTCCATAAAGGCAGCATACACCTTTTGTTTCTTCTCCAGATACTTCTCCACAACACAATTCAGGGTAAAAATCTGATCTACACATCCTCTTCCCTTCCTAAAACCTCCCTGCTCGTCGCCTATCCATTTCTCCGTTCTCACTCTCACTCTGTCAAATCACTACCCTACTGTATACCTTCCCTACTACGCTTAGAAGTAATGGACAGTAATATATTCATTAAATAAAATTATAGAAAGATGTATCACTATCAAGATAGCCAATGATCATAACATACAGTACGGTACACCTTCATCACCACCTGAGCAAGTCCAAGGGTTCTTAAAAGTGCCCAAAATGACCACTTTAAGGAATAGCGGCTGTGTTTTTGTTTTGTTTGGTCTATTTATTCAATTATTCAAAAAAACAAAAAAAATCCTCGCTAAACCTCCACATCGAGCTTAAAAAACACCCCCCTAGACCCCCTATAAGATAAATTTGTACATTTTTCGATAGAAAAATGTCCCAGCCGAAGGCCAGTTCTTCTTAAAAGTACAGGCTCGCTATCGCTCGCCAGGAAAAAATTGACACCTAAATGGCACGAAAGGTCTTAAAATTGACAACGAAATGGGGCGAAAGGTTTTAAAATCGTCAAACTAATGGGCCGAACGTCTTAAAATCTGAAAACTAATGGGGCTACACATGAGGGAGAAGGGGGACCAGAAAACCGCCCCCCCCCCCTTAACAGTGCCGAGAATGAGCACTTAAGATCCCGGGAGGGGGACATTACGACTTACTCTTTGAAAGTTACTGGACCCATCAAATGTCCTATGTGGGGAGAGTTGAGAGAGAGAGAGAGTTGAGAGAGAGAGTGTGTTGAGAGAGAGAGAGAGTTGAGAGAGAGAGTGTGTGAGAGAGTGAGAGAGAGAGAGTTGAGAGAGAGAGAGAGTGTGTTGAGAGAGTGTGTTGAGAGAGAGTTGAGAGAGAGAGTGTGAGAGAGAGTGTGTTGAGAGAGAGAGAGAGAGTGTGTTGAGAGAGAGAGAGAGAGTGTGTTGAGAGAGAGTGAGAGTGTGAGAGAGAGTGAGAGTGAGAGAGAGAGTTCGTGTGTGTGTGTGTGTGTCCATCCTTCTCATCCATTCTTCCCTATCCTTCTCTTCTGTCCCTCTTCCTATTATCATCCGTATGCCCTTTCGTTTATTTCCCATTACTTTCCTTGCCTCATCTCTCTCTCTCTCTCTCTCTCTCTCTCTCTCTCTCTCTCTCTCTCTCTCTCTCTCTCTCATGTAAACAGTCCCTCAATCCGCCATTTTACACGTACTCGAGTATGTCACCCTCTCTCTCTCTCTCTCTCTGTATTTCACCCTCATAAATTCTCTCAGGAAGGGTGTATGGAAGTCAAAATTGACAAAGATCCTTCCTGAACTCACTCTCACTCTCTCTCTCTCTCATGTAAACACTCTCTCACTCCACCATTTGACAAGTATTCTAGCTTAGTGCCACTTTAATTAACTCATTTAGTAACGCAGGCCCATTCTCTCTCTCTCTCTCTCTCTCTCTCTCTCTCACACACACCCTCTCTCTCTCCCCCATCCCACCATCCGGGTTCTTGGCGCCACATGAATACCTCAACAAATATGTAAACAAACCCACCTCTATATTTGTCCGACCCCTTTTTTCTGTCGCTCCCGGGCGGCCATCTTGTCACACCCCAAGAAGAAGAAGAAGGGGAAGAAAAAAGATGATAAAAGAGAAGGAGAAGTGAAGGAGATGGAGGAGGAGGGAGGAGGAAAAGGAAGAGGAGGAGGAGGGAGGAAGGAAGAGGAGGAGGAGGAAGGAAGGAAAAGGAGGAGGAGGGAGGAAGGAAGGAAGAGGAGGAGGAGGAGGGAGGAAGAGGAAGAGGAGGAGGAGGGAGGAGGAAAAGGAAGAGGAGGAGGAGGGAGGAGGAAAAGGAAGAGGAGGAGGAGGGAGGAGGAAAAGGAAGAGGAGGAGGAAGAGGAGGAGGAGGGAGGAGGAAAAGGAAGAGGAGGAGGAAGAGAAGGAGGAAGAGGAAGAAGAGGTAAAAGAGGAAAAGCTATTATAGTCCATTCATTCTAATTAGGCCAAAAATCGTAACCCACTAACTTCGATAGCTAAAAAATACGACTAGAATTATCAAGCTAAAAAATACGACTAGAATTATCAAGCTAAAAAATACGACTATAATTATCAAGCTAAAAAATACGACTAGAATTATCAAGCTAAAAAATACGACTAGAATTATCAAGCTAAAAAATACGACTATAATTATCAAGCTATAAAATACGACTATAATTATCAAGCTAAAAATACGACTAGAATTATCAAGCTATAAAATACGACTATAATTATCAAGCTAAAAAATACGACTAGAATTATCAAGCTATAAAATACGACTAGAATTATCAAGCTAAAAAATACGACTATAATTATCAAGCTAAAAAATACGACTAGAATTATCAAGCCATAAAATACGACTATAATTATCAAGCTAAAAAATACGACTAGAATTATCAAGCTACAAAATACGACTAGAATTATCAAGCTAAAAAATACGACTAGAATTATCAAGCTAAAAAATACGACTAGAATTATCAAGCTAATATTTCTACCATGTGGGAAGAGTCAACTAGGGAATAGGTGTGGCAATTTACAGCCCATTTGTTCGAGCCTTTTTGTTAGGTACAGAGGTTAGAGGTTAGAGCAGAGAAGAGAGACAGAAATACAGCCTGGAACAAATTAAAGGGGGAGGGGGTATTTATTAAGCGGGTAGGGGGTATTTATTAAGCGGGTAGGGGGTATTTATTAAGCGGGTAGGGGGTATTTATTAAGCGGGTAGGGGGTATTTATTAAGGCGGAAGGGGGTATTTATTAAGGGGGGAGGGGGTATTTATTAAGGGGGAGGGGGTATTTATTAAGGGGGGAAGGGGGTATTTATTAAGGGGGAAGGGGGGTTTTTATTAAGGGGGTAGGGGGTATTTATTAAGCGGGTAGGGGGTATTTATTAAGGGGGGGGGGGGGTATTTATTAAGGGGGAAGGGGGGTATTTATTAAGGGGGGAGGGGGGTATTTATTAAGGGGGGAGGGGGTATTTATTAAGGGGGGAGGGGGGTATTTATTAAGGGGGGAGGGGTATTTATTAAGGGGGGAGGGGGTATTTATTAAGGGGGGAGGGGGGTATTTATTAAGGGGGGAGGGGGGTATTTATTAAGGGGGGAGGGGGTATTATAAAGGGGGGTAGGGGGTATTTATTGAGGGGGGAGGGGGGTATTTATTAAGGGGGGAGGGGGGTATTTATTAAGGGGGGATGGGGTATTTATTAAGGGGGGAGGGGGGTATTTACTAAGGGGGGAGGGGGTTATTTATTAAGGGGGGGAGGGGGGTATTTATTACGGGGGGATGGGGGTATTTATTAAGGGGGGAGGGGGGTATTTATTAAGGGGGGGAGGGGGTATTTATTTGTGTATCTTTTTATTGTTTTCTTAGTTACCTCCCTATATAGACCTCCATCGGGCTAGTTTTTTTTTTTTACACTTTTCTCCCTCATGTTTAGCCCCATTAGTTTTCAGATTTTAAGACGATCGGTCCATTAGTTTGGCAATTTTAAAACCTTTCGCCCCTTTTCTTTGTCATTCGTGTCAATCAGGTGTCGAATATTTCCTGGCGAGTCATAGCGAGCCTGTAATTTAGGAAAAACCAGGCACATTTTTCTACCGAAAAATGTACAATTATACCTTGAAGGGAGATCCTGTTTTTTTGTTTTTTAAAGTTAGATGGAGGTCTAAGGAAAAAAAAAAAAAAAAAAAAAAAAAAAAAAAAAAAAAAAAAATCCCTTTAAGAGGACAAGGGTGAGCGACCTGAATATTGAGATGGTTGTGACAGATCGGGGCCGCATAGGTGAAGAGCTTGGTTGAGTTTAGAAAGGTCGAATAAAATCAAATATTATAAGGGAACTAAAATATGCTAGGTAGGCCATTTTTGTTTGGTCATTAACCCTTTTCTGTACCGGTGCCATCCTATTAACTTTATTTTGGGTTACTATTAGTCGATTATATTCAGGTTAAGGGGAGATCTCCACTTGAGGGATTTTTTTCTTGACCCCTTTCTCCCTCATGTTTAGCCCCATTGCTTTTGATATTATAAAACGTTTGCCCCATTAGTTTAGCAATTTTAAGAACTTTCACCCCATATTAAGACCTTTCGTGCCATTTAGGTGTCAATTTTATCCTGGCGAGCGATAGCGAGCCTGTAATTTAAGAGGAACCGGCCTTCGGCCGGGACATTTTTCTGCCGAAAAATTTACAAATTTATCTTGAAAGGGACTCAAGGGGGTGTAATTTTAAGCTTGATGGAGGTCTAGTGAACAAACTAAATACCTCCCCTTAAAAAGGGCCTCCAGCAAGTAACAGGCTTCGAACTATCTCTGTTAACCCTTTTTACTACCACAGATCCTTCCTAACCCACGCAAAATCCTCTAAATGAAGCTAGAATATAATTAAATAGACGTCGCCGGTACAGAAGGGGTTAAAAATAGTGTAGGGGGACTTCTAGAGCCGACTTTACATATATCCCTCCCCCCCCACACCCCTCCTCCCTACTAGAGTCTCTTCACGTGGAGGGATTTGGCGTCAAGCTTGAAATAGTAGACACCTCTCTCTCTCACACACACACACAGTCTCTCTCTCTCTCTCTCTCTCTCTCTCTCTCTCTCTCTCTCTCTCTCTCTCTCTCTCTTCACGTGGATGGATTTGGCCCCAAGATTGAAATATTAGCCACCTCTTGCAAAACATACATTTGTACTCTTACTTTAAATCTTACTCTCGCTCTCACCCTTACTCATACACTCTTACTCTCTCTCTCTCTCTCTCTTGCAAAACATACCTCTCCACTCTTATGTTGTGTCTATGTGTGCACTTACCACCCTCTCTCACTCTCTCTCTCTCTGCAAAACATACCTCTCCACTCTTATGCTGTGTCTATGTGTGCACTTACCACCCTCTCTCTCTCTCTCTCTCTCTCTCTCCCTTGCAAAACATACCTCTCCACTCTTATGTTGTGTCTATGTGTGCACTTACCACCCTCTCTCTCTCTCTCTCTCTCTCTCACTCTCTCTCTTGCAAAACATACCTCTCCACTCTTATGTTGTGTCTATGTGTGCACTTACCACCCTCTCTCTCTCTCTCTCTCTCTCTCTCTCACTCTCTCTCTCTCTTGCAAAACATACCTCTCCACTCTTATGTTGTGTCTATGTGTGCACTTACCACCCTCTCTCTCTCTCTCTCTCTCTTGCAAAACATACCTCTCCACTCTTATGTTGTGTCTATGTGTGCACTTACCACCCTCTCTCTCTCACTCTCTCTCTCTCTCTCTCTCTCTCTGTTTGAGAACAGCCGAATAAATAATAATGGAGGTGGCGTTTTATTTTATATCAAAGAAAGTCTTAACCCGACCGACCCTCGTGTCAAAACCTCAAATTGTGAACGTCGACACATCTTTTGTGCTAATAAAGAATAATAAAGGTACAAAAATAATACTTGCGTTAATATACAGACCTCCAGCTCAATCAGTGCAAACTGACCGAAAAATTACGAACAAATTGCAAATGTAAGTAACTCACAAGATACCGTAATTTTTGGCGACTTTAATTTACCTGTGACCAAGTGGGGCGATACTCTTACTTCACACTCCGGACATGACTTGTATACGAACTTGCAAGAGAGTTCGCTTTATCAATTTGTTCGAACGCCGACCCGTGGTAATAACGTTCTTGACATTGTACTTGCAACAAAAGAAGAATTGATAGAGAATTTCAATGTTGGTGATGAATTCAGTAACAGCGACCATCGTACGATAACTTTCACTTTAAACTTTACTAGTAACGAACCAAATAGTAGCATCGAAAAAGTCCCTAATTTCAAGAAAGCAAGCTTCCATAAACTTAGAGCTATGTTTAAAGAAACTGACTGGAGCTTTTTAATTAACAATAACGACATAAATACATTTTGGAAGTTATTCGAAACCACTTACCTAAAAGCAGTGCAAGATTGCATACCATCGAAAATACGGCGTCCAGGCCATAATAATAAGCCCAAATGGTGGAATAAAGATATTTCAAACTGCCTGCTTGCTAAAAAATTTGCTAATGATAGATTAAAATCCTCACAAAATGACGAAGAACGGGTGAAATTTGTAGAGCTACGACGCAAAGCCAAAAAGTTAATTAAGCAAAGTAAAAAGACCTTAGAGTTACATATTGCGAATCAAAGTAAAACAAACCCGAAAGAATTCTATAGTTATATCAGAAAGAAAAAAGTAGTTACTTCAACTGTTGGACCGTTAGTCGATGAAAATGGAGAATACACCAAAGACGAAGTACAAATGAGTAATGCCCTCAATACCTTCTTTGCATCAGTTTATACAACAGAAGACCTCAGTGATATCCCTACACCATCGCCGATTCAGATTGATAATTCAGATGTTCTAAGCAATATCACCGTTACAGAGAGAGAAGTATTGAATTGTTTAGATAAACTCAAGGTAAATAAAACGCCAGGACCTGATACAATCTCGCCTAGAGTTCTAAAGGAAGCTAAGGATGAGCTCTCCAAACCACTGACATTACTATTCAATAAATCCTTGCAGTCTGGAACTATGCCTGATCAGTGGAAGCTAGCCAACGTAACACCGATATTCAAAAAAGGCAGCAAATCCCTACCCAGTAACTATCGTCCAATTAGCTTAACCTCAGTTGTATGTAAAATGCTAGAAACGGTCATACGAGACAGACTCGTAAATAACTTAGAGGAAAATAACATACTTAAAGATACTCAACACGGCTTTCGTAAAAAACGTTCCTGTTTAACAAACCTCTTAGACTTCTTCCACGATATCCTCAACCTCTACGATGAGAGTAAAGCTGTAGATATTATATACCTTGATTTTCAAAAGGCCTTTGACAAAGTTCCCCACAAACGTTTACTGCTAAAACTAAAAGCGCATGGAATACAAGACGGTGTGTTGAAATGGATAGAAAACTGGCTCAGCAACAGAAAGCAAAGGGTAGTCATAAACGGGAAGGCATCTAAATGGACCAATGTAAGTAGCGGGGTACCCCAGGGATCGGTACTAGGACCAATTATCTTTCTAATTTACATCAACGACATAGATGAGGGTCTCACCTGTACAATCTCAAAATTTGCTGACGATACAAAAATTGCAAATAGCGTACTCTCAAAAGACAAGTTGACGATATGCAACACAATCTAGATAAATTGTCATGTTGGGCCCAAATTTGGCAAATGAGTTTCAATGCGGATAAATGTAAAGTACTACATGTCGGATACCTAAATGAGAAAGCAAACTATTCGATGAATGGCACTCAGCTTAAGAATGTCAACAGAGAAACCGATCTGGGAGTAACAATATCGAGTAACCTAAAACCGAGTCAACAATGTTCAGAAGTTGTTAAGAAGGCAAACAAAATAATTGGCTTTATAGGCAGGTCATTTGAGCATAAATCCAAAGAAGTTATCCTAACCCTTTACAATTCCTTAGTCCGCCCTCTTCTGGAATACTGCGTTCAATCCTGGTGCCCTTATTACCAAAAAGATATAAACAAGCTAGAACGAGTTCAACGTAGAGTTACCAAAATGATACCTAGCCTAAAGAACAAACCATACGAAGAGCGTCTTAGAGAATTAAATCTATTTCCTTTAACCCAGCGCAGATTAAGAGGTGACTTAATTCAAGTATTCAAAATCATCAAAGGCATCGACAATATGAACTGTAGTAAGTACTTCACTATCGACCAATCTAATTACACGCGGGGAAACGGTTGCAAAATTATTGGAAAATCTTTTAACTCGCACGAATCTAAAAATTTCTTCTTCAATCGAGTTGTCAACTTGTGGAATGGGCTTCCCCGAAACGTTATAGACTGCATCACCGTTGATTCATTTAAACTCCGCCTAGACAAATATCTCTCATCAAACCTGCGACTGACTGCGTTTGTAAATGAATAACTTTATTTTATCCCCCCCTCAGTTACTAACCCATCTGTCCTCTACTAACTTCCTAATCCTGCCACGGACATTAGTTCCAGGGCAGTAATTCCCTTTCCAATGTTCCCTTACCCACTCTAAACCACTGTTTGGACACTTGATCCTCAGTGTTTTGGAGGACAAGCAACCTAGAAGGATCACTAGATCTGTTGTTGCTTGATTTCCTTTGTACTCCTTTGTACTCCTTTGTACTCTCTTGCAAAACATACCTCTCCACTCTTATGTTGTGTCTATGTGTGCACTTACCACCCTCTCTCTCTCTCTCTCTCTCTCTGCAAAACATACCTCTCCACTCTTATGTTGTGTCTATGTGTGCACTTACCACCCTCTCTCTCTCTCTCTCACTCTCTCTCACTCTCTCTCTTGCAAAACATACCTCTCCACTCTTATGTTGTGTCTATGTGTGCACTTACCACCCTCTCTCTCTCTCACTCTCTCTTGCAAAACATACCTCTCCACTCTTATGTTGTGTCTATGTGTGCACTTACCACCCTCTCTCTCACTCTCGCTCTCTCTCTCTCTCTACAAAACATACCTCTCCACTCTTATATTGTGTCTATGTGTACACTTACCACCCTCTCTCTCGCTCTCGCTCTCTCTCTCTCTGCAAAACATACCTCTCCACTCTTATGTTGTGTCTATGTGTGCACTTACCACCCTCTCTCTCTCTCTCTCACTCTCTCTCTTGCAAAACATACCTCTCCACTCTTATGTTGTGTCTATGTGTGCACTTACCACCCTCTCTCACTCTCTCTCTCTCTGCAAAACATACCTCTCCACTCTTATGTTGTATCTATGTGTGCACTTACCACCCTCTCTCTCTCTCTGTCACTCTCACTCTTGCAAAACATACCTCTCCACTCTTATGTTGTGTCTATGTGTGCACTTACCACCCTCTCTCTCTCTCTGTCACTCTCACTCTTGCAAAACATACCTCTCCACTCTTATGTTGTGTCTATGTGTGCACTTACCACCCTCTCTCTCTCTCTCTGTCACTCTCACTCTTGCAAAACATACCTCTCCACTCTTATGTTGTGTCTATGTGTGCACTTACCACCCTCTCTCTCTCTCTGTCACTCTCACTCTTGCAAAACATACCTCTCCACTCTTATGTTGTGTCTATGTGTGCACTTACCACCCTCTCTCTCTCTCTGTCACTCTCACTCTTGCAAAACATACCTCTCCACTCTTATGTTGTGTCTATGTGTGCACTTACCACCCTCTCTCTCTCTCTGTCACTCTCACTCTTGCAAAACATACCTCTCCACTCTTATGTTGTGTCTATGTGTGCACTTACCACCCTCTCTCTCTCTCTGTCACTCTCACTCTTGCAAAACATACCTCTCCACTCTTATGTTGTGTCTATGTGTGCACTTACCACCCTCTCTCTCTCTCTGTCACTCTCACTCTTGCAAAACATACCTCTCCACTCTTATGTTGTGTCTATGTGTGCACTTACCACCCTCTCTCTCTCTCTCTGTCACTCTCACTCTTGCAAAACATACCTCTCCACTCTTATGTTGTGTCTATGTGTGCACTTACTACCCTCTCTCTCTCTCTCTCACACGCACCCTCGTTCACTCACACACTCAATTTCTCCCTCGCTCCCACACCTCAACCCCATCTGAAGACCCCAAACCTGATAAATATTAAGGATAGATGGGTAATTGTTCTGGTCCCCCTTCTTCCTCATGTTTAGCCCCATTAGATTTAAAATGTTATGACGTTCGACTCATTAGTTTGGGGATTTTAAGATCTTTCTCCCCATTTCTTCGTCAATATTAAATAAGACTGTTCGTGTCATTAAATAAGACTGTTCGTGTCATTTAGATGTCGATATCTTCCTGGCGAGTGATAGAGCCTGTAATTTAAAAGGAACCGGCCATCGGCCAGGACATTTTTCTATCGAAAAATGTGGTTCCATGTCATCTCAACCAGTAGACCATCTCAACCAGTAGCTCTCAACCAGTGCCAGACCAACCAAACTAGTGCCCAAATATAGTACTAACCTAACCGTATTGGTTGATTTGGCACTGGTTGAAATGGTCTACTGGTTGAGTTGACCGGTCACCGAAAAATGTACAAACATATTTTGAAGGAGGGTCTTCGGGTTGTTATTTTTTAAGCTTGATGGAGGTCAAGGGAGGAAACTGATTATATATATATATATATATATATATATATACAGTATACTGTATATACTGTATACAGATATACTGTATGTATGTATGTATGTATATAGTCAGGCACATACCCCATTGCTGGGGGTGGCCGACTCGAGACAGAGCCCGAACAGAAACCGGTTAAAATATATAAATGAGGAAATAAATACGCCCAGCCCCCCTTAAGCATAATCCGTGTGGTAAGTTAAGAGAGGAAACAAGGTTAAGCAGGATAAATGGGCGTAGAGGGGGAGATGGGCGGGATTAGAGGGGGGGGGGGGGAGGGGCGGATGTTGAGAGAGAGAGAGAGAGAGAGAGAGAGAGAGAGAGAGAGAGAGAGAGAGAGTAGAAGAGATAGATAGATAGAGAGAGAGACAGTAGATAGAAATAGATAGATAGAGAGAGAGAGTAGATAGAGATAAGATAGATAGAGAGTAGATAGATAGAGAGAGAGACAGTAGATTGAGATAGATAGATAGAGAGAGAGAGTAGATAGAGATAGGATATATAGAGAGAGTAGATAGAGATAGAGATAGATAGAGAGAGAGTAGATAGATAGAGAGAGTAGATAGATAGAGAGAGTAGATAGATAGAGAGAGAGAGAGTAGATAGATAGAGAGAGAGAGAGAGTAGAGAGAGAGAGAGTAGATAGATAGAAAGAGAGGCAGAAAGACAGAGATAGAGTTAGATAGAGACAGACAGACACATAATAAATAGAGTAATAAAGCCGGGTATAATAATATTAATGGTCTCGTTTTATCAGCGCCTCAAACTTGCAGAAGGGTAGCGTTAAGGGGACGTTCTCTGGACCACCTTCTCCCTCGTATTTAGCCCCATTAATTTGTAGATTTTAAAACATTTTCACAATTAGTTTTACGATTACAAATATATTTTGAAGGACCATGTTCGGGGTATTTTGAAGGACCATGTTCGGGGTATTTTGAAGGACCATGTTCGGGGTATTTTGAAGGACCATGTTCGGGGTATTTTGAAGGACCATGTTCGGGGTATTTTGAAGGACCATGTTCGGGGTATTTTTTTAAGTTTGCTGGAGGTCTAGGGAGGAAACTAAAAACAATAATAATTAATAAAACGAAATATTAAAACTATAAATACATAGGCTATCTCCTCTAACATAAGCACAGCTCACAGTTACCAACGTAAATATTTGCATTTACCATATTCAGGCCAAATATTTTAATATACAGTATATATATATATATATATATATATATATATATATATATATATATATATATATATAATATATATATATATATATATATATCCTATATATATATATTTTTTTTTTTTTTTTCCCCCGGGAAACTTCAACCGGCAATTGTTTGTTTTGGTAGGGTTTATCATTTTGGCAATTGTTAATACTAATTTCGTGAATTAGCCATATTCCCAATACTTACACCTAACGCCATCTGGATCCCGTTGCGGTACTAAGTAGAAAGGTACCGGTACAAACAAAGACATTTTGGAGATTTCGATCTAAAGGCAGTTTCATCATTGCTCGTTTTGCAATTCACGCTGCAAGCTAATATATTTGGGAATGGGATAATTCATTCACAGCTCTCCAACCCAAGAGTGAAACGTTATTCACAATCTTTCTTCTATTCAACAGCTGAGCTCTGGAACTCTCTCCCAGAATCAGTCTTTCCCTCTTCCTATGACTTGAATTGCTCAGGTGTCCAGGCATTTTGGCTAGAACGTCCCTTGATTTTGGCCCTGTCACTCTTTCAACTCTGGGGGGAGGCACTCGCTACAGGCAGTTCTGCCTTTTGTTTCCCTCACTCACATAGAAAAAAAAAGTTCCACTATTTTTATTTTGTTCCTTAACAGAGCCGCCTTAAGGGGGGTGACCTGTTTTTGTTCTGTCCTTTTTTATCTTTCTTTTGCCTTGTACCCATTTGGCCCCATTCAGCCTACTGTTTTAAGACGTTTATCCCCATCCAGGTGTCAATTGTTTACTGGTGAGCGGTAGCGAGCCAGCATATTTTTTATTTTTGTTTGACAGCAGGCTAAATTTGTAAAATTTTCGATAGAAAAATTTCTCCGGCGAAGCCGGATTTCTTCATATAATGCTGGCTCGCTATCGCTCGCCAGGAAGAAATCGACACCTAGATGGGGATAAAAGTCTTAAATAGTTGGCTGAATGGGGCCGAATGGATACAAGCCAGAGAAAGAGAGAAAAGGAGAGAAATAACAAAAAGCAGGTCACCCCCCTTAAGGGAGGATGGGTTTATATATGGGTCGATATATATATATATATATATATATATATATATATATATATATATATATATATATATATATTTATAATTTCTTTAATTTCCTCCTTAGACCTCCATCAAGCTTAAGGAAATATCCCCAAGATCCCCCTTCTTGATAAATTTGTACATTATTCGGTAGAAAAATGTCACGGCTGAAGGTCGGTTCCTTCTAAATTACAGGCTCGCTATCGCTTGCCTGGACAACATCGATACCTAAATAGCACGAAAGGTCTTGATATTGATAAAGAAATGGGACGAAAGGCCTTAATAACGACAAACTAATGAACTTCTAAAATCTCAAAACTAATGGGGCTAAACATGAGGGAGAAAGTGGTCCTGAATATGCAACTACTGTAGCTCCCTCTTAATGGAACCTAGAAGAGAGGACACACTGTACGGTATATATGGAAGGCGGAGGGGTGTAGTGGGTATAACTAGAATGCTGTGTGGATGAGTGGTGGTGTATGTAGTTCTGTGTGGATGAGTGGTGTAGTGCGTATAACTAGAATGCTGTGTGGATGAGTGGTGGTGTATGTAGTTCTGTGTGGATGAGTGGTGTAGTGGGTATAACTAGAATGTTGTGTGGATGAGTGGTGGTGTATGTAGTTCTGTGTGGATGAGTGGTGTAGTGGGTATAACTAGAATGCTGTGTGGATGAGTGGTGGTGTATGTAGTTCTGTGTGGATGAGTGGTGGTGTATGTAGTTCTGTGTGGATGAGTGGTGGTGTATGTAGTTCTGTGTGGATGAGTGGTGGTGTATGTAGTTCTGTGTGGATGAGTGGTGGTGTATGTAGTTATGTGTGGATGAGTGGTGGTGTATGTAGTTCTATGTGGATGAGTGGTGGTGTATGTAGTTCTGTGTGGATGAGTGGTGGTGTATGTAGTTCTGTGTGGATGAGTGGTGGTGTATGTAGTTCTGTGTGGATGAGTGGTGGTGTATGTAGTTCTGTGTGGATGAGTGGTGGTGTATGTAGTTCTGTGGATGAGTGGTGGTGTAGTTCTGTGTGGATGAGTGGTGGTGTATGTAGTTCTGTGTGGATGAGTGGTGGGTGTATGTAGTTCTGTGTGGATGAGTGGTGGTGTATGTAGTTCTGAGGGTAAATAGGAATGATACTTCTTTTTTTTTCTATGTGAATGAGGGAGACAAAAAGCATAACTGCCTCCAGCGAGTGCCTCCCCCAGTTTTGAAAGAGTGACAGGGCCAAATTCAAGGGACGTTCGAGCTAAAATGCCTGGACACACGGTGTTTGAAGCAAGTGAAGTCATAGGAAGAGGGAAAGACTGCTTGGTTTTTGGTCTATATATATTTATATATTTATTTTTTGAGTTTCCTCGCTAGACCATCAAGCTAAGAAAAACACCCCCTACAGTAGACCCCTTTTCAAGATCAATTTGTACATCGGCCGGTTCCTTCTAAAATTTGAGGCTCGCTATCGCTAGCCAGAAAAAAATCGACATCTAAAGGGCATGAAAGGTCTTAATATTGACAAAACAATGAGGCGAAAGGTCTCAAAATCGCCAAACTAACGGAACGACCGTCTTAAAACCTAACAACTAATATACTAAACATGAGGGAGAAGGGGATTCATAAAAAGCGAGTTCTGCCCCCATTAAACACTTTGTAATAAAGACTGCGACGCTTATAGAACAATAATATATAAACATATCCTCTACTAATAAAGCAAAGGGGACAGAGTGTGTGGTGTGTGAGTTTCTATATGAAAAGGGATCTTGTACAGTGGAATATAGCTAATACTATTATTGTACTTTCGCTCCTAACATGGAAAGTACAGATTTCCCTGGGGTCTCGGGCAAGGGGAGACCAGGGCTTCTCGTTCTCGTCTTCCTCTGTTTCTTTTCTGGGTCCGGCTGTATTCTCGTCAGGGTGGATTCGCTGGGGTTGCTGACAATCTGCTGCGCTGTCGGTGCACTTGGCGAAGGAGGTACTTTACCATGCATACGAATACACCCTGGTTTCTTGCTGCGCGAATATGCTAGTGCAGAGATCAGAGGACGTATCACCGGGTGAGAGTTCGGAGGACGCAACTCTCTAGGATGATTTGGCAGACGCAGTGATCCCAAACCATTCGGAAGACGCAATGGTTCTTCGGTCGGAGGACGTACTGGTGCCTTGCTCAGAGGATGCATAAAGTTAGCAGGATGGCTTGGCTGACGCAGCAATTTATAAACAATTCAGAGGACGCAATGTTTTTTTTGAGTCAGAGAACATACTGGAGCCTTGCTTGGAGGATGCAGCAAGTATGCTTTGGTAGGGAGACTAAGCAAAGGAGAGGTTAAACTGCCGAACAACCTCTCCATCCGGTCCTGTATCCTATTCTTGTGTCTCATGCTGATGGTGGGCTTCCGGGAAAGAGGGGTTAAAGGTATCCCTAGGACTTCACTGTACTTATGCACTTTCTTTCTACGGGGTGTAAGGTAGAGGGGTAATTAGCAGCAAGTAGGGGGTGGTAGCACAGGACAAGAAAATGGCTGTTCCAGGTGTTGTCTTCGTTTTTTGTTGTCCTGCTGCTGGTCTAAAGAGAACGGCTTGATTATAGGGGTGACTGTGTTGATGTCAAGTGATTTTGGAGTTGTAGTTTGGTCAGGTGATGAGACGGCGATTTGTAGGCTGGAGATATGTTCGATTGTAGTAAATTCCGGCATAATAATAGATAGGTAGAGATAGATAATATATATGTTGATAGATAAACAATAAAACATGCAAACGAGAGCACACCAGCGACACACAGTAAACATATAACAAAAAGCTAAAGACAGCTCTTCCTTTCCGTCCCGTCCCGCTAAAAGATTGTTTTCACTTTCTTTATAGCTTCACGGAATTAAACTAAAAGCCCCCCCCCCCCCCCCCCCTTCCACTCTCGTCAAAGGGGGAGCAGCTTAGTTGAGTTGAGAGAGGCAGAAAAAGATGTAAGATAACTAAACTAAGTTGTTGTTGTTGTTGCTGTTCCTCAGGCTGTCTGGCCGAGCAGCCCCAAGATCCCGGGCAAGGCCAAGGCCATAACCGAGCGCCCCCACAGAACCCTCCCAGCTTACCACTAATAATGCCCAGGTGACCGAAGCCACTCAAAGGCGGGGAGCTGAGGAGGGTGCGGAAACGCCCGGGAAACAAAAGCCCCACCCAAGGCCCTGTGCCCCTCAGCAATTATAAAGGGAAAGTTGAGGGGCAAAGGAAAAATGTGACGCTTTGGCTCCCAATCTGCCAGGGTTGGCAGTAGGGAGGTCAAGCCACGGAAAAGACGCCGTCACTCGAGATCTAGAAAATATATAAGTAAAAGGAACAGTCAGAGTAAGCTATGGGTATGGCAGAGAACGCTCAACTCTCATTCTGATAGACCAGCCCATCACCACACTAAACTAAGTTATGAAGGACACCTTTTGTAAATTTCATATACATTAACAAACACTTGGGACTCGCATGGGTGGATGGGACTCGCCAGCCTTGGTCGGCAACCTATCTAGGGGAGAACACCTTAAAATGTACAAATATATGTCGAAAAGGCTTGTGGGGGGGCTTTTCAACTCTGCGTAAGCAGAGTGGTATCGTAATCACTGTGTTGTAATCACTGTGTCTGTATGCTATTGTGCGTGTGTGTGATAGGGATTGTAGTAGTGATGATGATTACAGTATTGGTAACGTTGGTGATTGTAGTAGTGATGATGGTGATAGTGGTAGTGATGGTGGTGACAGTACTGATGATGACAGTAATAGTGATAATGGTAATAGTTTTAGTGAGGATATTGATAGTAGTAGTGATGATGGTGATGATATTATTAGTGATGATGCTGATGTACCCCCTTAATCAGTTCGGGGTTTCAAAATGTATCGGAATTCTTGACCACGTCGAAGATTGATAAAGAAATATAATAAACAATTTTATATACATATTAATTAAAAAAACACCAAAAAACAGGGCAGATATCAAAATAGGCCTACTTTAGACCCATAAATATTACTTCAAAGAGAGATAAAGAAATGGAGTAGACAATAGTATAGGCACATTCTATAATAGAGTAGACAATAGTATAGACACATTCTATAATAGAGTAGACAATAGTATAGACACATTCTATAATAGAGTAGACAATAGTATAGGCACATTCTATAATAGAGTAGACAATAGTATAGACACATTCTATAATAGAGTAGACAATAGTATAGACACATTCTATAATAGAGTAGACAATAGTAGAGGCACATTCTATAATAGGCAAGTATCAAAATAGGCCTACGTTAGACCCATAAGTATCACTTCAAAGATAAATAAAGAAATAGAGTAGACCATTGTTTAGACAAATTAAGACATATTTTAGAATAGGCAAATATCAATATAGGCCTAGTTCAGACATATAATTATCAATTCAATGACAGATCAAGATATATAGTAGACAATTGTATAAAAGTATTTAGGCATATTTTAAAATAGGCAGATATCAAAATAGGCCTACTTCAGACACACGTATTATTATATTTTTTCCACCAACCAGCTTCAGTTTGGGGAAAGATAAACAATTAACACAAGAGATCCCGACATATACTGTACATCACTTCATAAACGAATATCAAAATGTCGAACTTGCAAAATAAACAAACCAAAACCATAAACAGCACAATATAAAGACAAACGAACTTATGCAAATCACTTGTGGAAACTACGTCTTGAAGATTGACCAAAACAGTATCATGACATTTAAAAAGCACAAATCACACCATGCACACAATGAAAACAATGAGACAAACAATGGAATCAATCACGTCATAACAAAAACAAAACTAAACAAACAAAACATACAAGGTAATTCAGCCAGACACATAGAAGAAACACACCAATAAATCAATCACTTCAAAACAAAAACAAAATCAAAACAGAAAAATAAAACAAATACAAGCATCAATCACACAAATACAGGAAACAAACACGAGTATTAATAACTTCAAAACAATGAAATATAATCCAATCTGTTCACCTCCATTACATTCAGAATAAATCACTTAAAAAAATATATATATATTTGATAGATAAAATAATCTAATCACCAGCTTCCTTTGTATAAACGAATATATTCCTCTCGCCTTAAGGGGAGGTTTTTAGTTTGGTCCCTAGATATCCTTCAAGCTTAAGATTACACCCCCTTGAGCCCCTTTCAAGATAAATTTGTAATTTTTTCGGTAGAAAAATTTCCCGGCTGAAAGCCGGTTCCTCTTAAATTACAGGCTCGCTATCGCTCGCCAGGATAACATCGACACCTAAATGGCATGAAAGGTCTTAAAATTGACAGAAATGGGTTGAAAGTTCTTAAAATCGTCAAAATAATGGGGCAAACGTCTTAAAATCTCAAAAGCAATGGGGCTAAACATGAGGGAGAACGGGATCAAACAAAAATCCCTCAAGTGGAGACCTCCCCTTAAGCCGCTGTCACACTAGCGCTTTTTCCGTCAATTTTCCATGAGCAAGTTTTTCCTCGTATTATTTTGGGAATTTTTGGCACTGGTATCGGCATCTAAACTGAAGGTGGATTATGTTAGGCGGCTGAATTATTTTATAGTGTAATTTTTGAAGCTTCCAGACCATAATTGCCCGTAAAAATAATCTATTCAACTCCCTTACACTCTGAATAAATAACTTCAAAACAATAATATATAATAAAATCTACTCACCCCCTTACACTCTCAATGAATCACAGCAAAACAAGACTATCTATCTATCTATCTATCTATATATATACATATAATCTACTCCCATACCTTACACTCTGAACACATCTCTTCAAAACAATGATGATAATATAATTTAATTACCCAACTCCCTTACATTCTGAATCAATCACTTCAAAACAAGACAAAAACAAAACAAAACAAAACAAAACAAAACAAAAACAAAACAAAAACAAAAGCAAAAACAAAACAAAACAAAAACAAAACAAAACAAAGCAAAAACAAAACAAAGCAAAAACAAAACAAAACAAAAACAAAATATAAGAAAACAAACAACATATATAAGGCTAGCCAGACATATGCAAGAAACAGACAAAGGGATTAACCACTTCAAAACTAAAATACATAATAGATTCTACTCACCTCCCATACACTCGGGTTAGCTCGGTCTGAAATAGCAAGGAAAAAGGTATATATAGAAAGATAGATATATAGTTAAAGCTAGACTAAGGCACTGTACAAACAAAAAAACATAATTACCGGTATATATATACATATATCGGTATATATATCTATATCGGTATATATATATCGGTATATATTTATCGGTATATATATATATATATATATATATATATATATATATACAGGTATATATATATACAGTATATATATATATATATTATTATAATATATATATATATATATATATATATATATATATATATATATATATAGATCGGTATATATATATATATATATATATATAACGAGGTATATATATATATATATATATATATATATCGGTATATATATATATATATATATATATATATATATATATATATCTATATATATTATTATATATTATATCCCCCCCCCCCCCGGTATATATATATATATATATATATATATATTATATATATTATATATATACTGTTTATATAGTTAAAGCTAGACTTAGACTGTGGGACAAAATATATATACAGTACAGTATTATACAGTATATTTCCTTAAGGGGATATATTTGTTATTATTATTATTATTATTATTATTATTATTATTATTATTATTTTGTTATTTTTTCTCCCTATACCTCCATCAAACATAACAAATAAATATTCCCCCAAGTCCCCCTTTCAAGACAAATGTGAACATTTCGGTAGAATGATGTCCCAGCCAAAGGCAGGTGCCTCCTAAATTATTATGTTCCTTGCAACAACCAACTATACTCCTAATATCGATTAATGAAATTTACAAACACATGTGGCAGTCCGTGGATTCGAATCCAGGATGCTCACACCGAAAATCAACACCTTATGCATCGCACCACGTAGACAGTTAAAGAATGGTGGACACTGCCTACGATTTATTATGCAACTTCGAATCCTGCATATCAATCTAAGCATGTACACACATCCCAACTGCAACTCACGTAGGCTATGCATATGTGAATGGAAAGAGCAATTAATGGGGCCTTAACCACTAGGGAAGTCCTCTCGATAAATTACCCCTGAACCAATATCAATTGCAGATTCGCTATGGGTCGTCAGGGAAAGGTCTTACAATCGTCAAACTAATGTGACGAAAGTTTTAAAATCCCAATATTAATGGAGCTAAACATGAGGGAGCAGAGAGTCCAAAGAAAAACACCCCTCAAGATTGAAAGGTCCGATTTTTTATTTTTTGTTTATTTTATTTATTTATTTATATATATGTATGTATGTATATATATATATATATAATTATATATATATATATATATATATATATTATATATATATTTTTTTTTTTTATTTTTTTTTTATTTTTTTATTTAATTTATTTATTTATTTATTTATTTATTTATTTTTTTTTGGGGGGGGAATGGAGCTTAGCTGACATTCCAAAAAATTTGCCAAGGCGCATCATTCTTATTTCAGAGAGGGGGGGGGGATTTTATTATATACACATATTTTAATTATATACTGTATTGTCCTAGCTTCCTGCCTAGACCTCTACCAAGCTTAAAACAAAGGAACACACCCATGAACCCCCTTCGAGATAAGTTAGTTTGTATATTTTTCAATTTGACGGTTTCAAATTTCTACATCCTTAGTTTTTACTATACAGTATATATAAGGGTGTTCAGAAAACATGTGTACAAAATGAAATGGGTGATAGGGAACACAGAAATAAACATTTTGTACTCCATGGAGGTATGTCCATAAATGCTTCCTTGCGGTGCTACAGGGAAGATAGTTTCAACGTAATTTCCCTAAATGTTTACCCTAACTTCTTCGCGAGTAATCCGTTTACATACAAACATGGTAATTTAATGTACACAACAGTATGAACATTACTTAATTAATGTCAGTACCCTTTTCAATTTAAAGTTTTGTACTGTGTTTGCAAAGATACTGCAATTCATGAACAATTACTGTACACTACCTTTAAATTACCATGTTGGCATATCAAAGTTATTAATGTAATAAATGAATTACGTTGAAGCCCACCATACAGTATTATTTCGTTGCCTACTACTAATGGATCAGTTCTTGGTACTGACATAAGACATCTTCGTTCAGTAAACAGTTCTGACTGATGATTAATGATTGTTAATCTCTCTTCAATTTAATGTTCTTTTGTTTTTGCAGTGTACTGACATTAATAAAGTAATGTTCATACTGTTGTGTACATTAAATTACCATGTTTGTATGTAAACGGATTACTCACAGAGAAGTTAGGGTACACATTTAGGGAAATTACGTTGAAACTGTCTACCCTGTAGCACCGCAAGGAAGCATTTATGGACATACCTCCATGGAGTACAAAATGTTTATTTCTGTGTTCCCTATCACCCATTTTATTTTGTATACATGTTTTCTGAACACCCTTATATATATTTCAACGTATTTCTCCCAGACAGTTCCCATCTGGCCAACCCTTGAGCCGAGTGTCTTGGTAATGTCTTGTAAGAGAGTTTACAGCCGACAAGGAGGATTTGGGGAGAGAGGGGGCAATGAACGGCTTGATTTGAACATTCTATGGGGGTGGTAGTTGGCCTTCTATGGGGGTGGTAGTTGGCCTTCTATGGGGGTGGTAGTTGGCCTTCTATGGGGGTGGTAGTTGGCCTTCTATGGGGGTGGTAGTTGGCCTTCTATGGGGGTGGTAGTTGGCCTTCTATGGGGGTGGTAGTTGGCCTTCTCTGGGGGCGGTAGTTGGCCTTCTATGGGGGTGGTAGTTGGCCTTCTATGGGGGTGTAGTTGGCCTTCTATGGGGGTGGTAGTTGGCCTTCTCTGGGGGTGGTAGTTGGCCTTCTATGGGGGTGGTAGTTGGCCTTCTATGGGGGTGGTAGTTGGCCTTCTCTGGGGGTGATAGTTGGCCTTCTATGGGGGTGGTAGTTGGCCTTCTATGGGGGTGATAGTTGGCCTTCTATGGGGGTGGTAGTTGGCCTTCTCTGGGGGTGATAGTTGGCCTTCTATGGGGGTGGTAGTTGGCCTTCTCTGGGGGTGGTAGTTGGCCTTCTCTGGGGGGTGGTAGTTGGCCTTCTATGGGGGTGGTAGTTGGCCTTCTATGGTGGTGGTAGTTGGCCTTCTCTGGGGGGTGGTAGTTGGCCTTCTATGGGGGTGGTAGTTGGCCTTCTATGGGGGTGGTAGTTGGCCTTCTATGGGGGTGGTAGTTGGCCTTCTATGGGGGTGGTAGTTGGCCTTCTATGGGGGTGATAGTTGGCCTTCTATGGGGGTGGTAGTTGGCCTTCTCTGGATTCCCTTTGCCCTCATGTTTAGTCCCATTAGTTAATAGATTTTATGGCGTTTGGCTATATTAAGACGTCCCATTTCTTTGTCAATATTAAGACTTTTCATGTCATTTAGGTGTCGATCTTTTTCCTGGCGAGCGATAACGAGCCTGCAGTTTAGGAGAAACCGACTTTTTACCTGGTCATTTTGCTCCCGAAAAATGTATACATTTAGCTTGAAGGTCTGGGAGGCTTGTTTATCACTTATAATTTTGATATGGTCCCGGACCCTAAGAATTGGAACTTTAAATGTTGTTTCTATTCGGACTCTGTCTCGAGTTGGCCACCCCCAGCTATGGGCTATGTGTGCCTGTATATACAGTATACATCAATTATATTAAATTTTGTTTTAATGCATTATTATTTATTTATTTATTTCAATGATTTATCTGTTTTTTTACTTTGAAGACAGTCTATCAGGCAAACTAAACATGAATTACATTAAACACCAACAAAATTGAGCCGACAAGAAGGCTTTGGGGCGGAGGGCAATAAAGGGGTTTATTTCCTTTCTCCACTAAGAGACTCCGACAGCTCGTAAATGTTGCCGCTATTTCCGTACGGGAGGTGGGTAATTTTTTGTTTTTAAAAGTGGTCTTTTTTTGTGTTTACCTTGTGTATTTGTCAGTCTGAATATATTTTATTTTATCTATTCATTTATGTATCTGTCTTTATATATATATATGTATCTGTCTATCTATCTATTATCAATCTATCTATCACTCTATCTATCTTTCTATCTATCTATCTTATTTATCTATATCTACCTATCTATCTATCTTTCTATCCATCTATCTTTTTATCTTTCTATCAATCGATCTATTGATCTATCTTTCTTTTTATCAATCTATCTATATATCTATCAATCAATCGATCGATCGATCTATCTATCATATCGTTTTCATAATTATTTTACATATACATTAGACATACATACATACATACATACATATATATATATATCTAGGGAGGGAACTAAAACATTAAATAATACATAAATGAAAATATCGACCACAAAATTAACCCTCCCCCCTTAAAGCCTCACAATACACACCCAAGCATCTTAATACATACATACAACTAAAATACATACAACTAAAATACATACAACTAAAATACATACAACTAAAATACATACAACTAAAATACATACACACTACATACACTCTAAATACATACACACTACATACACTCTAAATACATACACACTACATACAACTAAATACATACAACTAAATACACACAACTAAATACATACAACTAAATACATACAACTAAATACACACAACTAAATACATACAACTAAATACACACAACTAAATACATAAAACAAATACATACAACTAATACACACAACAAATACATAAAACAAATACATACAACTAATACACACAACAAATACATACAACTAATACACACAACAAATACATACAACTAAATACAACTAAATACATACAACTAAATACAACTAAATACATACAACTAAATACAACTAAATACATACAACTAAATACATACACACAACTAAATACATACACACAACTAAATACATACAACTAAATACATACCCCTACTATATATCACTCGTTATTAACCCCTTCCTGTACCGGTGACGTCCCTTTAACTTTACTCCAGCAACTAACAGGCTTGGAACCATCTCACTTAACCCTTTATACTACCACAGATCCTTCTTAAACTCCACACATTTGTCTAACTATAGCTAGAATAAATTTAAAAAGACGTCGCCGGTACGGAAGGGGTTAAGGGGAGACTGGCTGTTTGTTTGGTCTATTAATTCATTTATTCATATTTTTGTTTTTTTAGTTTCCTCCCTAGACCTCCATCAAGCTTAGAAAAACACACCCTAGACCCCTCTTCAAGATAAATTTGTACTTTTTTCGGTAGAAAAATTTCCCGGCCGAAGGCCGGTTCCTCTTAAAATTGTAGGCTCGCTAACGCTCGCCAGGAAAAAAACGACACCTAAATGGCACGAAAGGTCTTAAAATTGACAACGAAATGAGGCGGAAGGTGTTAAAATCGTCAAACTAATAGGCCGAACGTCTTATAATCTCAAAACTAGTGGGGCTAAACATTAGGGAGAAGGGGGTCCAGAAAAACGGTCTTCCTTCCCTTAACCTCTATAAGCGTTTCCATGGACTATCAACTGGGCATATATTAAGGGGGGTGACCTGTTTTTGTTCTGTCCTTTTCTTTCTTTCTCTGGCTTGTATCCATTTGGCCCCATTTAGCCTACTGTTTTAAGACGTTGATCCCCATCCAGGTGTCAATTGTTTACTGGTGAGCGGTAGCGAGCCAGCATTTTTTTTTTTTTTTTTTTTTTTTGACAGCAGGCTAAATTTGTACATTTTTCGATAGAAAAATTTCTCCGGCGAAGCCGGATTTCTTCATATAATGCTGGCTCGCTATCGCTCGCCAGGAAGAAATCGACACCTAGATGGGGATAAACGTCTTAAAATAGTTGGCTGAATGGGGCCAAATGGATACAAGCCAGAGAAAGAGAGAAAAGGAGATAAATAACAAAAAGCATGTCACCCTCCTTAAAGCAAATGTATGCAGTTATTTGTCAACAATTCTCGGAGGGCCCAGTAACCTAGTATTATAAATTGTTCTTTGAAAGCCAATGACGTTCTCTGTCAAGTTATTATGCCACCTTGTCATAAATAGTTACATACATCACTTGGCAGGCACATTTGGACCGTAGAATCTGTTGTTGTTTGCTTTTTATATATATATATATTCAGTTACCGGCACAGCAGTTCACTTAGTGCCTCACAGTTCCCTACCCACACTTCTCAGACCCCCACAGTCCTCTACCCGCCCTTATCAGACACCCCACAGTCCTCTACCCCCACAGTCCCCTACCCCCCCTTATCAGACCCCACAATCCTCTACCCCCACTTATCAGACCCCACAGTCCCCTACCCCCACTTATCAGACCCACAGTCCCCTACCCCCACAGTCCCCTACCCCTACTTATCAGACCCCCACAGTCCCCTACCCCCGCTTATCAGAACCCCACTGTCCCCTACCCCCACTTTTCAGACACCCCACAGTCCCCACCTCACAAACCCCACAATACTCCCATTCACTTCTAAGGCCCCACAATAAGCCTCTCCCCCCCCCCCCACCAGCCCCTACTCAGACTTCCCAGGCCCCTACAAACCTCTATCAGAGCCCCACAGTCCCTACTTCACAAACCCAGTCCCACCTCGTATATCCCACAGCTCACCTATACACTTTTCAAACTCCCGCAACTCAGTACCTCAAGACCCCCATAACCCCACAGTCCCCACCTGAGACCTCCCACACTCCCCAGAGTTCACACATTATTATATCAGCTCCCCACAGCTCACAAAACAGACCCAACCCAAGACCTTCCAAGCCCCCACCACAGACTCCATACACCCCACACCACAGACCCCCACACACCCCTACCTAAGACCACCACAACCCCAACCTCAGACCCCCACACCATAGACCCTCCAAACCCACAAATCAGACCCAACCTAAGACACCCATAGCACTCATCTCAAAACTCAACCTTAGACCCTCCAAACACCCCAACTAAGACCCCAACACCCACCAGACCCCCAAAGCCCCACACCATCGATCGTCACAACCCCCACCGGCCCCACACCTAAAACCTCCACAGCCCCCACTTCAGACCCCCTCACAACCCACACCAGACCCTAAAAGCCCCCACTTCAAACCCTCACAAACCACCCCAGACCCTCGCAACCCCCACCAGACCTTCGCACTCCCCACCTCAGACCCCCATACCCCACCACCTCAGACCCTCCAAGCCCCCTCCCCCCCTTCCTTCCTATATTTAAGGCGGATCAGCGACGCCTTAACTCGGAAGCCATAAGCCCGCCCATTAAGCCTCCACTGGCCATAGAAGCCTTAGGGGGAATAAGGCGTAAAGGCTGCCGCTACTACTTACGGTACAAGATCAAGAAGAAGAAGAAGCCACTCTGGTTGACTGGGGGGGGGGGGAGAGAGAGAGAGAGAGAGAGAGAGAGAGACAGAGAGAGAGAGAGAGAGAGAGAGAGAGAGGAAGGAGACAGCAAATGGGAGTATGTTTTGATGTATAGGCTTAGCGACAGAGAACGTGGAAGTGCGTATTGGGGGCGTGACTGACTTGAGGGATTTTTTTCTAGACCCCTTTCTCCCTCATGTTTAGCCCCCCTTTTGTTTTTTGTGACTTTCGCCCCATTAGTTTGGCGATTTTAGCATCTTTCGGCCAATTTCGTTGTCAATTTTAAGACCTTTCTTGCAATTTAGGTGTCGATTTTTTTCCTGACGAGCGATAGCGAGCCTGTAATTTTCAGAGTACCGAAAAATTTACAAATTTATCTTGAAGGGGGGTCAAGGGGGTGTTTTTCTAAGCTTGGTGGAGGCCTAGCGAGGAAACTAAAAAATAAATTAATGAACAAATACATTGTCCCAAAAACTAACCACTACCCCCCTTAAACTAACCACTACCCCCCTTAAACTAACCACTACCCCCTTAAACTAACCACTACCCCCTTAAACTAACCACTACCCCCTTAAACTAACCACTACCCCCCTTAAACTAACCACTACCCCCCTTAAATAAATGGCAGAGGGTCTCACAATACGCTTTAAGTGGGAGTGCAGCATTAAGGGGGGTAGAGGACGTTTATTTAGTCTATTTAATTATATATTCATGTATATTCTAGTTTCCTCGCTAGACCTCCATCAAGCTTAAACAATCAAATCTTTCGGTAGAAAAATTTCCCGGCTAAAGGCCGGTTCCTCTTAAAATTACAGGATCGCTATCGCTCGCCAGGAAAAAAAAAAGACAGCTAAATGGTACGAAAGGTCTTAATATTGACAAATAAATGGGGCGAAAGTTCTTAATATTGCCTAACTAATGGGATGAACATTATATAATCTAAAAACAAAAAATGGGACTAAGCATGAGGGAGAAAGGGGTCCAAAAAGAACCAAATACCTCCCCTTAAGCATACAAATATCTCTAGGGGAGAAACCCTAGTTGTGTTGGAGATGCTTCGAAATGTTCAGGGCAGCATTAAGGAGAGGTTTTAAGTTTGTTCCCTAGACCTCCATCAAGCTTGAAATTACACCCCTCAGACCCCCTTTGAAGATTAATGTGTACATTTTTCGATAACAAAATTTCCCGGCCGAAAGCCGGTTCCTCTTAATATACAGGCTCGCTATCGCTCGCCAGGAAAAAAAATAAACACCTAAATGTCACGAAAGGTTCTTAAAATTGGTAGAAATGGGGTGAAAGTTCTTAAATTGGTCAAACTAATGAGGCGAACGTCTTAGCATTTTAAAAAACAATAGAGTTAAATATGAGGGAGAAAGGGGCCTAGAAAAAAAAAATCCCTCCAGTGGAAATCTCCCCTTAGGTATAAAATAACTCCACATCTAAATGGCATCAAAGGTCTTAATATTGACAAAGAAATGGAGTCTTAAAATCTGAAAACTAATATGCTACACATGAGGAAGGAGGGGATCAGAAAAACAACCCCTCTCCCCTAAAGTATAAAATAACTCTATGGAACATACACTCCAATTTGTGCGTCCCGAGGTGTAAGTGTCATCAAGGGAGTCGTGAAGTGAACTTAAAGTGGCTTAATGTGTGGAGGTTGTGGAGGTTGTGGTGTGTGTGTGTGTGTGTGTGTGTGTGTGTGTGTGTGTGTGTGTGTGTGTGTGTGTGTGTGTGTGTTGTCGGTAGTGGTGTGTGGGGCGACGGTGTGGCGGCTGTGTGTGTGTGTGTGTCTATGTGTGTATCAGTAGCTAAATATACCTGTATATTGTTTCTGAAGAGTTAAATATTTAACTAGCCACTATAAACCACGCTTCCTCTCTCAAGACACACACCAAACTATAATCCAACAAAGCTATGCACTTAAGATAAACACAAACATCAAAACTCTCAATAAACAGGCACTTAACACACATACCTTCATCAGAGAGAGAGAGAGAGAGAGAGCTAACACACACACACCATACAAATCCACAAATGTCTTATAATAGCCAAACTAATGGGCCGAACGTCTTAGAATCTGAAAACTAATGGGACTAAGCAGGAGAAAGAAGAGGAGGGGGGAGGGGGGGGGGGGGGGCAGAAAAACGACCCATCTCCCCTTAACGATGACTTAATTTTCATCATATCCTGGGTTCCATTAGACGATTTTCTTCCGTATTATAATCTACCTCTAGGACTCCAAAGGGTACCGGTATGTATGTACCATCTCCGTAAACCCTCTCCGTAACATGGATCCTCCTTCTTAAGGGGACATGGGGCCGCTTTCTGGACCACTTTCTCCCTCATGTCTAGCCCCATTAGTTTTCAGATGTTTAGATGATTGCCCCATTAGTTAGTCAATTTGAAAACCTTTCGCCCCATTTCTTCGTCAATATTTAGACCTTTCGTGCTATTTAGGTGTCGATTTTTTCCCTGGCGAACGATAGTGAGCCTGTAATGTTGGAAGAACCGGCCTTCGGCCGAGAAATTTTTCTACCGAAAAATGTACAAATTAATCTAGAAGGGGGATCTAATGGATTTTTTTTTTAATTTGATGGAGGTCTAGGGAGGAAACTAGAAAAATAATGAATACATGCAAACATCGCCCAAAAAGTGAACCATCCGCCTTTAAACTGCAAACAATCGCATAGTTTTGGCCAGAATCAAAGGTAAAAAGACGTCATTATGCTGAAGGGGTTAACACATAATTAAACAAAATAAAATAAATAAATATAACTCGCCCGTACCCCCTTCAAGCTAAATTTAACCCCTTCAAGCTAAATTTAACCCCTTCAAGCTGAATGTAACCCCTTCAAGCTAAATGTAACCCCTGCTAGCTAAATTTAACCTCTTCAAGCTAAATTTAACCCCTTCAAGCTAAATTTAACCCCTTCAAGCTAAATTTACCCCTGCAAGCTGAATGTAACCCCTTCAAACTAAATGTAACCCCTTCAAGCTAAATTTAACCCCTTCAAGCTAAATTTAACCCCTTCAAGCTAAATTTAACCCCTTCAATACCAGTGACGAAATTACCATGTTATTCTGGTAACTATTAGACGATTTTATTCAGCTTAGGAAGGACGTCTATCAATTGGAAGGCTACAGACTATCCCATAATATATTTCCTAAACTTCTTAAAATCGTCTAACTGTGGCTGAAATCAAATAGAAGAGACGTCGCCGGTGAGGGGGAGCTGGTTGTTTTTCTGGACCCCCTCCTCCCTCATGCTTAGCCCCATATTTTGTAGATATTTTTATACGTTCGCCCCATTAGATTGTCGATTTTAAGACCCTTCATCTCGTTGTTCTTTTAATATTAATACCTTGCGTGCCATTTAGGAGTGTATTTCCTTCCTGGCGAGAGATAGCGAGCCTGCAATTTTGGGTGAACCATTTTTTTTTTTTTTTTTTTTTTTTTTTTTTTTATGGAGGCTTAGGGAGGAAACTAAACAAAACAACAATAAAGAAAGAAACATCTATCTATCTATCTATCTATCTATCCATCCCATCTATTGCCAGACGCCTTACTCCCCTTAAGGGGGGTGACCTGCTTTTTGTTATTTCTTTCCTTTTCTATCTTTCTCTGGCTTGTATCCATTCGGCCCCATTCAGCCAACTATTTTAAGACGTTTATCCCCATCTAGGTGTCGATTTCTTCCTGGCGAGCGATAGCGAGCCAGCATTATATGAAGAAATCCGGCTTCGACGGAGACATTTTTCTATCGAAAAATGTAAAAATTTAGCCTGCTGTCAAACAAAAATACAAAATATGCTGGCTCGCTACCGCTCACCAGAAACAAAATTGACACCTGGATGGGGATAAACGTCTTAAAACAGTAGGCTGAATGGGGCCGAATGGATACAAGCCAGAGAAAGAGAGAAAAGGACAGAAATAACAAAAAGCAGGTCACCCCCCTTAATGAGGGTGGCCATACACAGAAGGCCCCCAAGCGGACCTATTCCCTGTAAGAGGGACAACCCGAGCCAGTTTACTGAAGGACTTACAGGAGTAACCACTCAATTTAGTATCCGTCCGACTCCGAGGCCCTCTGTGTATCTTGTTAGCACTATTCTTCAACAGTGGTGTTCGGCTAGTCCATCCACTAACCTGCCTTACCCTTAGATAAGCAGTACGGATTTGTATCAGCTTTACTCCCCTAGACTGGTTACCGACCAAGGCTGACGAGTCTCATCCACCCGGATTTTTTATAAGGTTGTCTCCCCTAGATGGGCTGCCGACCAAAGCTAACGAGTCCCATCTACCCAGAAAGAAACATGCACACTATTATAGCTATATCTAAACGATTTTGAGCAGTTTAAGAATGATCTGTGGTAGTAAAAGGGTTAAGTGAGATAGATCCAAGCCTGTTAATTGCTGGAGGCCCTTTTTAAACTGAATAAAATCGTCTAACAGTAGCTAGAATAAAGTTAAAAGACGTCGCTGGTACGGAAAGGGTTAAGCGGAATATGGTAATAATCCCCAAGGCGTCGGACCAGCTAGTGTTAAAGGTAAAGTTATATAGGTAAAAGAGAAAATAGGGAGTGTGTGAAAATAATAATAGGGGAGACTAAGCTAGCACCATTAGTTAGGATCGTGGAGTGAAGGAACGTCTATACAACTTGGTATATTTGTAGGCCTTCTGTTGTATATTTGTAGGCCTTCTGTTGTATGTTTGTAGGCCTTCTGTTGTATATTTGTAGGCCTTCTGTTGTATATTTGTAGGCCTTCTGTTGTATATTTGTAGGCCTTCTGTTGTATATTTGTAGGCCTTCTGTTGTATATTTGTAGTCCTTCTGTTGTATGTTTGTAGGCCTTCTGTTGTATATTTGTAGGCCTTCTGTTGTATATTTTTACTGTTATATGGAAGATCATAGCAGTATATAGCATTTTAGTAGAACATAATATTATTGTTAGTAATAATAATAATAATAATAATAATAAATAATTATGTATGTATATTATACTCAGGCGCATGCCCCATAGCTGGGGGTGGCCGACTCGAGACAGAGCCCGAAGAGGGACAACACAACATAAAATAACAAATTCACACACATCTAGGTCGCCCAGGAGAAGACCCGGACACCTAAGTCCATTTGGGGTCCCCAGCTAAGACACCCAGGTCCCAGACCTCCCAGAGAGGCTTCCGGTCTCAGCAGGCAGACACGCAGTGAAGCCGACCACCACAATGCCCGCCCACCTTACTTCCAGGCATGACCCTTCACAACATAGACCGGCTCCCCGGGTCAGGCGCCTGATGGACTATTATCTAGTCCAACTGGCGCCCGACCCCCTCTCCCAAACGACCGATTTATCACTCGTCTATTCACAAGCATTCTCCATTCATTCCTATTTATTACCACTTCTCTTGCCTGATCTTCAGTCATCTCTGTACTTTCCAACGCTTGTATTACACCTTCTCTCCATCTCATTCGAGGTCTTCCTCTCTCTCTATTTCCCCTTGTTTCTGACTCATACATTCTCTTTGTAAGCCTTTCATCTTACATTCGTTTAACATATCCATACCACTACAGCACCCTTCTGTCCACTCTGGTCGATAAGGGTTCCTGCTGTCCCACTCTTCATTCCTCAATCTGTCTCTACGAGTCACTCCACACATACTCCTCAAGCAGCTCATCTCCATCACATCCAACTTTCTTCTCTCTTTTGCCTTCAGAGCCCATGTCTCAGCCCCATACATCACTGTTGGCACAACTATCCTTTGATACAGTGCACTTTTAGCTTTCATTCCGAGATTTTTCACCTTCCAAATAATAATAACAATAATAATAATAATAATATTAACCCACTGGACACCAGCGACACACTGATGCGTCGGCATTGTATGTAAAGCTAAACCCCAGTACCGCATAGGGTGCGTCATGGTTAATTACTCCGGTCCTATGGCACCTAAAGGGCTCAGATTTGTGTGAGAACTGCGTTAGTATCCCACGCAACAATGCCGATGGTTGAAAACCCTCAAAGTTCAGCCGCGTGTGCGTGAGCGTGCAAAAACTTGTTTTTGCATGTTTTTGCCTACCCATTTCCCCATGTTAATTCAGACTTTCGGGCGCCCCTTAATGACCAGGGGATCGGTTTTGTTGTGGTTTTTTCTTCATTTCTAACCCATTCCAGGTGTTTTCTGAATTTTGTTTATTTTTTTTTTGACAAGCTGCTGGTCCTGGAGTGTACATTTATATCATAATATTGCCTGCGGCTCAGTGGGTTAATACATAAATTAGTCATCGTATCTTGAAAAGGTAAATAAATAAAATCTAGAAATTATAACTAACTGTACCTTTTTCCTCCCCAGGGTCGGACCCAATTGGTGGTGGTGGTGGTGGAGGCGGCGCAGGTGGTGGTGGTGGCTCTGGTGTTGCAGGTTCGAGTCTAGACTGTCTCTCCCTCATCGTAGAGTCCATCAGTCCGGCGACCACGGGCGTCATATCTTCCGTCGCTGATAAGAACACCTAGCGGAAGTTGGGACGTCTTAAACCATCCTGTAAAAAAAATAGATGTTAATTTAAGGGGGCGTATATTTATATGATAATTTAAGGGGGCGTATATTTATATGTTAATTTAAGGGGGCGTATATTTATATGTTAATTTAAGGGGGCGTATATTTATATGTTAATTTAAGGGGGCGTATATTTATATGTTAATTTAAGGGGGCGTATATTTATATTTTATATTTGTTTATGTTCTTCTTTTATATTTTTTTTTTTTTTGTGAACGTGTTAAGGGGAGATTTCAACTTGAGGGATTTTTTTCTTTATCCCTTTCTCCCTCATGTTTAGCCCCATTGCTTTTGAGATTTTAAGACGTTCGCCCCAATTAGTTTGGCGATTTTAAGAACTTTCACCCCATTTATGTCACTTTTAAGACTTTTCGTCCCATTTAGGTGTCGATTTTTTCCTGGCGAGCGATAGCGAGTCTGTAATTTAAGAAGACCCGGCCTTCGGCCGGGAAATTTTTCTATCGAAAAATATACAAATTTATCTTGAAAGGGGGTCATGGGGGTGTAATTTCAAGCTTGATGGAAGTCTAGGAAACACACTAAAAACCTCCCCTTAACCTGTGCTCTAAAAGTATATTTATAAATTAAGAGGGGGTTGTTCTATCCTTAGTTTTTATATAATTATATACTTATGTTTTTTTAATATAACAAATTTCGACTTTCCTCCTTAGAACTCTGTGTAGCTTACAAAAAACACACACACTTCCAAGAGATAAATTTGTACATTATTCGATAGAAAAAATTTCCAGGCCAAAGGCCGGTTCTTCCTAATTTACAGGATCGCTATCGGTCGCCAGGAATATATTATACACCTAAATAGCACTAATGGTCTTAATATTGACAAAGAAATGGGGCGAAAGATCTTAAAATCGTCAAACGAATGAGGCAAGTGTTATAAAACCTGCTAACTAATAGAGCTATGAATTACCAACCCAATACCTCCCTTTAAGGGGAGGTTTTTAGTTTGTTTCCTACTCCTTCTGCAATCTTAAAATTTCACCCCTTTGACCCCCTTTCAAGATAAATTTGTAAATTGTTCGGTAGAAAAATGTCCCGGCCGAAGGCCGGTTACTCTTAAATTACAGGCTCGCTATCGCTCGCCAGGATAAAATCGACACCTAAATGGCACGAAAGGTCTTAAAATTGACAGAATGGGGGTGGAAATTCTTAAAATCACCAAACTAATGGGGCAAACGTCTTAAAATCTCAAAAGCAATGGGGCTAGACAAGAGGGAGAAAGGAGTCAAGAAAAAAAGTCCCTTAAGTGGAAATCTCCCCTTAAACAGTCAAACACCGTGCCCAAAACCTTAAGGGAGGGGAGGGGGGGGGGAAGAGTTGATTTATTGGTCTATTTATAAATTGATATTTTTGTTTTTTTATTCTCTCGCTAGACCTCCATCATGCTTTACAAAATATAAAACGCCCCCTATAGACCCCCTTCAAGGTATATTTGTACATTTTTCAGCTAGCATTAGACGATTTGATACAGCTTAGGAATGACCTGTGGGAATAAAACAGGTAAAGGCTATCTCAATCAACCCTCGGACTTGCCCATACCCCGGTCCTAATCTGAATAATATCGTCTAATGATAGCCAAAAAAAAAAAAACGAAAAGCAATGCGTCATCGTATCTTCTAAGGGTTAACCCTTCTGTACCGGCGAAGTCTTTTTCAGTTTACTCCAGCTTTATTTAGACGATTTTGATTATGGTGGCTAAAAGGATTAATTCAGATATTTTGATAATGGTGGCTAAAAGGATTAATTCAGATATTTTGATTATGGTGGCTAAAAGGATTAATTCAGACATTCTGTAGCCGTTTAAGGGGAGGTATTTAGTTTGTTCCCTAGACCTCCATCAAGCTTAAAATTACACCCCCTTGAGTCCCTTTCAAGATAAATTTGTAAATTTTTCGGTAGAAAAATGTCCCGGCCAAATGCCGGTTCCTCTTAAATTACAGGCTCGCTATCGCTCGCCAGGATAAAATCGACACCTGAATTGCACGAAAGGTCTTAATATGGGGTGAAAGTTCTTAAAATCGCTAAACTAATGGGGTAAACGTTTTATAATATCAAAAGAAGTGGGGCTAAACATGAGGGAGAAAGGGGTCAAGAAAAAAATCCCTTAAGTGGAGATCTCCCCTTAATGGACAGAAGTCCTTCCTAAGCTGTTTATGTCGTCATTATTATTATAATTATTATTATTTTTTTATTTTTTTATTATTATTTTTTTTTTTTTAAAGGAAGTGTAATATGTGATGTGTTTGTGGTACAATTTAATGCTAGAAAGATGAAGAATTTTGGAGGGCAGACTGGGGTTGCCTTCAATATTAGTGAGACACAGAAAGGATCAGCAAGGGAGACCAGGTGGTGAAACAGGAGTTCCATCTGTCCCTATCAGCCTCCTAGCCGGGACTACCGCCGGGGGAATATACAACCTCCTCCTACCAGTAGTAAAATAGTCTAATAGTTGCAAGAATATAATGAAAAAGACGTCGCCAGTACAGAAATGGTAAAGAAAAGACGTCGCCAGTACAGGAAGGGTAAAGAAAAGACGTCGCCAGTACAGGAAGGGTAAAGAAAAGACGTCGCCAGTACAGGAAGGGTAAACAAAAAGACGTCGCCAGTACAGGAAGGGTAAACAAAAAGACGTCGCCAGTACAGGAAGGGTAAAGAAAAGACGTCGCCAGTACAGGAAGGGTAAACAAAAAGACGTCGCCAGTACAGGAAGGGTAAAGAAAAGACGTTGCCAGTACAGGAAGGGTAAAGAAAAGACGTCGCCAGTACAGAAAGGGTAAAGAAAAGACGTCGCCAGTACAGGAAGGGTAAACAAAAAGACGTCGCCAGTACAGGAAGGGTAAAGAAAAGACGTTGCCAGTACAGGAAGGGTAAAGAAAAGACGTCGCCAGTACAGAAAGGGTAAAGAAAAGACGTCGCCAGTACAGGAAGGGTAAAGAAAAGACGTCGCCAGTACAGGAAGGGTAAAGAAAAGACGTCGCCAGTACAGGAAGGGTAAAGAAAACATGCCTGACAATCTTCGTGCTGGACCAAAGGATAAATATAGCGTAGAGAGTAATCCAGTTAATGTTAGGGTGTCAGTTTTATTGTACGCGACTGTGCTGTAATGTATCAAAGGTTAATAAAGGGTATGGAAAAGGTATACAAGATCACTGGATATATTGCTAGCGATTTACCTTTCTAACTGGTGTAAGATGGGTTTATTAACACCAATATACCTTTAAATGGTAGATTATTTGGTCAATATACAGGAGACGCAACAATATAGGTAGCAAATTGCTAATGGTAGTTTTGGGTTCCTATCATCATATGCTTCATTTCTATATACTTTTTATCCCCGGAAAAAAAAAAATATATATTGGTATTTTTTATTTTTTTTCTTGGTATTTTTTTTGTTGGTCGTTAACCTAACCAAAATACCTAACCTAAACTAACCTAACCTAATAGCCCCCAAATACATTTAGGTTAGGTTAGGTTTTTTGGTTAGGTTAATAAAAAAAAAAAAAATCCAAGAAAAAAATGAAAAATCCCAAGATTTTTTTTGGGATAAAAAGTATATAGAAATGAAGCATATGATGATAGGAACCCAAAACTACCATTAGAAATTTGGTACCTATATTGTTGCGTCTCCTGTGTATTGACCGATTATTTAAAGGGTATAACAAAGGTATATAATATCATTGGGTATATGGAGTGATTTGCCTTTCTAACTGGTATAAGATGGGTTTACTACCACCATTATACCTTTATATAGGTGGATTTATATAATGTAAAGTATCGTGGGAGGGTTGAGAGTGGTTGTGCCTAAGCGTGAATCACAAGGGGGAATGGTAGTAAAATATATGGCAATAAATAACTAATGGTAATAAAAGGTTGAATCTATGATTGGCTCTTATTTACCCACCAGGCTTATTATTGTTTAAATAGGTGTAAGGGGAGATTTCTTATTAATATAATCATTAATATTATTATTAATATTTATTATTATTATAACTATTATTTATTTGTTTTTCTTTTCTTTTCTTTTTTCTTGGGAAGGGGGTGGGGGTTCCTCCCTAGACCTGCATCAAACTTAATTATAAATACCCCCAAAACCGGGGGCAAAGCCCCCTCATGCTATTATTGTGTACCATGGCTGGTAACAAAACAATTTACACAACAGCTGACCGTGGGATACAATAATGGGGCTCCCCTCAACCCCCTTGATGATGGTACTACATCATCATATACAGGTATATTACCAGCAGGGGAGCCCATAACGGTTATACTGATGTTTTGGACCGACAGTTAGCCCATCCATCTTTTTAGGCGTAATAGGTCCGGTAGAGCATATACATCATTGCTATATATGTCATTAAGAGCTGAAATGTGTTATAAGGGAGAAAAAACAAAAAAGCTAAAATACATATAGGCTATAGGCCTACTGTAAAACAATAAGTTTTTCAGCCAGTACCCAACCAGCGGGAGTGTGGGGGCGGCAGCCCCCACCCATATACTAGGTTAGGTTAGCTAAGGTTGTTAGGTTAGGCTAATAGCCTAGCACATTTAAAAAAAAAAAAAAAAAAAAAAAAACCTAACCCTACCAGCGGGGGTGTGGGGGCGGCAGCCCCCACCCATAATACTAGGATAGGTTAGGTAAGGTTGTTAGGTTAGGCTAATGTCTTCCCAAAGTTGACTATTTTTATAACATAAGATATTAGGCTACCCACTCCACCCCGTGAAATCCGAGCCATCTTTCGTCAAAAGTTGGCTCGGGTATTCACAAAATTGGGTTTTATGGGTTTGCAATTTGGAAAAAAACAAGCCAAGTTTTGATACAAAACGCTATATTATTATATTTTTACGCTTTTAACCCCTTATTTTCCCTGAACTTCATAGCCCTCCCCACTAGTGGGGGGCGTGTTTTTATATTGTTGGATAATGGGTAAATACTTATTTCAGCTCCTTTTCAGTATAAAACAACACTATATCTGAAGGAAAAATAAAAACAAACTAAATAAAACTTAATGAAATCGCTGTCGGTCCAAAAAGTCAGGTTTACCCAAATAACAGCTGGCCGTGGGCTAATTTCGTAAACAAAACAAAATTGAAAAAAAAAGTCAAATTAGACGCGAACGTATTAAGCTGGTATCACACGAACGCTTTTTCCCTCAACATTTATTCTCAAGACTGGTCTGGCAGTTTATGAGGTCAATATTTAAATAATTTGTTACCTGAATTCATATATCACTAGTATAGTTTCCGATATCAGTGCAAAACATTCCAAAAATATTGCCAGAAAAATGTTGATCATGGAATGTTTACTATATAAGCTCTCGCGAATAAGATTTAACGGTGTGATAGCCGCGAGACCCATCGATTTGTGTGTGGCCTACGGAATTGTCATATCACATATTACATTGGTATATACTGTATGTCTGTACGGTCGGAAATGTATTACAAGGGAGTTTTTTCCCCTATTATTAATATATATGAGATTGTCAATAAGTCCTGGGGGAGGGGGGGTGCTTGCCCCTCCCCCCCCCCCCCTTAACTAATTCTGTATCTCACGGCAAACGGTTAATGCCAAATAGAGCTTATTTTTCCCTATACAAGAGAGATGTAAAGTGTTGCGTAGCATAAATAACTGCCATGGTGCAAAAGAGAAAAGAAAAGAAAGTTGTTTGACGATAAATAATTTATTTCATCAGCTTCCTATTTCTTATAATATAATTATCCAAAAATCTAAATTACGTGGGAATGAGTTATATTTTAATATGAAATGAACGTCAACATGATTAAACTCACAACACATTTGAAAAGATCATATACCGGTACCAATAAAAGATCATATACCGGTACCAATAAAAGATCATATACCGGTACCAATAAAAGATCATATACCGGTACCAATAAAAGATCATATACCGGTACCAATAAAAGATCATATACCGGTACCATAAAAGATCATATACCGGTACCAATAAAAGATCATATACCGGTACCAATAAAAGATCATATACCGGTACCAATAAAAGATCATATACCGGTACCAATAAAAGATCATATACCGGTACCAATAAAAGATCATATACCGGTACCAATCAAAGATCATATACCGGTACCAATAAAAGATTATATACCGGTACCAATCAAAGATCATATACCGGTACCAATAAAAGATCATATACCGGTACCAATAAAAGATCATATACCGGTACCAATAAAAGAGTGAACTCTCAAAATACAGTAAGTTAGAGTTGCAATTACACACACACTCTCTCTCTCTCTCTGATGCTGTCTTATATTTACGTAATACACTGATAAGCTTAAGGGGAGATTTCCACTTGAGGGATTTTTTCTGGATCCCTTTCTCCCTCATGTTTAGCCCCATTGATTTTGAGATTTTAAGACGTTCGCCCCATTAGTTTGACGATTTTAAGAACTTTCGCCCCATTTATGTCACTTTTAAGATCTTTCGTGCCATTTAGGTGTCGATTTTTTTCCTGGCGAGCTATAGCGAGCCTGTAATTTAAGAGGAACCGGCCTTCGGCCGGGACATTTTTCTACCGAAAAATTTACAAATTTATCTTGAAAGGAGGTCAAGGGGGTGTAATTTCAAGTTTGATGGAAGTCTAGGAAACGCACTAAAAACCTCCCCTTAACCCTCAATATTCCCTGATGTTCATAGCTCTCCCTACTAGGGGGGAGGGGGGGGGGGGTTAGCCTATAGAGTGTTGAATATTGGGTAAATACTGATTTCCTGCAGTCCTTGCTGTAAAACAACTGTATATCAAAGACAACAAAAATGAAAACCAATATAATAAACGTAACTGCTAAAACTCTTGGCTGTCACACGGTAAAACTTTACTATCTCGTGTGATACCGGTTTAACTGTGAGCCTACGACTTGTGTAAACAAAGCGACGATGCTACGCCCAGATACTGTAGGAAGCGCCAGCGAACTTGACAGTAATATTGACCCCTTAACTTCTTATTACTCGAAATGAATGAAAGCAATCGGGCTGACGTTTCTATCATTTGGGAAGAGTCCACCAGGAAATAGGTGTGGACATTTACAGCCAATTTGCTCTAGATTATTGTAAAGTTCGTTGGCGATACCTATACATCCCTACCACGTCCCCCACACCACTCACCGTCAGCAGTACTCTTGAAGAACACCGCAGAAGGCCTCACCACCACCACCATCACAGCTTGAAGGACACTAAACCACCCGCCCGGTGGAGGAAGCGGTGGGGGTGGGGGTGGGGGGGGGGGGGGTAAGAGAGTCGTGTGTACAGTCTACGAGGTAAGTACAGGATTACATTTCTGAAGTTTGTTTTGCTGTTCGAGGGATCAAATTGGAATCGCTTAACAATTCCTTGCCTGACATTTCGGAGCTTCGTTTATTCAGTTCGGGGCTTCGAAATTTATAAGAATTAATGACCACGACTGTATGCTCGAAGACACGAATCCTGGCCCAATATGAATGTTCGAACCGCACAACGAAGCTCCGAAAGGTAGAGATCAGGTAAGGAATTAATGAAGATATTCGATTCAGTTCGAGATTGGTTCGAAAATGTAAGGGGGTAGTACTCGCTTTTTCTGGACCCCCTTCTCCCTCATGTTTAGCATATTAGTTGAGGTTTTAAGACGTTTGTTCCGTTAGTTTGGCGACTTTGAGACCTTTCGCCTCATTTTTGTTATCACTATGAACACCTTTCGTGCCCTTTAGTTGTCGATTTTTTCCTAGCGAGCGATAGCGAGCCTCTAATTTCAGAAAGAACCGGCCTAGTGCCGGGACATTTTTCTACCGAAAAGTGTAAAAATGTATCTTGAAAATGGGTCTAGGGGTGTTTTTTTTTTTTTTTTTTAAGCTTGATGGGGGTCCAGCGAGGAAACTAAAAAAACATATAAAAACATAGGCAAAAACAAACAAGCACTACCCTCTTAAGGGGGGTGACCTGCTTTTTTGTGATTTCTGTCCTTTTCTCTCTTTCTCTGGCTTGTATCCATTCGGCCCCATTCAGCCAACTATTTTAAGACGTTTATCCCCATCTAGGTGTCGATTTCTTCCTGGCGAGCGATAGCGAGCCAGCATTATATGAAGAAATCCGGCTTCGCCGGAGACATTTTTCTATCGAAAAATGTACAAATTTAGCCTGCTGTCAAACAAAAATAAAAATATGCTGGCTCGCTACCGCTCACCAGTAAAAAATTTACATCTGGATGGGGATAAACGTCTTAAAACATTAGGCTGAATGGGGCCAAATGGATACAAGCCAGAGACAGATGGAAAAGGAGAGAACCAAAGCAGGTCACCCACCTTAACCTATCTTTATTATTCGGAGGATGAATCTACAAGACACTAAAATATCTGTATTAATAGCTTTATTAATAGCTTTATTAATAGCTTTATTAATAGCTTTATTAATAGCTTTATTAATAGCTTTATTAATAGCTTTATTAATAGCTTTATTACAAGATTAAGGAACACTTGGGTTATACCTCTAAATCACACTCTTTAACCCTTTCACGCACATATGACGCAGAGGTTGCCAGATTAGCAATAAGAAATAGAGTTTTCTCACTCCTATAATTACCTCTCCAAAATTAGTTTTCTGCCCACAGCTAACTCAAAGACAACTGCAGCAGAGGTTGAAGTAACTAAACTAAAGGTTTCTAAATACCCCTGTTGGTAACAAAAGCTTTAAAGTATCCCCAATAGGCTCAAAATCGCGTCATATGTCGGAGAGGGTTAATAATAATTGTGTTACTCCATCTAGGTGTCGCTTACCGCTTGCCAGCATATTAACACAGAATATACTGATAGGCTGAATTTGTAAATGTTTCGATAGAAAATGCTGGCTCGCTATCGGTCGGCAGGAAGTAATCGACACCTGGATGGGGATAAAAGTCTTAAGAGAGTAGGCTGAATGGGGCCGAATGGATACAAGCCAGAGAAAGAGAGAAACATTAAGGGGAGGTTTTTAGTTGATTCCCTAGACTTCCATCAAACTTAAAATTACTCTCCCTAGACCCCCTTTCAAGATAAATGTGTACGCTTTTTCGGTAGAAAAATGTCCCGGCCGAAGGCCGATTGCCCTTAAATTACAGGCTCGCTAACGCTCGCCAGGAAAAAATCGACACCTAAATGGCTCGAATAGTCATAAAATTGACAGAAATGGGGCGAGGGTTCTTACAATCGCCAAACTAATGGGGCGAACGTCTTAAAATCTCAAAAACAATGGGGCTAAACATGAGGGAGAAAGGGGTCCAGAAAAAAAAATCCTCCAGGTGGAATCTCCCCTTAAATGCTTAGAATACCTTGGCTTATAGTGAGTGATCCAAAGTTATGGCCTTATTACCTCCTGGGACACTCTGGATCAGATCCTGGGCTATTTTGATAGGGATTTTCCTTTCTATCCTCGTTTAAGGGGTGTGACCTGTTTTTGTTCTGTCCTTTTCTATCTTTCTTTGGCTCGTGTCCAATTGGCCCCATTCAGCCTACTGTTTTAAGACGTTTATCCCCATCCAGATGTCAATTTCTTACTGGTGAGCGGTAGCGAGCCAGCATATTTTTTATTTTTGTTAGACAGCAGGCTAAATTTGTACATTTTTCGATAGAAAAATGTCTCCGGCGAAGCCGGATTTCTTCATATAATGCTGGCTCGCTATCGCTCGCCAGAAATAAATCGACACCTAGATGGGGATAAAAGTGTTAAAATAGTTGGCTGAATGGGGCCGAATGGATACAAGCCAGAGAAAGCGAGAAAAGGGAAGAAATAACAAAAAGCAGGTCACCCCCCTTAAGATGGGCTTCTTACCATCAATATAACTTATGGTACATAATAAAGGCTATGACTAAGATGTATAAGATCATTGGGTATATTGATGGTGATTTACCTTTATATCCTTTGTATATTATGTGTTAATTACCATCAATATGCCTATAATCAAAGGTATATAAGATCATTGGGTATATTGATGGTGATTTACCTTTATATCTTATGGGTTAATTACCATCAATATGCCTATAATCAAAGGTATATAAGATCATTGGGTATATTGATGGTGATTTAACTTTATATCCTTTGTATATTATGTGTTAATTACCATCAATATGCCTATAATCAAAGGTATATAAGATCATGGGGTATATTGATGGTGATTTACCTTTATATCCTTTGTATATTATGTGTTAATTACCATCAATATGCCTATAATCAAAGGTATATAAGATCATTGGGTATATTGATGGTGATTTACCTTTATATCCTTTTTACATTATGGGTTTATTACCATCAATATATCTTGAAACACACATAGAAGAAAAAAATAATATAGGGTATGAAAAAGGGTATATAAGATCATTGGGTATATTGATGGTGATTTACCTTTCTACCTTTGTATAGGACGAGTTTATAACCACCAATATATCTTTAAATGGGTAACTTAGTATGGACACATTAATTAATCTTTCATACCCATTACTTTTAACCATTATTTTATAGTCTAGGGTGTAATCTAAATATACATTGTTTGAAAATGGTTGGGGTCGATCAAAGTCATCACAAATAATTAATTAAAGAACATATCCCAATAACCCCAAGACATCGGGTCAGATAGTGTTAATTGACAAGACACTTGTTGCTATTGGTTAATATTGTTGTTGTTGATCCCCAGGCTGTCTGGCCGAGCAACACCAAGGTCCCGAGCAAGGCCATAACCGAGCGCCCCCATAGAACCCTCAGGTGACCGAAGCCGCTCCCAGGCGAGGGGCTGAGGAGGGTTAGGGACTGATGAGGGTGCGGAAACGTCCGGGACACCGAAGCTCCTCCCAAGGCCCTTTACCCTTAACAGTTATGAAAAGAAAGTTGAGGGGCAAGTGAAAAATGATATCCGTCTCTGAGAGGGCAGCGGGGGAGGGGATCATCAGCCCACAGGCTTACACCCCCAAGCCAATGCCCCCACCGTCCGCAGCCCCCCTTGCAGTGCCACCCAATCGGCTCGTTATTGCTAGTTGATGTTGTAGAAGTCGTTCCCTCGGCTACCTAGTCGAACAGCCCCGTGTTGATGTTGATGCTGATGTTGATGTTGTTGTTGCTAGTTGATGGTGTTGTTGCTAGTTGTTCTTGTTCTTGTTGTTGGTTTTGTTAATTGTTCTTGTTGTTGTTGCTAATTGATGTTATTGTTGTTGCTGCTAATTGGTGGTGTTGTTGTTGCTAATTGATGGTGTTGTTGTTGTTGCTAATTGATGGTGTTGTTGTTGCTGCTAATTGATGGTGTTGTTGTTGCTGCTAATTGATGGTGTTGTTGTTGTTGCTAATTGGTGGTGTTGTTGTTGCTAATTGATGGTGTTGTTGTTGTTGCTAATTGATGGTGTTGTTGTTGTTGCTAATTGATGGTGTTGTTGTTGTTGTTGCTAATTGATGGTGTTTTGTTGCTGCTAATTGATGGTGTTTTGTTGCTAATTGATGATGTTGTTGTTGCTAATTGATGTTGTTGTTGTTGCTAATTGATGTTGTTGTTGTTGTTGTTGCTAATTGATGGTGTTGTTGTTGCTAATTGATGGTGTTGTTGCTAATTGATGTTGTTGTTGTTGCTAATTGATGTTGTTATTGTTGTTGCTAATTGATGGTGTTGTTGTTGTTGCTAATTGATGGTGTTGTTGTTGTTGCTAATTGATGGTGTTGTTGTTGTTGATGCTAATTGATGTTGTTATTGTTGTTGCTAATTGATGGTGTTGTTGTTGTTGCTAATTGATGGTGTTGTTGTTGTTGCTAATTGATGGTGTTGTTGTTGTTGTTTCTAATTGATGGTGTTGTTGTTGTTGTTTCTAATTGATGGTGTTGTTGTTGTTGCTAATTGATGTTGTTGTTGCTAATTGATGTTGTTGTTGCTAATTGATGGTGTTTTTGTTGCTAATTGTTGTTGTTGTTGTTGCTAATTGATGGTGTTTTTGTTGTTGTTGCTAATTGATGTTGTTGTTGCTAATTGATGTTGTTGTTGTTGTTGCTAATTGATGGTGTTTTTGTTGCTAATTGTTGTTGTTGTTGTTGCTAATTGATGGTGTTTTTGTTGCTAGTTTTTCTTATTGTTGGTTGTAGTTGTTAGCTGTTGTTTATGTTGTGGTCGTTGTTGCTAGTTTTTCTTAGTTGTTGTTGTTGGGGAAGGAGATGGGACGGCTTGGACGAGTTGCCCTGCAGACAAAAGGGGAAACATTAGTGATAAACAAGAATAAAACTCGAGAAAAACTATAGTCTGTCCACTCCAGGTTGGGCAGATATCGTAACCTCGAACCTCTCATAACTTAAGGGGGGTGACCTGTTTTTGTTCTGTCCTTTTCTATCTTTCTCTGGCTTGTATCCATTTGGCCCCATTCAACCTACTGTTTTAAGACGTTTATCCCCATCCAGGTGTCAATTTTTTACTGGTGAGCGGTAGCGAGCCAGCATATTTTTTATTTTTGTTTGACAGCAGGCTAAATTTGTACATTTTTCGATATAAAAATGTCTCCGGCGAAGCCGGATTTCTTCATATAATGCTGGCTCGCTATCGCTCGCCAGGAAGAAATCGACACCTAGATGGGGATAAAAGTCTTAAAATAGTTGGCTGAATGGGGCCGAATGGATACAAGCCAGAGAAAGAGAGAAAAGGACAGAAATAACAAAAAGCAGGTCAGCCCCCTTAAACAGGACTAGAGTAATCCAGCTAATATGTCTACCAAGTAGGAAGACTCGACTGGGGAATAGGTATGGAAATTGACAGGACATTTGCTCTAGCCCTTTTTGAGTTACAAAGGTTAGAGGTTGCAATTTCTGCCCCACCTAGAATGAACGGACTATAGTATAAATAGATCTATCTCTCTATTGTAGAGTTCACAACCTGAAAGTGGCACCGATGAGCGAGCCGCCCTTCGGTAATTTGTATAAGGTTTATTCCCTCAGAGGGGTTGCTGACCAAGGCTGTTGAGTCCCATCCACCTTTATTTTTATAAGGTTGTCTCCCCTAGATGGGTTGCCAACCAAGGCTGTCGAGTCGCATCCACCTTGATTTTTATAAGGTTGTCTCCCATAGATGGGTTGCCCACCAAGGCTGACGAGTCCTATTCACCCGGTGGAAATAATATAGAAGCATTTAGAGTAAATCACAGGTACAAATACAAGCACATGCAGACATACACACCCACCCACACAAAGATCCTGCTACATACAGTATGAGAGTGGGGCACACAGCTCTCTCTCTGCTTAGTGGGGCACACAGCTCTCTCTCTGCTTAGTTCTATCGCATGGGCCTAGTCTATTCGCTGTAAGTAGGCGAGAAATCATGACCTCTAACCTCAGTAACCCAAAAACGACTAGAGTAATCGAGCTAATATTTCTACCATTTGGGAAGAGTCAGTCAAGGAATAGATGTGAAAATGTTCAGCCAATTTGCTCTAGCCCTTTTTTAGTTACAGAGAATAGAAGTCATGATTCCTCGCCTACTTACAGCGAATAGACTATAGTTGCTGATCCTGCTTACATATGGTGTGCCCAACTGGAAACCCTCAGCATCTCCCCTTTTGCTGTACATGCGATTATTCACACCATCTGTGCCTCCAAGACCGCATTAGAGTTTCAGGTATCTTGACTCCTAACCTTGCGATTCTTTAAGGAGGGAGAGGAATCCAGGACGCATCCAGAGTGACCATCGTCCACCTACTGTGTTCCTTCCTGAGATCTATGGGCCTGCCTGATTGCCTGTAGTGTCCACTTTGCACGTTAGGAGACAAGACCATATCGGGTGGAATCTTCGGCTGCCGTATTCTTAGACATGTGGGTTGGGTGTCATCCAGCCCATAATGAACGAAGATATTGAAACTTTGTTGATTAATGAAAGAGAACTTGAAATCTCCCAAATGTTTAAAGCTATCAATTTAGCTTGTCTTATTTCGTTCATTAAGGAGTTGGGTTTCACGGTCGGAAAGTTTAAGAATACGGCTGTCAGTATTCTAATATTGCTGTTCCAAAATCATTCGGCGGTAAAGTGCCCATATGACACCTGTACAGCACTTACCAGCCACAGACACCGAAGAACTGATCATATCCGTCAAAGTTCGGTGGTAGATCCTTGACGCACTCCAGGCCCGTACCGCAGTGACCGCTCACGTTGAAAGGCCCTCCACAGTCCTCGTCGGGTTTCTGCAAGTAAAAGATTTATTATATACACAGTAAAAGGAGTGTATACCACTCAAACATGCATACACATACATACACCCATCCGCACTCACTCATGCACCCTCACACCCCAGTCCTCGCCGGGTAACTGCAAGCAGAGGAGAATTTTGAGGGGATTAGGACAAACACATACAAACATTAAGACCAGGTCTGATCCCAAGTCTTTTTCGGTCTGCCCCTTAGTGCAGCTCCCTCCACGTTCAGGAATTTGCATCATAATTTCTCAACTTTGGACTTCTTACTTGGTAGTACAGGTCTCTGTATTCTAGTCGAGAGTGGAGCGCTTCTTCCTGTGGTGTACCCAGCAGCGGCAGACGCTACACTGAATTGAGTTTACGCCCACCCTTTTTCTGCACACTGCACCAGGGTATACACCACTATTTCCTAACTTTCAAAGCCATAACCTACTTTGTAAAGCCTTGGTTTTATATATATTAACTCTTAATACCTTATATACCTTGATTTTCAAAAGGCCTTTGACAAAGTTCCCCACAAACGTTTACTGCTAAAACTAAAAGCGCATGGAATACAAGACGGTCTGTTGAAATAGATAGAAAATTGGGTCAGCGACAGAAAGCAAAGAGTAGTCATAAACGGTAAGGCATCTAAATGGACCAATGTAAATAGCGGGGTACCCCAGGGATCGGTACTAGGACCAATTCTCTTTCTAATTTACATCAACGACATAGATGAGGGTCTCACCTGTACAATCTCAAAATTTGCTGACGATACAAAAATTGCAAATAGCGTACTCTCAAAAGAACAAGTTGACGATATGCAACACACTCTAGATAAGTAGTCATGTTGGGCCCAAATTTGGCAAATGAGTTTCAAGGCGGATAAATGTAAAGTACTACATATCAGATATCAAAATGAGAAAGCAAACTAAACGGATATTAAAATGAGAAAGCAAACTATTTGATGAATGACACTCAGCTTAAGAATGTAAACAGAGAAACCGATCTTGGAGTAACAATATCGAGTAACCTAAAACCGAGTCAACAATGTTCAGAAGTTGTTAAGAAGGCAAACAAAGTATTGGCTTTATAGGCAGGTCATTTGAGCATAAATCCAAAGACGTTATCCTAACCCTTTACAATTCCTTAGTCCGCCCTCTTCTGGAATACTGCGTTCAATCCTGGTGCCCTTATTACCAAAAAGATAGACAAGCTAGAACGAGTTCAACGTAGAGTTACCAAAATGATACCTAGCCTACAGAACAAACCATACGAGGAGCGTCTTAGAGAATTAAATCTATTTCCTTTAACCCAGCGCAGGTTAAGAGGCGACTTAATTCAAGTGTTCAAAATCATCAAAGGCATCGACAATATGAACTGTAGTAAGTACTTCACTATCGACCAATCTAATTACACACGGGGAAACGGTTGCAAAATTATTGGTAAATCTTTTAACTCACACGAATCTAAGAATATCTTCTTTAATCGATTTGTCAACTTATGGAATGGGCTTCCCCGAGACGTTATAGACTGCAGCACCGTTGATTAATTTAAACTTCGCCTAGACAAATATCTCGCATCAAACCCGCAACGGACTGATTTTGTAAATGAATAACTTTATTTTATCCCCCCCTCAGTTACCAACCCATCTGTCCCCTACTAACTTCCTAATCCTGCCACGGACATTACTTCCAGGGAAGTAGTTCCCTTACCAATGTTCCCTTACCCACTCTAAACCACTGTTTGGACACTTGATCCTCAGTGTTTTGGAGGACAAGCAGCCTAGAAGAGTCACTATACCTGTTGTTGCTTGATTTCCTCTGTACTCCTTTGTACTTGCCAAGCCCTCTCTCCATCTGCTGAACTTGGCCTCAGCATCGTGTACACTATCTTCGAGAAGTACTAGGTCATCTGTGTATAGCAGTTGCCAGGAGAGCACTGCTCTGAAGTCTCAAGATAGTGCCTCCACAACCATAACAAAGAGGAGAGGGCTTAACACAGAGCCCTGGTGGACTCCAACGCAGACTGTAAACGCCTCACTCAGGACACCTTTCACACTCCCTGCCATTTGTGATTCCTTGTACATCTTCATTATCACACGCACCAGCCACTCCTCTATGCCAAGTTTTCTACGCAACATCTCTGGGCACCCTATTCTTAAGTTAAGTAAATATCTTTCCTCCAGCTGCCTGACTAAGAAGATAGCATCAACTATACCACGTCCTGGCATAAAACCAAACTGCATATCATCGATAAAGATGGTTTCCCTGATCATGCCTTCAAAGATTCGAACAGACCTTCATGACTTGTTCAAGCATTTTCAGACCCCTATAATTTCCCCTATCTAACGAATCCCCCTTGCCCTTATATATTTTACTGTTACACTTTTATGCTATGCATCAGGGATTTTATCTCTCCCTTTTATAGAGTATAGAAAGATATTGGCCTGAAATGTAATTTACACTTGCCTATTGATTAATTACATACAAGTTTAAAGACCGTTTGTCCACAGAGACTGTGGTTACAGTTTCACGTCCTAAATGGCAGCTTTCCAGGCGGCCTTGTCAAGGGCTGCCTCTGTTGTCAAGTTCTTTATTTTGAGATCGGACCGGAGTACCCGAGCCCATGTCATTCTAGGTCCACCCCTACGCGCAGCTCCCCCCAAGTTCACAGTCCGGCATTTCTTCACCCAGTTCTGATCATCCATTCTCTCCACATGTCCAAACCAACCAAGTCGTCTCGTGCGCATCACTTCACTGATACTCCTAATGCCCAGACGCCTTCTCAATTCCTCACTCGATACCCTGTCCCTAAGATTAACCCTTCTTTGGCGGCACCCGGCTATAGTCGGACAAGAGAACCAAGGACTATGTGGTGGGGCCCGGCTATAGTAGCATGCGATGTTGAGCACATTATCGGCTCTGAGAGAGAGTCCGACCAGTGGGAGGAACGCGGGTTGGCTCTGACCGTTCGGCATGGACCCAGTCCCACCACTGAGGGTAACATCACATCCCACCTGGTCCCGCCATACAGGGTAAAAACTGAAGAAATTGCTGTATTTTAGGGATTTTTCCTTAGTGTTGCACGATCGTTGCAAGACAACCAGTGCTTGTAGAAGGATGGTTCAGGTGTCATTGGAAAGCTCAATTACCGCCCTTTCACGGATACATAATTGTATTACGCTCTGGCTCTTGTTTATGCATGAAAAAGAGCACGGAAATAAGCTCGTTTAGGGTAAAACTACCCACTTGGCAGATAGTAGAAGTTACCGCCTAGGCCGCTCGTTGAGTGTTAACCCCACACATCCATCTCACCATTCTCTTCTCATTCCGTTCCATTCTATTGACATCATATTAATCCAATCCAGAGAGAGAGAGCGAGAGAGAGCGAGTGAGAGAGCGAGCGAGAGAGCAATATTTTACTGAATATAAAACCAGCCCTATAAAACTCCCTATATCTTACCCTCTTACAGACCCAACAGCAAGCACAGGCATCCCTCTCTGTACCAAAGTCTCTTACTGGGGAGAGACAGAGACAGAGACAGAGATATATATATATATATATATATAAAACTCTGTATATCTTACCCTCTTACAGACCAAACAGCAAGCACAGGCATCCATCTCTGTCCCAAAGTCTCCACAGTTCTGGGGGGCCTCACAGTCCTCCGGCGGCCCACAGAAACACGACAGGCTGGACGTACTGGAGAGAGGGGAGCGAGACAAGAGATGTGTTAACGCCTTCACACTCACCAACACAATTTTTCTGATTTGAAGGTTTTGTTCAGAGGCATCAGCCACGCAAATCGCGTTCCTAAACCTTCATAAATTCAGTTAAATTGAATCTAAAACCTGAAGCGTGAAGTTTTCGCTATGAGTAGCGATCGATGCCAAGGAAATAGGTAGTTATTGTCAACGCTGTGTTAAGGGGGGATGGGCCGGTTTTCTGTACCACTTTCTCCCTCATGTTTAGCCCCATTAGTTTTCAGATGTTAAGAGGTTTGCCCCATTAGTTAGACGATTTTAAAACCTTTCGCCCCATTTCGTCGTCAATATTTAGACCTGTCATGATATTTAGGAGTCTATTTTTTTCCCTGGCGAACGATAGTGAGCCTGTAATGTTGGAAGAACCGGCCTTTGGCCGGGACATTTTTCTACCGAAAAATGTACAAATTAATCTAAAAGGGGGATCTAATGGATTTTTTTTTTTAAATTTGATGGAGGTCTAGGGAGGAAACTAGAAAAAAAATGAATACATGCAAAAATCGCCCAAAAAGTGAACCATCCCCCCTTAAGTCTCGTCATGCAGTGAGAAAATCAATACTGACTCGAGTTGACAGTGTGACATACAGTCAGACGACAAGGTAAGTGTATGTATGATACATTTTGATAGAGTTGTGTGTTATAAAAGTCATTATTTGTTTTTGTAAATGTACTGTATACAGTATAATGTATAGAGTGTATTTTATAAAACCATTTGAATCTTAATTAACCCTTTGAAGCTCTGACGCGTTTTAGCAGTTTATTTTAGCTATCATTAGACGATTTTATGCTGGTTAGGAAGGATCTGTGGGTATTAAAAGGGTAAAGACTTTCTCAATCAACCCTTTGACTTCCATATACTGTTACTAATCTGAATAAAATCGTCTAATAGTAGCCAGAAACAGAACAGAAACGTGTGTTGGAGCTGGAAAGGGTTAAGACACAAGAGTCTTCAATAATATTTGAAGAATGTGTATTTATAAATATTTGTAGAATAAAAAAACTTTATGTTTAACCCTTTCACTACCGGGGATATATGTTGTTTAACCCTTTCACTACCGGGGATATATGTTGTTTAACCCTTTCACTACCGGGGATATATGTTGTTTAACCCTTTCACTACCGGGGATATATGTTGTTTAACCCTTTCACTACCGGGGATATATGTGGTTTAACCCTTTCACTACCGGGGATATATGTTGTTTAACCCTTTCACTACCGGGGATATATGTGGTTTAACCTTTTCACTACCGGGGATATATGTTGTTTAACCCTTTCACTACCGGGGATATATGGTTTTTTTTTATCGGCTATATTTAGACGATTTTAGGCAGCTTAGGTCTGCTGTAGTAAAAGGAGTTAAGGGGAGATTTCCACTCGAGGGATTTTTTTCTGGACCCCTTTCTCTCTCATGTTTAGCCCCATTGCTTTTTAGATTGTAAGACGCTCGCCCCATTAGTTTGGCAATTTTAAGAACTTTCGACCCATTTCTGTCAATTTTAAGAACTTTCGTGCCATTTAGGTGTAGATTTTTTCCTGGCGAGCGATAGCGAGCCTGTAATTTGAGAGGAACCGGCCTTCGGCCGTGAAATTTTTCTACCGAAAAATGTACAAATTTATCTTGAAAGGGGGTCTAGGGGGTGTAATTTTAAGCTTGATGAAATTCTAGGGAAGAAACTAAATACCTCCCCTTACTTCCGATAGTGTCTGTAGCCTCATAATTGTCACGCTATCATCCTAAGCCGAATAATATCGTCTAAAAAGAGCTAACATCCAATAAAGAAGAAGTCACCGGTAATGAAGGGGTTAACTAACATGCATAGCTATAAAACCTCACCAAGACCAACTAAACCAATCATGATGTAAACCAAATACCACACAGGTAAACTTTTCTTTATCCTATTCTTAAAAATATATATAAATGTTTAAAAATTATATTCACATTATCACGAACCCACCAGTTAACTTACAAATAACCCTAATTAATGAACTCAATGAAACTAATTAATACATGTGGTACTCCAAGGATTCGAACCTAGGACACATATGATAGACAAATTATGATTTTACCTTTGAAAAGAGCATGAAGAATACTTCTTAATTCATATAGGAAAAACATAGTCGTCCCTGAAAATTCGAAAATACGGAGTGTTGTAGTCCGAACATTGACAAAATTACAAAGTTAGCTTGTAGGGGGTTTAGGCATTTTTTTATTTTTATTTTTTTTAAAGAAAGTCAAGGAACTATTATTATTATTATTATTATTATTAGTAGTAGTAGTAGTATTATTATTATTTTATTTTAATATTTTACATCGTTCTTAACACCCTAACACACCAAATTAAATTAATGAAAGCGTGTGGTTCTCCCAGGATTCGAACCCAGGATACCACATACAGAACTTATAAGGCGATGCTACACGAGCGCATTTTCCGTCGATTTTTACGAGCAATTGTAGTCTGGCATCTTCATAATTAAAGTATTGCCAGAAATCAACCACCTATCCTATTCTACCTTCATTCTAGTTTCCGATGCCAATGTAAAAGAGCCTCAAAATACTTGCTCATCGAAAATTGCCGGAAAAACCGCTCGTGTGACACCGGCTTTACACGCTCTAACCATTACGCCATCAAGACCTACCAAGAGATCAAGGGCCTGGAGTTCCCGAAAAAGGGGCTCCAGTCCTGTCGCTATTTTGGACTAAGTGTGCTGGCTTAATAATCCAGAAGGGTGGATAGCCTCTGAAGTCCTATTTCAACTAACTAAGATATCTATCTATCTATCTATCTATCTATTTACTCAGGCCCAATCCCCACTTTTCCCATTTTTATTTGATTTATTTCATTTTTATTTTTTTATTTTTTTTTGGGGGGTAGCCGACTCAAGACAGAGCAAGAACAGGAACGAACACACAAAAACAAAACAAATTCACACACATCTAGGTCATTCAGGAGAAGACTCAGAGATACCAAGTATAAATAAGTGTCTCTACTCACTGCAGGGCTAGAGTGACGACCAGGAACCCAGTGACCAACCCCCACACCAGACGACCCATGGTGCTGACTCACACTGACGGACCCTGGAAATAAGCATAGGTATAATGAGGAACTAAGAGATTTGGATGCATTGTCAAATATTAAGGCTATTAAGGGGGCTGACCTGCTTTTTTTTTATTTCTCTCCTTTTCTCTCTTTCTCTGGCTTGTATCCATGCGGCCCCATTCAGCCAACTATTTTAAGACGTTTATCCCCATCTAGGTGTCGATTTATTCCTGGCGAGCGATAGCGAGCCAGCATTATATGAAGAAATCCGGCTTCGCCGGAGACATTTTTCTATCGAAAAATGTACAAATTTAGCCTGCTGTCAAAAATATTTTAAAAATATACTGGCTCGCTACCGCTCACCAGTAAACAATTGACACCTGGATGGGGATAAACGTCTTAAAACAGTAGGCTGAATGGGGCCAAATGGATACAAGCCAGAGAAAGAGAGAATAGGAGAGCAAAAAAAACAGGTCACCCCCCCTTAAAAGGGTATATATAATCAGAGGGTACACTACAAACATTAATGGTATAACACGTTTATGTAACATTAAGAAGCCGACTACCACGAAGAATAGCAGCACAGCAAACTATCTCTTGCAGTGTCTGTTTAACCGAGGGGGAAGTGTTGAGAGAATACATGAGTAACAGGTGTACAGGTTGTATTATTTAACTTGCAAAGTAGGAGGCGTAACTGCCAAGATTATTTGCAATTGACACAATAGTAGTAATACAACTTGGCTATAATACAAATAGGATGAATAATAATGAACTTGAAATCAGACACAGGATATACATAGGTCAACACGTAGTATATGGACGTGAGGATAATCAAATACTCTCAGGTAATATGGAATGTGTGGATGTGTGGGGGAAGTCCCTAGCTTGAAACTAGTGCGGATGTGGGTGTGGCAGAGCTTCCCTTCTATAGCTATTCAGAGGCCTGGTAATTTAGTGATTACTCAGATGTATAACAATGTAACTATAGTAGGGACATAACTTATGGATAGCGTGTACGGGTAATTTAAATTAGGCAACTGGAATGAGAATTGGCATTACATCAAGAAGGACCTGAAAGCCAGATCTCAACTGAGCATCCTATAAATATTAACTTGAACGGGGAGGATTCCAAGAAGCTTATGAGCATTCTAGGTCCTAGAGCCAGTGAGCAGTCTAAGTCTTCCGATCCGGTATTAACCGTTTTAATATCGGAAGTCGGGCCAGTGGGCACCTATAAATGCCTGTAAGCATTCAGATCTCTGCTGCGGGCAAGGTATATGGAAAAAGGGCACACTGGAACGTTGGTCTCAATGATGTGGTTCTGGTGAGGGGGATGAGGGGGAGAGCAGTGGAAGGGTCCTCCTGATTTGAGTCTCCCTTGGGTTTTGGGTATAACAAAAATAATTGGGTACACTAACAATAATTGGGTACACTAACAATAATTGGGTACACTAACAATAATTGGATACACTAACAATAATTGGGTACACTAACAATAATTGGGTACACTAACAATAATTGGGTACACTAACAATCATTGGGTACACTAACAATAATTGGGTACACTAACAATCATTGGGTACACTAACAATAATTGGGTACACTAACAATCATTGGGTACACTAACAATAATTGGGTACACTAACAATAATTGGGTACACTAACAATCATTGGGTACACTAACAATAATTGGGTACACTAACAATAATTGGGTACACTAACAATAAATCAAAGCGGCAATTCATTTGTGGTCACCCCTTTGAGGATTAAGGCGTGTGGCAATAGACTCCCACAGATCCTTTCTAAACTTAAGGGGAGGTATTTAGTTTGTTCCCTAGACCTCCATCAAGTTTAAAATTACACCCCCTAGGCCCCCTTTCAAGATAAATTTGTACGTTTTTCGGTAGAAAAATGTACCGGCCGAAGGCCGATTCCTCTTAAATTACAGGCTCGCTACCGCTCGCCAGGAAAAAATCGACACCTATATGGCACGAAAGGTCTTAAAATTGACAGAAATGGGGTGAAAGTTCTTAAAAACACCAAACTACTGGGACGAACGTCTTAAAATCTCAAAAGCAAAGGGGCTAAACACGAGGGAGAAAGGGGTCCCGAAAAATATCCCTCAAGTGGAATTCTCCCCTTAAGGATATCGTCTAATATCAGCGAGAATACAATGATATAATGAAATAATGGTATACATCAAAAGGGTTAATTAGTGTATGCATATTATACCCAAGGTCCATATTGCCGCAAGACTCATTATAATATTAAAGGAGAGAGTGTCTGAGAGATATGCTAATGATGAGCTGACTTAGGACCATCATAAAATATGGACTTTTGTTGAAGTCTTTGTATAGCGTATCACAGAAATGACGTCAAGGTAATAACAATGCTTCCAGTGATGTAATAATGAACCTTTCAATGGTGCAGCATAGGGATAGCCTACTCAACACATTTATGACCTTGGTTCTGTTATTATTATTATTATTATTATAATTATTTGTATTATTATTATTATTATTAATACGGTTATTCTTATTTTGTTATTATTGTTATTATAATTATTATTATTATTATTACTATATATTATTGTTGTAATTATGCATTCAGCTGGAGAAAGACATTATTTTAGTAGATCATAAATTCTGTCTATGTTTACATCAAAATCCCCCACCCCCCCGAGACCCCCCCCCCCCCCACCCCCCCCCCCCCCCCCCCCCCAACCCCGCCTCACCCCCCCCCCCCCCCCCCCCCCCCCCCACCCGCCTTCCTCTCCTCTGTACTCTCATTCTCGTCGAGCCCCTTAACCCCTTCAAGGTCCATGGACCTTGAGCCCCTTCACCACCAGTACGTAATTTTCATCATATACTGGTTACCATAAAACTATTTTCCTTAGTTAGTAATGTACCTATGCGACTCAAATGAGTAAATGTTGCATCTCTCTCGCTATTCTATCGCTACTACAATAATCAATCAATGTTCCTCAGAGCTCTCCCAGTGTGTACCACCTCTTCTACGTAGGGTACGTAGTACCCGTCTTGCAACACAATCACACCCCTACTCTGTACAACTCTGAAACTCAAGAGTGAAATTATACTTCCAATCTTTCATCTATTCAACAGCTGTGCTCTGAACTCTCTACTTTTATTCATTTTCCCCTCATCCTATGACACAAATTGGTTCAAACTCAGTGTTTCCAGATGTTTTGGCTCAAACATTCCTTGATTTTGGGCCTGTCACTCTTTCAACTCAGGGGGAGGCATTCGTCACAGGCAGTTTTGCCTTTTGTCTCCCTCATCCACATAGAGAAAACAAAATTAGATCTCAATAAACCCTCTTAGTAACATAGGTCCTTTCTATACTACATAAAATTATTCAAATTTAACCAGAATCTAAGGTCAAAAGGTGGTATGGTTCTGAAGGGGTTAATCCCCTGGTGTGACCCTTCAGATCCCTCCCCCTTTCCTCCCTGTAACCTCCCGTGACCCCAGATAATCCCCCCTGAATCTCACCACCCCCTTCAGAGGCACGTCCTATACCTATGACCTTTCTCACTCATCACTCATGTTAAGGGGAGATGGCCCTGCCATAACACACTTTCGACCTCCTGGTAATTTGTACAATGCCTTTTGTAAATATCTCATTACTCACCCAACAATATTAGCAGATATTTTCAGTGTTCATCCTGATGTTCTTCTTTAATAATTTTATGTAACCTAACCATTTGTCTATATTCATAGGTGTGGAATACACATGCATGTGCGCATGCACACATGCATGGCAGTCGCACATGTGCATTATTTAAATAAGTACAGGAATACCACAATGTGTGAGGACTAACATACTTAGTCGTCCTCACAATTGTGTATCGTACCAGGGTCCCTTAATTAACCCTGTACCGTACGGTAATAATTATATAAAAATTATTGGGGGTAGCTTTTTTTTTTTTTTTTTAGGAAAGAGGTGGGAATAAGGAGAGGTCTGGTCAGGAAGGTAAAGTAGGAAATTATTCAGTACAGTAGAAGGGTAAAAGTTGGGAGTTTGCTTTCCTGCATAGTTCGGCATATATTTTGACTGACTGTGTACTATAAACTCTGTATAACATGATGGCCTTCAGCAACAACGTTCCCCAAAGTGATGGGGCTGGTACTGAGTGCTAAATAAAGAATATGAACAAAAGGTGAGATGGGTCACTGTTATGGTCCTCCCCCTTCTTCCTCATGTTTAGCCTCGTTAATTTTCAGATTTTAATACGTTCGGTCCATTAGTTTGGCGATTTTAAGACATTTCGACCCATTTCTTTGTCAATATTAAAACTTTTCGTGTCATTTAGTTTATTTCTTTTCCTGGCGAGCGATAGCGAGCCTGTAACCTAAGAGGAACCGGCCTCCGGCCGGAAAATGTTGTTATCGAAAAATGTAAAAGTTTATTTTGAAGGAAGATCTTTGGTCCGACGTCTTGGGGGTTATTAGGACATTTTGTTTATAATTATTATTGAGAGTTTTTGCTTGTTTTTGCCGCCATTTTTGCTTGTTTTTACCGCCATTTTTGCTTGTTTTTGCCGCCATTTTCGAGCAATGTATTTTAGTATGTCCCCTAGGTTAACAAAAACGCCTTCCCAGACTTCCTTAAGAAAAAATATATAAGTCAATAAGTAAATAAATGACCACCTAGACACCCCCCCCCCCCCCCCCCCCCTTCAAGCTAAGTTTGTACATTTTTCGATAGAAAATTCTCCTGGTCGAAGGCCGATATTTATCTAAGTTTCAGGCATGCTGTCCCTCTCCCCCCAAAAAATAAATCGATACCTGAATGGGGTGAAAAGTCTTCAAATTTCCAAACTAATGGAGTGAAAAGTCTTAAATTATCCAAAATAATGGAGCGAAACAGAGGCCAAAAAAGCCCTCCGTCGGATCAAATAGGGTTAAAGTCTGACATTCCCCGACCTCATCCACATTGTTTAAGGGGGGTGACCTGCTTTTTGTTATTTCTGTCCTTTTCTCTCTTCCTCTGGCTTGTATCCATTCGGCCCCATTCAGCCAACTATTTTAAGACGTTTATCCCCATCTAGGTGTCTATTTCTTCCTGGCGAGCGATAGCGAGCCAGCATTATATGAAGAATTCCGGCTTCGCCGGAGAAATTTTTCTATCGAAAAATATACAAATTTAGCCTGCTGTCAAACAAAAATAACAAATATGCTGGCTCGCTACCGCTCACCAGTAAAAAATTGACACCTGGATGGGGATAAACGTCTTAAAACAGTAGGCTGAATGGGGCCAAATGGATACAAGCCAGAGAAAGATACAAAAAGGACAGAACAAAAAACAGGTCACCCCCCTTAACCCAGTTACAGATTGTTGACACCAATCGAACAGGGCAATACCCTAGGAGTTGCTGGGACTCCTGTTTCACTTGTCTGACCTCCCTCACCGTTTCTGTTTGTGTCTTACCTACACAGAGTAATCCTGCTGGCTCTCACAAACACCTCTTCTTCCTATTAATTTCAGTACACCACACTTCTTTCCAATGCACAAAAAAAAAAATATATATATATATATATATATATACTGTATAGCCTACTGTATATACAGTATATAAAGTATGTATATATATATATATATATATATATATCTGAGAGTGAGGGTCCGAACCTGGGGAGTGAGACTGTGAAGCGCAGAGGCGAAGCAGCTTCAGAGATGGAGTTGGGTTCGAGCCGTGAAATAGGTGCTTCGCATGTCTCACTCCCTAGGCTGGAACAAGACCTCACGGGCCTCACCGTGTTCAGCGGTAGAGTGTAAAGAATATCAGCCTATGCCCGGGAGGGAGTAGTTGGAATATAGAAAAAAAAAAAAAAAAAAAAAAAATATATATATAGTTATATATATAGGCCTATATATATATATATATATATATATATATATATATATATATATATATATATATATATATATATATATTATACTGTATTTAATAATAAACACAATTACATTCAAATGAATAAAACAAAATTATAAAATGGCGATTGTCGCTCTTTCAACTTTGGGGGAGGCACTTATTGCAGGCACCTTTGCCTTTTGTCTCCTTCACAAACATATACCCAGTGATCTCGTACATATTTGTCATACCCTTGAGTTCCTAGAGTATGTACACATCACCTGTGCACACACACATCACCTGTGCATACACACACACACACACACACAAAGCCATATGCATGCAAACACATTTCCAAGGACAATATCATACGCAGCAACACACACACACACACACACACACACAAAGAAGGAAACACACATGAATACCAACCATGACTTACACACACAAGGAAGCACACATACACGCACGCACATAAATCTTAGTTACAAATGCTTTAAATTCCACACATGCGATGGAATCCCCCCCCCCCCCTCTGCTACACACACACACACACACGTACACAGACCGTCAATCATACCTGTACACATCAATAAGACAGATTAAACCTTACCCGGTGTGTTATCAAGCTGAGGCTCGGTACAGGGTTAAGGGAAGTGGGTAGTTTTTATGAACCCCCTTCTTTCGCATGTTTAGCCCCATTAGTTTTCATATTTTGACGATTCTAATACCTTTCGCCCCATTTCTTTGTCAATATTGAGACTTATCATGTCATTTAGGTGTCGATTTTTTCCCTGGCGAGCGATAGCGAGCCTGTAATGTAAGAGGAACCGGCCTTTGGCCGGGACTATGTTCTCGAAAAATGTACAAATTAATCTTGAAAGAGGGTCTAGGGGGGGGGGGGGGGGGTTAAGGATGATGGAGGTCTAGGGAGGAAACTCAAAAATAATAATAATAAGATAAATAAATGAGCCAATAAATACGCCCATAAGGGGGGTGACCTGTTTTTGTTCTGTCCTTTTCTATCTTTCTCTGGCTTGTATCCATTTGGCCCCATTCAGCCAACTGTTTTAAGACGTTTACCCCCATCCAGGTGTCAATATTTTCCTGGCGAGCGGTAGCGAGCCAGCAAATATAATTTTTGTTTTACAGCAAGCTAAATGTGTACATTTTGAATTAGAAACATTTCTCCCTCATGTTTAGCCCCATTACTTTTGAGATTTTAAGACGTTCGCCCCATTAGTTTGGCGATTTTAAGAACTTTCACCCCATTTATGTCACTTTTAAGACCTTTCGTCCCATTTAGGTGTTGATTTGTTCCTGGCGAGCGATAGCGAGCCTGTAATTTAAGAGGAACCGGCCTTTGGCCGGGACATTTTTCTACCGAAAAATGTACAAATTTATCTTGAAAGGGGGTCATGGGTGTGTAATTTCAAGCTTGATGGAAGTCTAGGAAACACACTAAAAACCTCCTCCCCTTAAGAAAACCCTGTAAATCCCAAAAATACCGACAAATCATAAAGAAAACCAAATAACAAAAATATGTAAATCACAGAAACTTCTATAAAAAACTACAAATTAAATACTAAAAAAAAAAAAAAAAAAAAAACTTATCTATGTGTGTGAATTTGTCTTTTGTCTTTTTGTGTTCATTGTTTTCTGTTGTCTGTTGTGTTGTCCCAATTCTTGCTTTGTCTTGAGTCGCCCCCCCAAAAAAAAAAAATAAATAAAGAAATAAAGAAATACAGAATTGGAAAAGTGGGGATTGGGCCTGAGTAAATAGATAGATAGATGAAGAAGAAATACTATAATAGCACACAACATCAATGAATATGCAAATAACTACAAAATAAATGAAAAAGATAAACAAATAACTAAGAAGTAACTGAAAAAGTAAACTAGATATTAAAAAAGATCTATGCAACCACGAAAATAAATATTTTAAACAGCTGACCTACAGTAATACCAGTTTTAGCATCCAGCCCCACACCAGCCTTCAGACACTATGACGTCATCACCTCTCAAACTACCGTTTTTTAACTACAAATCCCAAACAAATATATTAATCAGAAAAAATATAAATCACAAAAAATACAAATCAGTCTATAAATCAATAAAAAAAAACTACCGATAAAATCTATAAATACAAAAACAAATATATATAATTATATATATACTGTATATAGCTATAAAACACGATTTTTTTTCAAACAAAACAAGATAATTAAACTAACACTAGCCGACCTACAGCAATACCGGTTTCAGCAGTCAGCCTCCCCCCAGCCTTCAGACACTATGACGTCATCACCTCTCAAACTACCATTTGTAAGTATAAATCACAAAAAATATATAAATCACAATAAATATCAATAACAAAAAATATAAATAAATCACAATAAATATACGGTAAATCACGATAAATATAAATCACCCAAAAAATATAAATGGCCCAAAAAATATAAATCACCCAAAACATATAAATCACAATTAATATAAATTACAATAAATATAAATCACAAAAATACAAATGACAAAATGTCTATCAATAAATAAAAACAAAAATTTCAAATAAAAAAATATATAAACACACAAATATAAATAAAGTTATAAAACACCAAAATGCCAATGAATTAATATAAAAAGATGACTAAAATATTTCTTGCCAACCTAAAGTAATACCAGTTTTAGCATCCAGCCTCCCCCCTGCCTTCAGACACTATGACGTCACCACCTCTCAAACTACCTTTTTTAACTACAAATCACAAAAGATAGAAATTGCACAGAAAATATGACATTAAATACAAATCACAGTCTATAAATACAAAACAAAAAAATAGAAACAACAAAAACAAATTAAAAGTTATAAAAACACCAAAATCTCTATGAAGTAATATACAAAATTGCTAAATAATTACTTGACAAAAGAATACCCGTTTTAGCATTCAGCCTCTCCACCAGCCTTCAGACAGTATTACGTCATCACCTCTCAAACCTGCTCAAGCTTACCAAGGGATCATGCCAATGATTTTATGGCTAGATATTGGCCTTTTTATGGCAATTTTGACCCTATTTATGGCCTTTTTTCTGGAGAACGATAGTGATCCTGTAAATTTGGATGAACCGGCCATTCATCTACCGAAAAATGTACGCATTAATCTAGAAGAGGGATCTGGTGGATGTTTTATAAAGTTTGATAGAGGTCTAGGGAGGAAATTATAAAAGTAAAATGTAGATCAAATAATCGACCAAAAAATAACCCCTTCCCCCTTAAAGCCAAGTTGTGAATTAAGCCTCTGGGATATAACAGAACATTGGATGCTCTCGCTTGGGTTCGATACAGGTTCAAATGGGTGTGCAGGTATTATGGCTCATGACTGTGCAATCAGATGCCTTTGTCTTTATGTGGAGTTTTTTTAGTTTGTTCCCTAGACCTCCATCAAGATCAAAATGTCACCCCTAGACCCCCTTTCGGTTTTTAGTTTGTTCCCTAGACATCCATCAAGCTTAAAATTACACCCCTAGACCCCCTTTCAAGATACATTTGTACATTTTTCGGTATAGAAATGTCCCGGCCGAAGGCCGGTTCCTCTTAAATTACAGGCTTGCTATTGCTGGCCGAGAAAAAATCGACACCTAATTGGCACGAAAGGTCTTAAAATTGACAGAAATGAGGTGCAAGTTCTGAAAATCGTCAAACTAATGGAGCGAACGTCTTAAAATCTCAAAGGCAATGGGGCTAAACATAAGGGAAAAGGGGGTTCGAAAAACATACCTTAAGTGAGCATCTGCCCGTAACCTAACCTACCATAAGTAGAGTTTCCTGAATAAGATAAAAAAATGGTTCCCTAAGAAAACTATCATTATGGTGGAAGTACTGTGAGGGGAGGGATGGTAATATCTCCTATTCAGAATTTCCGCATTTAATTACTTCTATCTATCTATCTATATGCTCAGGCCCAATCCCCATTTTTCCTATTTATTTTTATTTTCTATTTTATTAAAAAAAAAAAAAAATATTATTCTTTTCCTTTCTTTTCTTGGGGGTGGCCGACTCAAGACAGAGCAAGAACAGGGAAAACACAAAAATAACATAAAACAATGAATACACACAGATAAAAACACAAATTCACACACATGAACTTATGAACAAAAAATAGATATAACACTGGGAAAATTCGCGGTATAAAAATATATATCTTCCGAAGATTTTACTGTAAGATCCTATGTAGCGGGGAGAACGGTTTTTCAGATGCCTATTTACTAAGAAACATTGAACAATATCTTTAACCTAACCAAAACCTATCCTAACCTAGTATATTAGTGGACTATTTATGAATGTAAAATGTAAAAAGATGTTGTGACATTACCAAATTATCCCGCTACACAGGATTATACAGATTTGACTCGCACTTGGAAGGCCCCCTACAGAGAGCGAGAGAGAGAGACAGAACAAGAAAGAAAGAAAGAAAGAGGCGAGATAGAGACAGACAAACAGAGAGAGAGAGACAGAGAGACAGAGATCAAAGGAGTATACATATAAACTGTATTGTAACCCGGTAAATTTTCGGAAGCGGACAGTCACGACCATGACGGCGGGTGGGTTTGTTTACATCCAGAAACAACCCGGAAGTGTCTTGCCGACTAACCGCATTAAGGGAAAGTTTTTAGTTTGTTCCCTAGACCTCCATCAAACTTAAAATGTCACCCACTAGACACCCTTTCAAGATAAATTTGTAAATGTTTCGGTTTTTCTTAAAATTACAGACTCGCTATTGCTCGCCAGGAAAAAAATCAGGATGGATGTAGTTTCCGGGTGTACAGTCGTCATGTTTACATAGGGCGATCGCCGCGGTTAACTTCGCGTATATTTTGACGGCGATTGTTTCGGTTATTTGCCCCCTGCTGGCAATATATATGATGATGACAATATGTCATGGAGGGGTGAGGGGGGTCAAAGCCCCCCCTCAACATATTATTGTATCCAAAGACAGTCAAAATAGACGGGAACAAGATGGCAAGCGTCCGACGCCACTCCGCGTAGTGTAAACAAGGCTGGCGGTACACCCGGGAACTACACCCTACCCAAAAAATCGACACCTAACTGGCATGAAAGGTTTGTAAATTAACAACAAAATATGGGGAATAGTTTTAAAATCGGCAAACTAATGGGGCGAACGTCATACAATCTGAAAACAAATGAGGCAAAGCATAAGGAAGAAGGGAGACCAGAAAAACGACCCTTCTCACCTTAACCAAAATTAAACGTGAGGAAAACCAGATTATATAAACAAATATAATAAGAGTTTATACAGACAAATATTAGTTAACCCCTTCTGTGCTGGCGACGTCTTGTTTCATATTATTCTAGCCATAGATAGACGATTTTGTGCAGTTTAAGAAGGATCTGTGGTAGTAAAAAAGTGTCACGTGAGATAGTTCGAAGGCTGTTAATTCCCGGAGGCCCTTCGTAAACTCAATACAATCGTCTATATATGGCTAGAATCAAATTAATTATTGAAATCATAAATTTTATGTTGCCAGCAGGGGGTAAATATCGATTATACTCCATAACGTTGTTTGTAAACAGCGAGGACGTCCGAAGGAGCTCTGAGAGTGATTAGACTACGCGTGTTTTCTATTAATATCAGGTTCTATAAATGTGATCAAAATTATTCTCCCACAGTGGATTATACACGAGTACAGTATAAGGATTCCATAGACCTACATTATCCCTAATAAATTATGTATAATAAGGCTGCGAGCCTATTCCCTATAACTATCTTTCCTGGATCTGCATAGCCCTCCCCACTAGTGGGGGCCGTGTTTAGCCTATTGATTGTTGAATAATAAGTAAATAATAATTTCCTGCAGTCTTTGCTATAAAACAAAACTGTATATGACGGAAAACAATGAAAAGAAAACTACAAACATAAATGTAAACTCTTGGCTGTTACACGGTAAACAATTACCGAAATGCGTCCTCGTTTCGTGTAAGAGTTAATCAAACCTCACCTGGGAAAATATGTAGAGTAAGGAAACGGGTGAAGCGAATCAGGTATGGCAGGAACAGAGCAAATGGGCGGTGGAAGGGTGTGTGGCAGGTAAGTAATCCTAACAGCCAGGTGGAACAGACGGATGGAACAGGCAGGTAGGAGAGGTGAGAGTGAACTGGCGGGAGGGGTAAGACTGGTCCACTGTGTTGGGAGAGGGACTTACCACGGCACGCTCTACTCCACACGTACATACACACGCACACACACATAAGACACACACAGACGACGCGCACACATGCACGCATAGACGATACACACATACATACTCACATATTAGTACTATTAGTAGTAGTAGTGGTAGTAGTAGTATATAAGCATTGTATTGTACCTGGGTTAGGAAAGCACTCGATTTTCAGCCTCACGGCTGCAAGTGAACAATAAACAGACAATTATCAATATTATTATTATATACACACGCACACAGACGACGTACACACACACGCTAGGTCTTCCCAACCACACACACACAAACACGACGCACACATACAATCACATACATACACACTCGGTCTTCCCCACCATACACACACACATGCACACATACACACACTCGGTCTTCCCCACCACACCTTCGAACCTCCAGCCGGAGTCGTGTCAGTCCTGTTATCGTAATGATTAACCTCTTTTTATTATTAACTCTTTGTTACTGTGATGCGACGCGTGATCATCCTTCTTTAATAAACCATCTAGCGGCGTCTGGCATCGAGCGAGGCGGAATGTAAACAAAAGTGCCAACTATATTACCAACGACTGATAACTTAGAGGATTTGTTGATATTTCTTCAGTGACACCGTGAGTGATAAGCTCTGTGGTCCCTTGAACGATACAATGTGGAAGGGGCTGATTAAGGCGAGGTTTTTAGTTTGTTCCCTAGACCTCCATCAAGCTCAATATTACACCCCATTGACCCTCTTTCAAGATAGGTTTGTACATTTTTCGATAGAAATATGTCCCGGCCGAAGGCCGGGTCCTCCTAAATGGCACGACAGGTCTAAATATAGTTAGATATGGGGGTGAAACCTCTTAAAAGCGTCAAACTAATGGGGCGAAAGTCTTAAGATTTCGAAACAAATGAGCTAAGCAGAAGGTGGTCCAGAAAAAGAAAGTCTCACAAGTAACATTTTTCACTTGAAAGCGTCTGGGTTTATAAATACTTCAATCCTAAGATCACTTAAGGGGGGTCACCTGCTTTTGTTATCTTTCTCTAATGTTCTCTCTTTCCCTGGCTTGTATCCATTCGGCCCTATTCAGCCAACTGTGTTAAGACGTTTATCCCCATACAGGTGTCGATTTCTTCCTGGCGAGCGATAGAGAGTCGGCATTGTATGGAGAAATCCAGCTTCGCCGGAGAAATTTTTCTATCGAAAAATTTACAAATTTAGCTTGCTGTCAAAACAAAAATATATATATGCTGGCTCGCTACCTCTCGCCAGGAAAATATTGACACCTGGATGGGGGTAAACGTCTCAACACAGTAGGCTGAATGGGGCCAAGTGGATACAAACCAAAGAGAGAGGGAGAGAAAGAGAAAACAAGCGAGGTGGGCTCCCTTAACTCTTAAGAGGGGTATGGAGAAGCGCCGCAGTTCTAAATGTATAGTTCAGGATCATAATGTATCGTTCACCCACAAGGCTCGACCCCCAGCAAGGTCACGAAGCATAATGAGACACCCGATATATACTAATTATTATCAAGGGGAGATAGGCCGGTTTTCTTGATCACTTTCCCCCCTCGTGTTTAGCCCCCAGTAGTTTAGAGGTTTTTAAGACGTTCGGCCCATTAGTTTGACGATTTTAACCTTTCGCCCCCTTTCGTTGTCAATTTTAAGACCTTTCGTGCCATTTAGGTGTCGATTTTTCCCTGGCGAGCGAAAGCGAGCCTGTAATTTTAAGAGGAACCAACCTTCGGCCGAAAAATTTACTTTTTTGTTTGTGTTTTTTTGGGTTTTTTTAGCTCGATGAAGGTTAAGCGAGGAAACTAAAAATTATATGAATAACTGAATAAATAGACCAAAACACCAAACCTGCCACTATATCCCCCCTTACTGCGACATAATATCCGCTTGCCGACACAACACAACAGGTGAGAGGGTCGTAAGGTGTTTAATTAAGGGGGGGGGGGGTTGTCTGGCCCCCCCTTCTCCCTCAGGTTTAGCCCTACGAGTTACGAGATTTTCAGACGTTCGGCTCAATAGTTTGGTGGTATTAAGACCTTTCGCTCCATTTCTTAATATAAATAGTTCTGAATATTAAGACCTTTCGTGCAATTTAGGTGTACTTTAGTCCTGGCGAACGATAGCGAGTTTGTAATATAGTAGTAACTGGACTCCGACCGGGACTTTTGTCTATCGAAAAATGTACAAACTTATTTTTTTTTTGGGGGGGGGTATTTTTTTTATAAGCTTGCTTATAATAAAAATATATAGAAAAATAAGTTAAAAAATACGCTCCCCCCCCCCCCCCTCCATAACAAACGCTCGGTGAGACAGTGAGATGTAATTATGTGTTATTATATGTTATTAAGGGGAGGCTTTTAGTTTGGTCCCTAGATATCCTTCAAGCTTAAGATTACACCCCCTTGAGCCCCTTTCAAGATAAATTTGTAAATTTTTCGGTAGAAAAATGTCCCGGCTGAAAGCCGGTTCCTCTTAAATTACAGGCTCGCTATCGCTCGCCAGGATAAAATCGACACCTAAAAGGCACGAATGGTTTTAAAATTGACTTAAATGGGGCGAGGGTTCTTAAAATCGTCAAACTAATGGGGCGAACGTCTTAAAATCTCAAAAGCAACGGGGCTAAACATGGGGGAGAAAGGGGTCAAGAAAAAACTCCCTCAAGTGGACATCTGCCCTTAAGTGTTCTTATTATCTAGGTCATTGTTTGATGTAGGTCTCAGTCAGCATATACTGTATTGGTTATTCACAGTAGATATATAGATAGAGAGATAGATAGTTAGCTCTCTCCCTCTAGATAGATAGATAGATAGAGAGAGATAGTTAGCTCTCTCTCTCTAGATAGATAGATAGAGAGAGAGAGATAGTTAGCTCTCTCTCTCTAGATAGATAGATAGAGAGAGAGAGATAGTTAGCTCTCTCTCTCTAGATAGAGAGAGAGAGAGATAGTTAGCTCTCTCTCTAGATAGATAGATAGAGAGAGAGAGATAGTTAGCTCTCTCTCTAGATAGATAGATAGAGAGAGAGAGATAGTTAGCTCTCTCTCTCTAGATAGATAGATAGAGAGAGAGAGATAGTTAGCTCTCCCTCTAGATAGAGATAGAGAGAGAGAGATAGTTAGCTCTCTCTCTCTAGATAGATAGATAGAGAGAGATAGTTAGCTCTCTCCCTCTAGATAGATAGATAGATAGAGAGAGAGATAGTTAGCTCTCTCTCTCTAGATAGATAGATAGAGAGAGAGAGATAGTTAGCTCTCTCTCTAGATAGAGAGAGAGAGAGAGATAGTTAGCTCTCTAGATAGATAGATAGATAGAGAGAGAGAGATAGTTAGCTCTCTCTCTCTAGATAGATAGATAGAGAGAGAGAGATAGTTAGCTCTCTCTCTCTAGATAGATAGATAGAGAGAGAGAGATAGTTAGCTCTCTCCCTCTAGATAGAGATAGAGAGAGAGAGATAGTTAGCTCTCTCTCTCTAGATAGATAGATAGAGAGAGAGATAGTTAGCTCTCTCTCTCTAGATAGATAGATAGAGAGATAGTTAGCTCTCTCTCTCTAGATAGATAGATAGAGAGAGAGAGATAGTTAGCTCTCTCTCTAGATAGATAGATAGAGAGAGATAGTTAGCTCTCTCCCTCTAGATAGATAGATAGATAGAGAGAGATAGTTAGCTCTCTCCCTCTAGATAGATAGATAGAGAGAGAGAGATAGTTAGCTCTCTCTCTCTAGATAGAGAGAGAGATAGTTAGCTCTCTCTCTCTAGATAGATAGATAGAGAGAGAGATAGTTAGCTCTCTCCCTCTAGATAGATAGATAGATAGAGAGAGATAGTTAGCTCTCTCTCTCTAGATAGATAGATAGAGAGAGATAGATAGTTAGCTCTCTCTCTAGATAGATAGAGAGAGAGATAGTTAGCTCTCTCTCTCTAGATAGATAGATAGAGAGATAGTTAGCTCTCTCCCTCTAGATAGATAGATAGAGAGAGAGAGATAGTTAGCTCTCTCTCTCTAGATAGAGAGAGAGAGATAGTTAGCTCTCTCCCTCTAGATAGAGATAGAGAGAGAGAGATAGTTAGCTCTCTCTCTCTAGATAGATAGAGAGAGAGAGAGATAGTTAGCTCTCTCTCTCTCTCTTAGATAGAGAGAGAGAGATAGTTAGCTCTCTCTCTCTCTCTCTAGATAGATAGATAGATAGAGAGAGATAGTTAGCTCTAGATAGATAGATAGTTAGCTCTCTCTCTCTCTCTAGATATAGATAGATAGATAGAGTATAGATAGATAGATAGAGAGATAGAGAGATAGTTAGCTCTAGATAGATAGATAGCTCTCTCTTGTTTAAGGTTAGGTTATCACACCTGGTAGCCTATTTCTGCGTATTTCAATTTTATTATTTTCGGTTAGGCTATTCAACGCTGGTAGCCTATTGGTGCGTATTTCAATTTTTTTTAAACTTTTGGTTAGGCTATCGCCCCTGGAAGACTAATTCTGCGTATCTCAAGTTTTTTGTTTTCGGTTAGGCTATCACCCCTGATAACCTATTGTTGTGTATTTCAACATATTTGTTTTCGGTTGAAGTGATTGAAGTGTTTCTAAAGTGAGTGAAGTGTTTTAAAGTGAGTTAAGTGTTTTAAAGTGAGTTAAGTGTTTTAAAGTGAGTTAAGTGTTTTAAAGTGAGTGAAGTGATCTGAAGAAACTGACTGTTACCATGCCTCGCACTTGTACGAACTGCGCCGGTAGGTTTGGTGAGTCCATGTTTGTTACTGTCGATCTTCAAGTCTTCCGGCTCTGCCAGCAACAAGAGAATTTGACAGTGAAATTAGATGAAGCCTACAACAAGATCAACGTCCTCACCATGAAGCTGGAATCACTCCAAGAGTTTGTAACACTCAACGTTGGAGTACCACAAACTTCAATTATCACCGCAACTCCAGCAGCCACCAACGCCCCAACGTCAACTGCCAACAATTCAACGCTTGCAGTAGCCATTTCATCTGATGGTTCCGATACTCAAGAAACAAATAGTAACTCTCTTCCCCCTCAAGACAACTTCTGTGTCGTGAGGAACAACGTTTGCCCCAAGACCAGGAAACCAATACCGATTACCGAGTGTCAAAACCGCTTCCAGATACTCGCAGACTCAGATGACGAAGCGGAAATAGAAGAAGTCCGGCTCGTGGGAGACTCGATGATACGTGGTCAGCTCACAGAGTTTTGCGCCAGAGCACCTAAGACCAGGAAGCGTTTTTGTATCCCTGGTGGTGGTGTGGACGACGTAGTTGCTGCAGTTGACGAAGTATCTAAGCTGGCCCCTGCTAATACAATGTACGTCATCCACGTTGGATCCAACGATGTACAGCGAACCCGGTCGGAAGGTTTGCTTTTAAAGTACCAGCAGCTGATCAAGTCGTTTAAGGAGAAGTCATCAAGGATCATCGTCTCAGGAATCGTCCCCCGGCTTGGTGTAGAGAGCCGATTTTACAACATAGCCACCAGCACAAATCGTTGTCTAGCAAACCTCTGCAGGACTATTTGTTTTCGGACGATGGAGTTCGTCTGAACCAGGTGGGAGCAGCACGTTTTGGGCGTTGTGACGCATGTCCACGTGTGAGCATGCTGTACAGAACTCCTAGTCATGCCCCACTCTCGCTAGGATCGTCAGGGCAGGAACTTTGGCTGTAGTCTATGTAGAGTTTCCTAACTTAGTTCGTGTGAGCCGTTGTACTATAAGTATTATGAATATGTATTTTGTTTTCATCTGAGTCAACGAGTTCTATTTTATATCATTAGTTATAAGTATTGTGTGTAAAACTTATTTGTAATGATGGGAAGAGAAACAGCCACAGTTTGGGGTCAGTGGGTGCGCCAGGCGGGAGGTGGGCCTAACTCACTCGCATTCCTCCCTCCCTCAGTGCTAGGGGAGCCTTTGTGTATCCCAGAGGAGAGAGAGAAATTACGTAATGGTTGTCAGTGGGCGGTCCTTAGTAGTTCACGTTGGGCTCACTAGAGGGCTGGGTATAAAAGGGAAGTCTAGCCATTTTTTCATCAGAACTCATTAGGCAGAGCGACTTCTCATTTCCCTTGCTAACTATATATATTCTTCTGACTGATGGGAACTTTCTCTACTACCTTACATTCTTATCTCCTCTTTTCCCTGCCCTGTTTAACTTCCATGGTCCCGTTGGTGCAGAGCTAGTCAGCCAACGTATTATCGCTTGAGTTCTCACGAGATACTTGCCTATTAGATAGCCTATTTTGGAAGGGTTGACTTAGAATAGGATTGATTTATGTTTGTTGCACTTGTATATGCATTTCCCTGTGTTATTATTATTATTCCTGTTTTCTGCTAGTCTAGGTAATGCTAGACTGGGGTAAGGCTTTTCTGTGTTACGAGTTGTTGTTTGATGCAGTGGTTAAGCGATAAACCTGCATACTCGTTTCGGTTCAGTGAAGCCTAGGTTGTCTTCGCGGCTGACTGTGTTGAGTTAATAATTTACAGTGCGTGAGGGCAAGAGCCTAACCACCCTGTATTTTATTAACAGTTTGTTTTTACTTTGTCAAGGAGCCGGGAGAAAACCAGATACAAGGGATCTGGATTTCTCAAGTGCACTTGTTAGTTTTAACGTAATACTTTAAACAGTCGTGAGGACTTCGCTAGGCTACGAGCCTTTTTTGCTCAGTCACTGCTACCTTTTTGCCTACAGTACCCCAGCTAGACTTTACTCGATTAGTAGATACAGAATAGTATTGAAGCTTTCCTTATGTATGATATTGTTTATGCACTATTGATTTCATGTGTTGCAAGCTTGGCTACTTTAGTGATTAGTGGCCCTCGAGCACAATCCGAGTAGGCTATTGCCGTTGCATTTGCGGAGTACTTCCTTTTAATGTTTGCCATTTACTATTGCATATTCTTTTAATTATTCTTATGCCAATTTAAGCCTTTAATAGTATTTAATTGCCAGTGTTTTTGCTTATTGAATTACTGTTCAAAATCCGATACGTACTTCTTACGAGCATCCGAGAAGCATCTAACTTTTTTCAGAAGATTCCTTGCTCGATGCTTAAGGACTATTAATTAACGTAACGTAATAGTGCCGATCCGAAGTAGAGGGTGGTGGACTTCTTAAGTTCATAGTCAAGGGTGGATTACTTCGGCTTCGGCCAACACTATTCTTTGGTGTTGTTGTTTCTTACTTCATTGTTTGATTGTTGACCAGACTAGATAATTCCTGTCTCTTTATTAGTCTGTTGTTGAACACTAGTACCGAGTTCTTGTATACCCCGTTATAGCAGATTGAACTCTGGAGGGTATTGGTGTTTTTTGTTCAGCTGGCAGTACTCAGGGGTTGGGATCGTGTGTTTCCGTTGTGGCAGCGAGCCGTATTCGAGTCCTGATTGAGAGCCCTTGCGTACCCGAGTGCCAGTTCGTAACAGCGTCTTCTCAACGATGCGGTGAAGGATTTTCGGAGAAGAAATCGACTCCACACAGGACAACCAGGAAGGAGGACCGAAGACAGCGAGGGCGGCAACCTGCGAAGGAATTAAATGCTAATCTGTCAAGAACCGCGAATTTGGATAAAGCTCCACCAACACGACCCAAATTCAAAACCGCCAGGGATAACGACCGAGGACCGATGTCAGCCATGAATGTAAATGTAGATCCGACCAGAACCAAAAATTTGATTAAAGAACGTTCTGTGAGTTCTAAAACCGCAACTTTAAAGGTTTTCTATGCAAACGCTCGTAGCATACGCAATAAATTTTCAGATTTAGAGGAACTAGTGTTTACTGAAAATTATGATGTGATTGGTATAACAGAATCTTGGCTCAATACAGTAGATAGAGACTTTTTAGCAGAGTATTCACTTCCCGGTTATGTAATGTTTGAGAAAAGCCGAATAAATAAAAATGGAGGTGGCGTTTTATTTTATATCAAAGAAAGTCTTAACCCGACCCTCTTGTCAAAACCTCAAATTGTGAACGTCGACACATCTTTTGTGCTAATAAAGAATAATAAAGGTACAAAAATAATACTTGCATTAATATACAGACCTCCAGCTCAATCAGTGCAAACTGACCGAGAAATTTATGAACAAATTGCAGATGTAAGTAACTCACAAGATACCGTATTTTTTGGCGACTTTAATTTACCTGTGACCAAGTGGGGCGATACTCTTACTTCACACTCCGGACATGACTTGTATACGAACTTGCAAGAGAGTTCGCTTTATCAATTTGTTCGAACACACCCGTGGTAATAACGTTCTTGACATTGTACTTGCAACAAAAAAAGAATTAATAGAGAATTTGAATGTTGGTGATGAATTCAGTAACAGCGACCATCGTACGATAACTTTCACTTTAAACTTTACTAGTAACGAACCAAATAGTAGCATCGAAAAAGTCCCTAATTTCAAGAAAGCAAACTTTCATAAGCTATGTTTAAAGAAACTGACTGGAGCTTTTTAATTAACAATAACAACATAAATACATCTTGGAAGTTATTCGAAACCACTTACCTAAAAGCAGTGCAAGACTGCATACCATCGAAAATACGGCGTCCAGGCCATAATAATAAGCCCAAATGGTGGAATAAAGATATTTCAAACTGCCTGCTTGCTAAAAAATTTGCTAATGATAGATTAAAATCCTCACAAAATGACGAAGAACTGGTGAAATTTGTAGAGCTACGACGCAAAGCCAAAAAGTTAATTAAGCAAAGTAAAAAGACCCTAGAGTTACATATTGCGAATCAAAGTAAAACAAACCCGAAAGAATTCTATAGTTATATCAGAAAGAAAAAAGTAGTTACTTCAATTGTTGGACCATTAGTCGATGAAAATGGAGAATACACCAAAGACGAAGTACAAATGAGTAATGCCCTCAATACCTTCTTTGCATCAGTTTGTACAACAGAAGACCTCAGTGATATCCCTACACCATCGCCGATTCAGATTGATAATTCAGATGTTCTAAGCAATATCACCGTTACAGAGAGAGAAGTATTGAATTGTTTAGATAAACTCAAGGTAAATAAAACGCCTGGACCTGATACAATCTCGCCTAGAGTTCTAAAGGAAGCTAAGGATGAGCTCTCCAAACCACTGACATTACTATTCAATAAATCCTTGCAGTCTGGAACTATGCCCGATCAGTGGAAGATAGCCAACGTAACACCGATATTCAAAAAAGGCAGCAAATCCCTACCCAGTAACTATCGTCCAATTAGCTTAACCTCAGTTGTATGTAAAATGCTAGAAACGGTCATAAGAGACAGACTCGTAAATCACTTAGAGGAAAATAACATACTTAAAGATACTCAACACGGCTTTCGTAAAAAACGTTCCTGTTTAACAAACCTCTTAGACTTCTTCCACGATATCCTCAACCTCTACGATGAGAGTAAAGCTGTAGATATTATATACCTTGATTTTCAAAAGGCCTTTGACAAAGTTCCCCACAAACGTTTACTGCTAAAACTAAAAGCGCATGGAATACAAGACGATGCGTTGAAATGGATAGAAAATTGGCTCAGCGACAGAAAGCAAAGAGTAGTCATAAACGGTAAGGCATCTAAATGGACCAATGTAAGTAGCGGGGTACCCCAGGGATCGGTACTAGGACCAATTCTCTTTCTAATTTACATCAACGACATAGATGAGGGTCTCACCTGTACAATCTCAAAATTTGCTGACGATACAAAAATTGCAAATAGCGTACTCTCAAAAGATCAAGTTGACGATATGCAACACAATCTAGATAAATTGTCACATTGGGCCCAAATTTGGCAAATGAGTTTCAATGCGGATAAATGTAAAGTACTACATATCGGATACCTAAATGAGAAAGCAAACTATTCGATGAATGGCACTCAGCTTAAGAATGTAAACAAAGAAACCGATCTGGGAGTAACAATATCGAGTAACCTAAAACCGAGTCAACAATGTTCAGAAGTTGTTAAGAAGGCAAACAAAATAATTGGCTTTATAGGCAGGTCATTTGAGCATAAATCCAAAGACGTTATCCTAACCCTTTACAATTCCTTAGTCCGCCCTCTTCTGGAATACTGCGTTCAATGCTGGTGCCCTTATTACCAAAAAGACATAAACAAGCTAGAACGAGTTCAACGTAGAGTTACCAAAATTATACCTAGCCTAAAGAACAAACCATACGAAGAGCGTCTTAGAGAATTAAATCTATTTCCTTTAACCCAGCGCAGATTAAGAGGTGACTTAATTAAAGTGTTCAAAATCATCAAAGGCATCGACAATATGAACTGTAGTAAGTACTTCACTATCGACCAATCTAATTACACGCGGGGAAACGGTTTCAAAATTATTAGTAAATCTTTTAACTCACACGAATCTAAGAATTTCTTCTTCAATCAAGTTGTCAACTTGTGGAATGGGCTTCCCCGAGACGTTATAGACTGCAGCACCGTTGATTCATTTAAATTCCGCCTAGACAAATATCTCGCATCAAACCCGCGACTGACTGCGTTTGTAAATTAATAACTTTATTATATCCTCCCCTCAGTTACTAACCCATCTGTCCCCTACTAACTTCCTAGTCCTGCCGCGGACATTAGTTCCAGGGCAGTAGTTCCCTTTCCAATGTTCTCTTACCCACTCTAAACCACTGTTTGGACACTTGATCCTCAGTGTTTTGGAGGACAAGCAGCCTAGAAGGGTCACTAGATCTGTTGTTGCTTGATTTCCTTTGTACTCCTTTGTACTCTCTCTAGATATAGATAGATAGATAGATAGAGTATATATATAGACTATACAATATATCCCTATCTTATTTTTCCCAAGTCTTTACAAAACATCCGGTCACTCTAGAGTCTAGATTAACCCTATCTGATCCGTGGGTGCTCTTCTTGGGATCCCCTAGTTCGCTCTTTCAGTTTGGAAATACTAAGATGTTTCACCCCGCTAGTTTGGCGAGAATAAGACTTTTCATCCCATTCAGGTGTCGGTTTTTGTTTGGGCAAGCGACAGCGAGCCTGTAACTTACATTTTTCTGTCGAAAAATATAAAAATTTAGCTTGAAAGGGGGCTAGCTGAGCATTGTTTAGTTTGAAGGAAGTCTGGGAAGGCGTTTTGTGTTAGAATTATACTGCACAGTCAATAGCATAATTGACCACTTGCGAGTTTCAGGCTATAAGGAAGTTGGAGCCGCAGACAACGATAGTAAACAGGAATGCAATGATAATGTAGGTTTCTGATGGATAAAGAGTATGTTGAATTGGATTTTATGTATTTATAGATCAATTACAACCGTATTTCATGTATTTATAGATCAATTACAACCGTATTTTATGTATTTATAGATCAATTACAACCGTATTTTATGTATTTATAGATCAATTACAACCGTATTTTATGTATTTATATATCAATTACAACCGTATTTTATGTATTTATAGATCAATTACAACCGTATTTTATGTATTTATAGATCAATTACAACCGTATTTCATGTATTTATAGATCAATTACAACCGTATTTCATGTATTTATAGATCAATTACAACCGTATTTTATGTATTTATATATCAATTACAACCGTATTTCATGTATTTATAGATCAACTACAACCGTATTTTCGCTGCTAATTCTGCTAAACATCGATATCTACAACTCCAACTTCCTTATAGAACGAAACTCGCAAGTGGTCAATTGGCAACCCACACATTTCAATCAATATCGAACGTATACGAGACAATATAAGACTTAAGGGGGGTGACCTGTTTAAGGGGGGTGACCTGTTTTTGGTTATTTCTGTCCTTTTCTATCTTTCTCTGGCTTGTATCCATTTGGCCCCATTCAGCCTACTGTTTTAAGACGTTTATCCCCATCCAGGTGTCAATTGTTTACTGGTGAGCGGTAGCGAGCCAGCATATTTTTTATTTTTGTTTGACAGCAGGCTAAATTTGTACATTTTTCGATAGAAAAATGTCTCCGGCGAAGCCGGATTTCTTCATACAATGCTGGCTCGCTATCGCTCGCCAGGAACAAATCGACACCTAGATGGGGATAAACTTCTTAAAACAGTTGGCTGGATGGGGCCGAATGGATACAAGCCAGGGAAAGAGAGAAAAGGAGAGAAAGAGAAGAAAAACAGGTGACCCTAAATTTTTCGAAGTCATCCGGAAGTGAATCAAGTCACCCCATTAAGCCCCTTTTGTCCACCCCTTCAGGGATCATATCGTGTGGCAATATTATATATATATATATATATATATATATATATATATATATATATATATATATAGTTAGTTAGTTAGTTATGTAGAACAGACCACTGAGCTCCATACGGAACTCTCATAGGTCTGGCCCGAGGATTAGATCAGATTACTGAAAGGAGCTTAAGGGGAGATTTCCACCTAGAGGATTTTTTTCTTGCCCCTTTCTCCCTCATGTCTAGCCCCATTGCTTTTGAGATTTTAAGACGTTTGCCCCATTAGTTTGGTGTTTTTAAAGATATTTCCGCCCCATTCTGTCAATTTTAAGACCTTTCGTGCCATTTAGGTGTCGATTTTATCCTGGCGAGCGATAGCGAGCCTGTAATATAAGAGTAATCGGCCTTCGGCCAGGACATTTTTCTATCGAAAAATGTACAAATTTATCTTGAAAGGGAGTCAAGGGGGTGAAATTTTAAGATTGCTGGAGGAGTAGGAAACAAACTAGAAACCTACCCTTAAGGAGACGTAAAAAACGGACGATGGGGGGAAGGAAAAGGACAGAGAATCGGATAAAAGGTCAGCGAATGATTTAGTACCAAATATATATATATATATATAGAGGGAGAGAGAGAGAGTGAGAGTGAGTGAGTGAGTGAGAGAAAAAGAAATGAGAGAGAGAAGGAAAGACAGACAAAAAAGAAAGAAAGAAAGAAAGTAAAAGAGAGAGGGAGAGAGAGAGTATTTAGTGAGGGAGTGACAGTTAGGCTATGACACATGACACCCCCCCTTCACACCCACCACCACCATGTGACACACTCAAACAATATGGAGGGGTCTTTTTGTCCGGGTCTGAGATGCCAGGATAGGTCACGCAACTCGGGCTTCTTCTTTTCTCCCTATTTCTCGTTTAGGATCACTATACTCAATTGTTTAGGATCACTATACTCTATTGTTTAGGATCACTATACTCTATTGTTTAGGATCACTATACTCTATTGTTTAGGATCACTATACTCTATTGTTTAGGATCACTATACTCTATTGTTTAGGATCACTATACTCTATTGTTTAGGATCACTATACTCTATTGTTTAGGATCACTATACTCTATTGTTTAGGATCACTATACTCTATTGTTTAGGATCACTATACTCAATTGTTTAGGATCACTATACTCAATTGTTTAGGATCACTATACTCAATTGTTTAGGATCACTATACTCAATTGTTTAGGATCACTATACTCTATTGTTTAGGATCACTATACTCAATTGTTTAGGATCCCTATACTCTATTGTTTAGGATCCCTATACTCTATTGTTTAGGATCCCTATACTCAATTGTTTAGGATCACTATACTCAATTGTTTAGGATCACTATACTCTATTGTTTAGGATCACTATACTCTATTGTTTAGGATCACTATACTCAATTGTTTAGGATCACTATACTCTATTGTTTAGGATCACTATACTCAATTGTTTAGGATCACTATACTCAATTGTTTAGGATCACTATACTCAATTGTTTAGGATCACTATACTCAATTGTTTAGGATCACTATACTCAATTGTTTAGGATCACTATACTCAATTGTTTAGGATCACTATACTCAAATTGTTTAGGATCACTATACTCAATTGTTTAGGATCACTATACTCAATTGTTTAGGATCACTATACTCAATTGTTTAGGATCACTATACTCAATTGTTTAGGATCACTATACTCAATTGTTTAGGATCACTATACTCAATTGTTTAGGATCACTATACTCTATTGTTTAGGATCACTATACTCAATTGTTTAGGATCACTATACTCAATTGTTTAGGATCACTATACTCAATTGTTTAGGATCACTATACTCAATTGTTTAGGATCACTATACTCAATTGTTTAGGATCACTATACTCAATTGTTTAGGATCACTATACTCAATTGTTTAGGATCACTATACTCAATTGTTTAGGATCACTATACTCAATTGTTTAGGATCACTATACTCAATTGTTTAGGATCACTATACTCAATTGTTTAGGATCACTATACTCAATTGTTTAGGATCACTATACTCAATTGCTTAGGATCACTATACTCAATTGTTTAGGATCACTATACTCTATTGTTTGCCAGTTGATGGTAAATTGAATCCCTTGGTAGCTGATTTCTCGATACTTAATGGAGATATATGAAACTACTATGGCTGTGTGTCGTATTAAGGGGAGGATTTTAGTTTGGTCCCTAGATATCCTTCAAGCTTAAGATTACACCCCCTTGAGCCCCTTTCAAGATAAATTTGTACACTTTTCGGTAGAAAAATGTCCCGGCTGAAAGCCGGTTCCTCTTAAATTACAGGCTCGCTATCGCTCGCCAGGATAAAATCGACACCTAAATGGCACGAAAGGTCTTAAAATTGACAGAAATGGGTTGAAAGTTCTTAAAATCGTCAAAATAATGGGGTAAACGTCTTAATATTAGAAAAACAATGGGGCTAAACATGAGGGAGAAAGGAGTCAAGAAAAAAATCCCCCAAGTGGAAAAATCTCGCCCTAATGCCAAGTTGTCATAATGAACAGCGTATTTCGCTACAAAATCTACCTTACAGCTGAGAGTAACCAAGATAGAAACCTGACCATTTACCCTCAGCTGGGCCAAAAAAAAGACTATATTTATTGGCGTTGGGTTTCACTTCCATCAACTTTCTCTCTATTTCTCGTTTATCATATTATTTATTGGCGTTGTGTTTCATTTCCATCAACTTTCTCTCTATTTCTCGTTTATCATATTATTTATTGGCGTTGGGTTTCATTTCCATCAACTTTCTCTCTATTTCTCGTTTATCATATTATTTATTGGCATTGGGTTTCATTATCATCACTTTCTCTCTATTTCTCGTTTATCATATTATTTATTGGCGTTGGGTTTCATTTCCATCACTTTCTCTCTATTTCTCGTTTATCATATTATTTATTGGCGTTGTGTTTCATTTCCATCAACTTTCTCTCTATTTCTCGTTTATCATATTATTTGTTGGCATTGGGTTTAATTTCCATCACTTTCTCTCTATTTCTCGTTTATCATATTATTTATTGGCATTGGGTTTCATTTCCATCAACTTTCTCTCTATTTCTCGTTTATCATATTATTTATTGGCGTTGTGTTTCATTATCATCATTCCTCTACAATGCGGGGATAATATTAAAGAGTGTGTGTGTGTGTGGCGGATGTTGTGAGAGGCATTTAAGGGGGAATGGGCCGGTTTTCTGGACTCACTTTAGCCCTATTAGTTTTCAGATGTTAATATGTTTGCCCCATTAGTTAGTCAATTTTAAGACCTTTCGCCCCATTTCTTCGTCAATATTTAGACCTTTCGTGCTATTTAGGCGTTGATTTTTTCCCTGGCGAACGATAGTGAGCCTGTCATGTTGGAAGAACCGGCCTTTGGCCGGGAAATTTTTCTACCGAAAAATGTACAAATTAATCTCGAAGGGGTGTTTAATGGATGTTTTTTATAAATTTTATGGAGGTCTAGGGAGGAAACTAGAAAAATAATAAATACATGCAAATATCACCCAAAAAGTTAACCATCCCCATTTAACCCATGAACTGCTAGAACATGTGCAAAATAAAAGGCCAAGTTGAGGGAGGGGGGGGGGGGGGGGAGGAGTGGAGGATGTGGTATGGAAAGATGCCACTACTTTCTATGTGTCACCCAAATTTCAGACATTTCCCGGCACTGGCATGGCTTTTGAAAGGTTATTTCTTCATGTTTATATACCGTAGCTTCCGAGTGGACCTTCGCAATCCATGGGTTAATAGATATCATTAACTAAATATCTTACCACAAGAATGGATTCGTTCAGGCGTAATGGAGGTTAAATTCTATAATGGCAAATATTTAAGATACAGTGTATATGTATTTAATCATTCATCTTCTTAGGACCTATGAAGGGACTCTGAAAGTCAGTGACAAGGATAATTATTGCGTCCGTCCAGGGTAGTCTAGCCGGGCGTCGTGTGTATGGCGATCATCTCATCTGGATCTGCTGGCGTCATTGGCTCCTTTACTGGACTGTTTCGTAAACTGGGAGTGGTGAGGCGGTCGATTTACTGCAACTAGAAGTTGGCAGTGATGCTTATGCCGTTGCTGATATTCTCAAGCTTTACTCGAATGAGCTACTCAAGACGGGGGTTAGGGTACCTCGTAACCAGAGGGACGGAGTTTCTCACGTCAGCAGTCGATTCTCAGACCTTCACCTCACATACTCAACCAGAGAGAGAGCTTAGGCATTAATATTGTGTGCTATTGTCGGAATCGCTTCCAAAGAGGTCATAAAATTGTTGTCGACTTCTGCTGGTCCACTTGCTCTGGGCTAAAGGGTCATGTTGGTGCTCCCCAGGCCGCTGGTCAGTCTCGCCCTGGGGTCTAGTCCTGGGAAGCGGCAGTATCAGATGGAGCGGCTTACCCCGTTTACCGTGTTTCCTTCTTCAGTCGGGGCAGAGTCAAGGTCGAGGATGGAGCGGTTTGGTTCGCCTCCATAGAGCCTGTACTTTGGGGGAGAAGACTACATAAATATGGCTATCTTAGGCACCTGAGTTTCCAGATTCGGCTTAACATATCTTATCATGTAACAAATACATAGCCCTCCACGAGACAATAACCTGGTTCTTCAAATCAGAACTAAGGTTGCTTCTCTTTTATCCGCTCATGGACGAGTGGTTACGGTGCCCAACTCTCCCAAATATACCTGACGTGAGTGGGTTCGAATCCTGGTCAGGATACCTCTCTCCCAACCTGTCCGACATTATCATTAGATATTTGTCATTCAGAGAAGTTCCATAATAGTACCAGGATGATTAACATCATAACACTTAGCCGAGTTGGAGGGGGGGGATGGGAATGTGTAAAATAGTCATAGTTGAAGCCTAAAAACAACTCGCCACGTGTTCGAAGGCATAGTCCTCCACAAGACTATAACCTGGTTTTTCAAATAGGAACTAAGGTTGCTTCCCTCATATTTGCTCATGACTGAGTTGTTACGGTGCCCAACTCCCCCAAATATAACTGGGGTTAGTGGGTTCGAATCCTAGTCAGGATACCTCTCTCCTAACCTGTCCAACATCATCATTAGTTATTATGAAATGCTGCAACTTTCACCATCATTAGGGGTACTCACAGCAGCCACATGCATATCAGACATTATATGTACGATTTATTTGATTGATTTGAATGTGTCTCCTGCATTATCCATATTACGTGATACCAGCAAAACAAGAGCAGTATGAGAAGAAGAAGAAGTGCCATGGTAAGACTCCTGACGAGTATAAAAAGGAGGCAAGCGAGGGAGAATACAGTGACAATAAGAATGACATCTGGACAAGTTGGAGGGGCATTAACAGATTATACTGTCATTCATCACAGGCAGTTTTCTTTTCTTTCCTTTATTTCTTTTGTTGGAGGGGGGTCTATTAATTAATTTAATACTTTATTTCTTAGTTTCCTCGCTAGACCTCTATCACGCTTAGAAAAACGCCCCCTAGACCCCCATTCAAGATAATTTGTAAATTTTTCGGTAGAAAAATTTCCCGGCCGCAGGCCGGTTTCTCTTAAAATGTCAGGCTCGCTATCGCTCGCCAGGAAAAAATAGACACTTAAATGGCACTAAAGGTCTTACAATAGCCAAACAAAGAAGAACAAGAAGAAAAAGGAAGAAGAAAATTAATCGAAAGAGAAGTCAAAGACGAAGAAGAAGACAATAAGACTGGCATCTGTGGGGGCATTAAGAGATTATACTGTCATTCCTCAGAGGTCACCAGCGTCCCTTAGGTCAAAAAAACAAAAAAGAATAAGAGTGTTTGAAATCTATCTGTGTAACCTGATCTACTGGGACCAAATCACTGAGACTGGTGGATTAGTGGTGGTGGTTGTGGTGGTGTTGGTGGTTGTGGTTGTGGTGGGGATGGTGAAAGTAGTGGTGATAGTAGTGGTGGTGATGAAGGTGGTGGTAGTTGTGGTGGTGATGGTCGAAGCAGTGGTGGTGTGATGGTGATAGTTTTAGTAGTGGTATTGTGGCGATGGTGGTGATAGTAGTTATGTTGATGGGTGGTAATCGTGGTGATGGTGGTGGTAGAAGTGCATTAGTGGTAGTTGTAGGGATTGTGGTGGTGCTGGCATTCAACGATGGTGGTAGAGATAAAAGCTGATATACTGTATATAAATTATACACTATATACAGTATATATATATATATATATATATATATATATATATATATATACTGTATAATTATACAGTATATATAAAGTATATTATATATGTATATACTGTATATAGTATTATATTCTTTCTCTTGCCTTTCATTACTCTCAGTCATTACTTTCCCTCCTTCCCATCCCCCTTTTGCCATCCCCCCCCCCCCTCCTTCCTCAGCACTACCCATCATTCCACAAGTACCCCCCCCCTCCTTCCTCAGCACTACCCATCATTCCACAAGTACCCCCCCCCCCCATCCTTCCACCGGTCGGGCGCCCTTACAAATGGAGCGGTAAATAGAATATTAGTGGGTGGGGGCGGTGGGGCGTGGGATGGGCGTTACTGTTAGCACCTCACTAATTACTGCCGCTGCTCCTACTGCTACTGTTACCAGATACTCTACTCCAACCATAACACACGCACACACAGGCTCACACATACATACATACATACATACACATACACAAACTTACACATCACACACACACACTTTATACACACACCACACATATACATTCACACACACACACATACATACACAACACTACTCACACACACACACACATATATATATAATTAATACTTACACACACACACACACCACACGGCCGATTGGTACATAACTACTTTATGCATTGGTAGTTATTTATGATTATATAACAAAACACTTATTTATACAGGTTAACCAACTATTTTGAAAGAATAAATAAAAGTCTTCATTTCTATAGATACATTTTTATAAAAGAGCATTATCAAAAACACTATCACACACATGCATACACCCACACACACAAACACAATATACACTCACACACAGACACACAACATACACTCACACACACCAACACAATATACACTCACACACACAAACACAACATACACTCACACACAGACACACAACATACACTCACACACACAAACACAATATACACTCACACACACAAACACAACATACACTCACACACACAAACACAACATACACTCACACACACAAACACAACATACACTCACACACACAAACACAATATATACAGTCACTCACACACACAAACAATATATACAGTCACTCACACACACAAACACAATATATACAGTCACTCACACACACACACACAATATATATACAGTAACTCACACACACAAACACATACACTCACACACACAAACACAATATATACAGTCACTCACTCACACACACATTAATTGTTATGCTATTCTCACATTTAGAATCGGGTTAAGCATTGTAAAGAGGGCGAGATAGCAAAACAATAGTCTATAATACACATGGTCTATATATACATGGTGTATATACACACTTTGAATAAGAATGAAGCTCAGCGGTTGATATATATATATATATATACATATATATATATATATATATATATATATATATATATATATATATATATATATATATATATATATATATATTCTCTTTTAAACAGACGAGGTTAAAGGCAACAGCAGTTTCAGCATTCAGTATTTTATTGTTACAGCTTTCAATAGTTCTAACAATTTTCCTCTGGGGTTCAGAGATGAGGTACAACAGGTTAGCAAAATTCATGGTGGATCCAACGTTTCACAAGTAAACATCTTGCATCTTCAGGGAATGGGCAGGTAATGATTAGAATAAGGACAAAGCAACATATTTATACAAAATTCGAGGATCAAGAATAGGTAGGTGGGCGGAGCTACTGGGTGTGGGGTGGCTGTTCATTGGTGGAAGGCAGTCTATTCGCGAGACGGGCACTAAATCTTATCGGTGGTTGGTTGTTGGCTGTGGGTGGCTGTGATTGGTTGGTGTTGTCAGTAGTGTGCTGATCGCGGAAAGGTAAGGGAGGGGGGCACAGGGCGAGAGGAACGAGGGCAGTATGCCTGTAGCGCTTGCCTGAAGGAAGAATTTGAAGGTCTTGTGTTTGGTTGTTGATGCTGGGGTTGAGCGTTTGGATATATAGAGCTTCTAAAATAGCTAGTCTTCTGGGGTCTGATTCTTTGTCGAGTATGGTAGTTTGTTTGTCTAGGTCGGCGCGAGTTAGGGCAAGATGGTGGGGGGCTTGATAGTGATCTTTTATAGCGCCAGATTGAAGGTGGAGGGGTAGTCGACGGGAAAGGCGAGTCTGTGTCATTCCAACATAGGATAGGGGTCCACAGTCCCCAGAGATGCAAATATGCTGGTATATCACATGATCGTCTTTCGGTTGGTTGGTGGAAATGGGGCGGTTACGGAGGACAAGGTTGGAGGTCTTAGGAGATTTGTAGTAAATAATGAGTTTTATTTTATTGTCAGGGTTGATGGGGAGGACGTTTTTGTGAATTATTTCTTTCATAATGGATTCGTCTGTTGTGTGGTCGGAAGATATGTAGTTTCTGTAGAAAAATGTAATGTCATTGGCCGGGTTGGTGCTAGGGGGGTCTTGTTTGTACCATTTTTCTAGGTGGTGGTTGATGGCATTGGTGACGTCAGTGTTGGAATACCCATTGTTGACTAGGACCTGGGTGAGCCTTTCCAATTCATTGTGTGTGTCATTCCAGGTGGTGCAATGGGTGAGTGCTCTCCTGACATAGGCGGCGATGGTGGACTGATGGTATCGTTTAGGGCATTCACTTTCCCCATTAAGACATTGGCCATTGTTAGTAGGTTTGGTGTACACTGTAGTTTTGAAGCCGTGGTCGTGGAGGGAGACAAGGAGGTCGAGGAAGGGTAGATGACCATCGGTGGTTTCTTCGTATGTGAAGTTGAGTCCGGAGGCGGCCATGAAGCGCTGCTGGAGGTCCCTGAGTTCGTCCAGGTCCTTCACCCGCACGAAGATATCATCGATGTACCTGCAGTAGACAGTGGGCCGGTGGGCAGCCAGGAGTTCCTCTTCGATAGTTCCCATGAAGAAATTGGCGAACAGGACCCCCAGGGGGTTTCCCATCGCTACACCGTCGATTTGCTGGTACATATTCCCGTGGGGGCAGAGGAAAGGGGACTCCTTGGTACATAGTTCCAAGAGCGTCTTCAGGGCCTTCTCCGGGATGTCCAGGGGGGGCGTATTAGGGCAGTGGTAAACTCGACGTAGGATAAAATCTATTGTCTTGTCAACGGGCACGTTGGTAAACAAACTCTCTACGTCGAGGGAGGCGATGATGTGGTCGTTAGCAGGGGGGGCATCTCGTAGAATTTCTAGGAAGTCATAAGCAGAGTTGAGGTTGTATTGCCGAGGAACAAAAGGGGTGAGGAGTTTGTTCAGGGCCTTGGCGGTCTGGTAGGTAGCAGTAGGGATCTGTGATATGATGGGGCGGAGGGGGTTCCCGGGTTTGTGGGTTTTTATAGTACCGTAAGCATAACCTGGGGTGAATTCGCCGATGAGTTTCTTCAGGTGTACGCCATCGGGTTTGGCGTTGATAGCAGTGATGGTGGTGTTGGCTTTCCTTTTTATTTCGTCAGTAGGATTGCGAGTGATCCTTTTGAATTTGTTTTTATCACTAAGAATGTCGTCCATTTTCCGTAGGTATTCTTCTTTTCCGTGTATCACAAGGCAGGAGGCCTTATCAGCTCGTCGGATGATGATGTTGGGGTTCTCTTTAAGTTGTTTAGCGGCTTTGAAGTGGTGTTTGTTGAGGAGCTTGCTTTGGTGGGATCCCCTGATTTTGGCGGCTTCTGCTAGTAGGGTGGGTTGTAGGGCTGTGGTGGTGGTGATCTTGCCGTCTTTCTGGGATGTTCGCCAATTTCTTCATGGGAACTATCGAAGAGGAACTCCTGGCTGCCCACCGGCCCACTGTCTACTGCAGGTACATCGATGATATCTTCGTGCGGGTGAAGGACCTGGACGAACTCAGGGACCTCCAGCAGCGCTTCATGGCCGCCTCCGGACTCAACTTCACATACGAAGAAACCACCGATGGTCATCTACCCTTCCTCGACCTCCTTGTCTCCCTCCACGACCACGGCTTCAAAACTACAGTGTACACCAAACCTACTAACAATGGCCAATGTCTTAATGGGGAAAGTGAATGCCCTAAACGATACCATCAGTCCACCATCGCCGCCTATGTCAGGAGAGCACTCACCCATTGCACCACCTGGAATGACACACACAATGAATTGGAAAGGCTCACCCAGGTCCAAGTCAACAATGGGTATTCCAACACTGACGTCACCAATGCCATCAACCACCACCTAGAAAAATGGTACAAACAAGACCCCCCTAGCACCAACCCGGCCAATGACATTACATTTTTCTACAGAAACTACATATCTTCCGACCACACAACAGACGAATCCATTATGAAAGAAATAATTCACAAAAACGTCCTCCCCATCAACCCTGACAATAAAATAAAACTCATTATTTACTACAAATCTCCTAAGACCTCCAACCTTGTCCTCCGTAACCGCCCCATTTCCACCAACCAACCGAAAGACGATCATGTGATATACCAGCATATTTGCACCTCTGGGGACTGTGGACCCCTATCCTATGTTGGAATGACACAGACTCGCCTTTCCCGTCGACTAACCCTCCACCTTCAATCTGGCGCTATAAAAGATCACTATCAAGCCCCCCACCATCTTGCCCTAACTCGCGCCGACCTAGACAAACAAACTACCATACTCGACAAAGAATCAGACCCCAGAAGACTAGCTATTTTAGAAGCTCTATATATCCAAACGCTCAACCCCAGCATCAACAACCAAACACAAGACCTTCAAATTCTTCCTTCAGGCAAGCGCTACAGGCATACTGCCCTCGTTCCTCTCGCCCTGTGCCCCCCTCCCTTACCTTTCCGCGATCAGCACACTACTGACAACACCAACCAATCACAGCCACCCACAGCCAACAACCAACCACCGATAAGATTTAGTGCCCGTCTCGCGAATAGACTGCCTTCCACCAATGAACAGCCACCCCACACCCAGTAGCTCCGCCCACCTACCTATTCTTGATCCTCGAATTTTGTATAAATATGTTGCTTTGTCCTTATTCTAATCATTACCTGCCCATTCCCTGAAGATGCAAGATGTTTACTTGTGAAACGTTGGATCCACCATGAATTTTGCTAACCTGTTGTACCTCATCTCTGAACCCCAGAGGAAAATTGTTAGAACTATTGAAAGCTGTAACAATAAAATACTGAATGCTGAAACTGCTGTTGCCTTTAACCTCGTCTGTTTAAAAGAGAATCTATTACCTGGATATACTAACATATATATATATATATATATATATATATATATATATATATATATATATATATATATATATATACAAGAGACTACAAGGATAAATGCCTAACTTCACTTAGATAGAGATTTTACAATGAGGCTCCACGGGACATCTACTCCACCTTTCCCCCCCCCCCTCATCCCCATCCCCATCCTGCAGCCCGTCTTGATACACGAGAGAGTGAGAGAGAGAGAGAGAGAGAGAGAGAGAGTGTGTGTGTGTGTGTGTGAAAGAGAGAGTGAGAAAAAGGACAGAAACCTCCACATCTTCCAGCCACTTTTGATACTTGAGAGAGTGAGTGGCAGACAGACAGAGAAAGAGGGTGTGTGTGTGCATGAGTGTGAGAGTGACAGACATACAGGCAGAGAGAGTGTGTGTGAGTGTGAGTGTGAGAGACAGGCAGATAGAGAGAGTGTGTGTGAGTGAGAGAGTGAGAGTGACAGACAGAGAGAGAGAGTGTGAATAAGAGATAAACACAGGCAGAGACAAACAGAGAGCTCCCCATCTCCTCTTGATACATCCCTCTCTTGTTGACTCAGCTCTGGCGGGGGTGGATGGGTGGGGGTGTCATTAATTAGGGGCGTGAGGGCCATCAGGGAGACGTTTACATGGCCCCCTGGGTAGTGAGATGGGCGGGGGGGGGGGGGAGAGAGAGAGAGTGTGTGTGTGTGGGGGGGAGATGGGTGATGAGGGAGTTACAAGGAATCATTAGTAGCTCAGAGACCTTGGGGTCCATTCCAGGGAGATACATGAAGTGGAAGGAGATAAATTGTTTAGTGCACTACACTCATTACAGAGTGTGCAAAATACTATCTACTCTCTTCTTGAACTGCTCTACTGAAGAACCGTTTACAATTTCTGAGGGAAATTTGTTCCAGGTAGAACAGATCTTATATGTGAAAAAGTATCCTCAAATACTGGTGCTGTACCTTTTCAATTCTAACTTCCAGCCTTGGTTGTGTGTTGTATTCATATTGCGACTAAACATTGTGCTATAATCCACATTGTCAAACCCATTAAGGCTCCTAGTCTGCGTGTCTCCAACGGAAAGAGCCGAGAGCTTTCAACCGGCCCTCATAGCTCAGTCTTCTAATCAATGGAATAAGCTTTGTAGCCCCAGCTTGTACTCTATCCAATTACTCTATATCTTTCCTGAGTGCTGGAGACCAGAATAGAACAGCCTACTCCAGGAGAGGCTGTATCAGAGCGTTGTAAAGTGTGAGGAATATTTCCTTATTTGTATGAATTGACTCTTAATATAGCCCAATAATGTCTGAGCTTTCTTCTCTACTTCAATGCACTGCTTGGAAAACCTGAAGACACTGCTGATCAGAACATCCGAATCCTCTCTGTAATTCATCAGTCCACCCACTTTTGGAATACTGCGTTCAGTTCTGGTGCCCTTACTATCAAAAAAATATACACAAATTGGAACGAGTTCAACGTAGAGTTACCAAGATGATACCCTGTCTTCGGAACAAACCATACGAGGAACATCTTTAAATAAATAAATGTATATCCATTAACCAAGTGCAGATTGAGAGGTGACCTTATTCAAGTTTTCAAGATCATTAAAGGCATCGACAACATGAACTGTAGTAAATATTTTAAGATTGACCGATCAAACTACACGCTGGGAAATGGCTGCAAAATCATTGGTAAATCATTCAACTCTAACGAATCCAAGAATTTCTTCTTCAATCAAGTCGTCAACTTGTGGAATGGACTTCCCCGAGATGTCATAGACTTCAAAGTTCGCCTAGACAAGCACCTTGCCCTGAACCCAAGGTTGACTGCATATGTAATTGAATACATATTTTCTTTAGTAGTTTTCGTTCAATAATCTAATTGATCTTAATATAATTTCCCCTGCCATGAACTAAGCCATATGGCAGCACTTCCTTCTCACATCTTTCCCACATTCTCTCCGAAATATTGTTGCAACACTTGGAACAGCAGTGTTTTGGAGGGTAAGTAACCTCGAGGGGTCGCATGACCTGTTGTTGCTTGTTTTCATTTGTACTCCTTTGTACCCTTTGCAGACTCTCGTTTTCTTATGTTCTTATATGAGTGTGACAGTATGATCTGGGTGACAGTATGAGGGTAACAGTCATATAGTCGCCTACAAACATTCCTGAGGAGAAACTTGACCCTTGAACCGTATGTGACACTTTCCTGATCCCCCCCCCCCCCCCTCTCTCTCTCTCTCTCTCTCTAATGACATAGTTTAAGCTAGAAATAGGGTGAAGATTGCGTATGCACCTTCGTCCTTTTGAGATAATGTAACCATGATACTTGTGTAACATTTGTACTTTTCTCAATAAAACAATCAAATCAAATCAAATCTCTCTCTCTCTCTCTCTCTTCTGATATGTTTATGTATGTAAAATAGGAGTAGGGTAAAGTTGCTCTCTATCATTCCCATCATTAAGCTCATTGGTCACCCCTTCAATTGGTCACCCCTTCAACTGACCATTTGCGAGTTTTGGGCTATAAGGAAGTTGTAGCTGTGAACATTGATATATTAAGGGGGGTGACCTGTTTTTGTTCTGTCCTTTTCTATCTTTCTCTGGCTTGTATCCATTTGGCCCCATTCAGCCATTCAGCCATTCGATTCAGCGTGTCAAAGTGAACTTATGGTTAAAATTTGAACAACATCCATACATAGGTAACTCGTCTATGGAGTTTTTAAACATTAAAATAGGCCTATTGGGCCTAAAAATTGGTCAAAATTAAAACATTCATATGCCGTTGGAATTGTAATGACGAGACGAATCCATATATACCCATGAAAACTCGAAATTCAAAAGTCGCCCGCCAAGTGCAAACATTTTCCTGGGATTTTGGAAACAAATATTTTCTATTCTGGGTGAATGGCTGGTCGAAAATGCAATCTACTACCATGCATAGAAGCTGCTCGTCGAGAAAGATCGAATGGCACCAAGTAGAATTCCCTAGGACTTATAGTTTGGGCTACAGAGGACTTTTAAAGTCCAAAAACTGGTCATTTGGGCCCTTCTGAGAGGCCAAGTCATATACGAAATCCTAAACCAATTGTCCGATTTAAATTCTGTTTGCGCCATTCGATTCAGCGTGCCAAAGTGTACTTTCGGTATAAATTTGAACAAAATCCATACATAGATAACTCGTCTATGGAGTTTTTAAACATGAAAATAGGCCTATTGGGCCTAAAAAAAAATCAAAATTAAAAAAACATATACCATTGGAATCGCAACGACGTGACGAATCCAGATATAACCTTGAAAACTCGAAAATCGAAAGTCACCCGCCAAGTGCAAAAGTTTTCATGGAGATTTGGAAACAAATATTTTCGATTCTGGGTGAATGGCTGGTCAAAAATGAAATCTACGACCATGTATGGAAGCTGTCGGTCGAGAGAAATCGAATGGCACCAAGTAGAATTCCCTAGGACTTATATTTTGGGCTACAGAGGATTTTAAAGTCCAAAAACTGGTCATTGGGCCCTTCTGGGAGGCCTAGTCAAATACAAAATCCTAAACTAACTGTCCGATTTCAATTCTGTTTGCGCCATTCGATTCAGCGTGTCAAAGTGAACTTATGGTTAAAATTTGAACAATATCCATACATAGATAACTCGTCTATGGCGTTTTTAATCTTTAAAATAGGCCTATTGGGCCTAAAAAAAAAATCAAAATTAAAATATGTATATACCGTTGGAATCGCAACGACTAGACGATTTCAAATATACCATCCGCAATTGCATTATTAAATTAATTTTATGGAAACTTAGGTTGGATCGTCTCACTATAAATCTCACCTGCAAGCACTCTTGATTGAGTACTTCGTATATTGCTCACAAGTTTCAGGAATAATGCTTGACAAACTATGCTTGGATAATCTTTTAGTATACTGCAAATAAGTGTAGCTGCATCCATTTGAAACAAACATGAGGTGCTGCCGCCAGTCGAGCTTCTGCCGATATACACGCCCTCCTATTGGCATCTGCTTGGATATATAGGTTATATAACTGTCCTGTTATTATTGTTGTTGAGGACCATGGTGATCATACCGGACCCACTGACCCCGCCCTGCCGAGCTCCTACTCTGACCACTGGCAGACTTTGACTGGCCAATCACTGCCCGGCTGCCGTGTGGACAACACCGCAAGCGTGTTTAACAGACTTTGCCCGGTGAAGGGGCACAGCCCGCCAGACACTGCTCGATCGTGTAGACGGGGCTTAAGCTGCATAAAATCGTCTAATGATAGCCAAAATAAACTGCTAAAACGCGTCGGAGCTTCAAGGGGTTAAGGCAAAACAAGATATACTGCAGTGTCGCACCATAACGCCTTCTTCCCTCAACTGTTATCATCATCGCTGGTCTGGCAGCTCATGAAGCAAACTTTTAAATTAATGTAGTCACCTAAATTAATCCAATTTGTCTAGTTTCCGATGTGTTTTCTTCTGTCTATGTGTATGAAAGAGACAAAAGGCAAAGATGTCTGCAACAAGTGTCTCCTCAATAATTGAAAGATTGATAGTCGCTATAATATACTTAATATTTTTAGTGCATAGGATTCCCGAAATGCTGCCTGTATGTGCTTTCATTAATTTAATTGGAGGTGTTCGGTGTTGTGGTGAAATTAATAAAAAATAGATAATGTAGTCCGTCAACCTGAAAGATGTCTGGTTTGGGTATTAGTGGCGAGAATACAGGGCCCACAGATTTAAAATTTGACGCTAGAAATCGAGCAAGGATTTGTCCAGATTCGTACAATTTACCGATTTGGTTGGTATGCATTCATGTCAACTTAACAGTATAGAATATAAAGATTAAAGGGAGAGTTACTTCTGGACCCTCGCCACCCCCACCCCCTCCTCCCTCATGCTTAGCCCCATTTACAGGCAAATTTACAGTCAGCTGGAGATAAGACAGGCTATGGAATATCCAATAAAACAACCATGCTATAAAATAGAACATTTATTGACAAATGAATATGGCATAAAAAAAAAACATTGACTAGAATTAGGTCGACAAAAAATATACTTAGAAAAGTAGACAGAATGAATATAAACACCATGTGAGGAGGAGGCGAGATAAAACTATAAACACCATGTGAGGAGGAGGCGAGATAAAACTATAAACACCATGTGAGGAGGAGGCGAGATAAAACTATAAACACCATGTGAGGAGGAGGCGAGATAAAACTATAAACACCATGTGAGGAGGAGGCGAGATAAAACTATAAACACCATGTGAGGAGGAGGCGAGATAAAACTATAAACACCATGTGAGGAGGAGGCGAGATAAAACTATAAACACCATGTGAGGAGGAGGCGAGATAAAACTATATGCGAAATGTTGTCAATAAAGTGCTCCTCCTCATATGGTGCTTACAATAATAGGTCAGTTGATAATTATGTGTTGACCTCCATCAGTAATATACCCTCATCTTAACCCCTTCAGTACCGGTGCCGTCCTTTTTAACTTTATTATGGCTTTATTATTGGCAACTACAGACCAGTTAGCATATTATGTATTGTATCTAAAATCCTTGAAAGAGCGGTATACACCCAAATTGAACACTACCTCAAAATGATCTATTCTATAAGTTTCAATCAGGTTTCAGATGCATGTACTCGACAGACTCCTGTCTCATCCACTTAACGGATCACATTCGTAAAGAAATGTCTAAAGGTAACTACACCGGTATGGTTCTTCTTGATCTACAAAAAGCGTTTGACACAGTAGACCATGATATCCTATGTAATAAACTACAAGCTATGGGCATAGGGTCTGTGAACTGGTTTAAATCTTATCTTAGTGGTAGAACCCAAAGAGTCAAAATTGATGATAATATATCTGATCCTATGCCAATTAACTGTGGGGTCCCGCAGGGAAGCATCCTTGGTCCCTTACTCTTTCTCTGTTATGTGAACGACATGGAACTGAGCGTCTCATGTAAATTATTGCTGTATGCAGACGACAGCGTGCTTCTGGTCTCAGGAAAAGACCCAATAAGTATTGCCGCTTCACTTTCCAAAGAACTAGCATCATGTAGTGAATGGCTAGTGGACAATAGACTATCTCTTCACCTGGGCAAGACGGAAGCCATCTTATGTGGAACAAAACGCAAACTGAAAGACATTGTGGGCTTCTCGGTCAACTGTAATGATATTCCTATAACAACAGTGTCACAAGTTAAATATCTCGGACTGAAACTGGACGCGATTTTGTCAGGTGAAACAATTTTGGAATCTATCCTGAGTAAGTGTAGAGCACGTATAAAATACCTGTATAGACAGGTGGGATGCTTGCCCGCGGCGACCAAAAAGACCCTCTGCCAAGCGCTTGTTCAATGTCATTTTGACTATTCTGTGTCATCCTGGTACTCTGCATCATCTAAATCAGCACAGCACAAACTTCAGGTCACTCAAAATAAAATGGTTAGGTTCATGCTGAACCTAGGACCCAGATCACATGTTGGCCAGGAACAACTTCAGTCACTAGGTATGCTCAATGTTTCTGACAGGGCCAAACAAATCAGGCTAACTAATGCCTTCAAAATTTTCTATGACAGAGCTCCAGAGTATCTAAAGAATGATTTTGTTAAAGCAAATGAGAAGAGTGGACATAATACAAGAAACATGATGTTTAATTTTAAGGTCCCGAGAATCCAAGGACAGGGTAAGCAAACATTCTTCTTCACTGCCATCAAAGACTGGAACGACCTACCCCAGTCAGTCCGTGAAAAGAGAACACTGTATTCCTTCAGACGTAGCCTGAAGGAACACCTGAACCGGACAGCTGCGAGAAGGGAGCACCAAGCTTATGTCTACTACTAAATACGACATAAGAGATAGACAAACCAAACTGAAATGATTACTGATTACGGATTACTGATATTTACTATAGGATGTAAGGTATCTTAAAATAACCCCCTAGAAATACTTTCTCTAAAGTATCTATTTCTTTATCCTCCCCTTTTCCCCAGCTAACCTAATCCCACAAGGACCCCAATGGAAATACGCCTAACGGCCTTATTGGGCTATCCTTAGTTGGAATTATGCAAGGCTGGTACATGTCATATTTGTAACAAACTATGTGGTACCAACTCTGTAAATTGCTGACTGAATAAATATTATTATTATTATTATTATTATTACTATTAGAAGCTTTTACTCATCTAATAAGGGCCTCCACAATGAACAGGTTTCGAACTATCCCACTCAACTCCTTTTACTACCACAGATCCTTCTTAAACTGCACAAAATCGTCTAAATATAGCTAGAATAAAGTTAATAAGACGTCGCCGGTACAGAAGGGGTTAATCCTATGGCTGTAAACCCCTTCAAGATTAGGACGAGTTTTGACAGCATATTCTGGCTATCATAAGACGTTTTTATACAGCTCAGGAAGGATCTGTGGGAATTACATGTTTAAAAGCTGTTTCTAGCAACCCCTGACTTCCATATACCCTTCCTAATCTGAATAAAATAGTCTAATAATAGTCAGAAAACAAATGCGTCATCGCTTCAGGAAAGAGTCAATCGTTTTCCTCTAGTTTATCTGTGCAAACATTAGGCTATTGTATGCATTGTTACTGTATGAAGGATCTCTAGCAATCAGAAGGGTAAGACTGATCTCCGTTAACCCCTCCTGTACCGACGACGTCTTTTTAATTATAATGTAGCTTTATTTAGACGATGTTGTGCAGTTCATGAAGGATCTGTGGTAGTAAAAGGGGTTAAGTGAGATAGTTCGAAGCCTGTTCACTGCTGGAGGCCCGTTTTCAACTGGATAAAATCGTTTAACATTAGCCACACTTCCTTCATACAAAGTCTAACAAAACTGGAACTCATAATGTATGTATATACTCAGGCACATACCCCATGGCTGGAAATTATTAGAAGATTATATTCAGATTAGAAAGAGTATATGGAAGTCAAAGGGTTATTGTAGATAGGCTTTACCCTCTAAATTCTCACAGATCCTTCCTAATCTGTATAAAATCGCCAAACAAAAAAAGTCAAAACGCGTTGTAGTCTCCAAGGGGTTAAAACTCCTAAATGATGTACCCATATTGTTTCAGTAATGAGCTAATATGTAACTCATTACTGAAACAATAAGTACACAAATAACATGTAATATTATTACATGTTCTTTGTGTACAGAACACACTTTGTGTTCTTTATCATCATTTACTAACGATATTCTCAAATCTTTTGATGACAAGCATTTTACAGTTGGTATATTTTTGGATCTATCCAAAGCATTCGATACTGTTGACCATCAAATCCTCCTAAAGAAACTCGAACATTATGGCATTAGAGGTACCATTAACATATGGTTTCACTCTTATCTAACTAATCGAAAACAGTATGTACAATATAAGGACATTTCATCTAATATGCAAATAATATCCTACGGAGTACCACAAGGTTCTATACTGGGTCCATTGTTGTTCATTTTATTTATTAATGATATTGTAAACTCAAGTATGTTATTTAAATATATATTATTTGCTGATGACAGTACTCTGTACGCCAGTCACCGGGACTTGCGCTCTCTTATTGTTTCTATAAACAATGAACTTAAGAATGTTCATAATTGGATAACTACCAATAAACTTACACTAAATATTAATAAAACTAACTTTGTAGTCTTTCACAGAAACAAAAACGTTCCAAATGATATGCAACCAATTAAATTTGGTAATCAATCAGTGAGAGAAGTGGAGAGCGTTAAGGTTCTGGGGATAACGGTGGACAGAAAACTGTCTTGGAACTTACACATAAAGGACGTAACAAATAAACTAAATAAACAATGTGGTATACTGTACTTAACACGCCAATGTCTCGACTTAAATGACCTAAAACTGTTATATTATTCAGTAATTTATCCATTTCTCTTATACTGTCATACAGTATGGGGAGCGACGGGTAAAAGTAAATTACAACCTGTTGAAGTTGCACAAAGAAAAGTTATACGAACAATTACATTTAGATCCAAATATGCTCACACCAATGAACTATTTCGACAACTTAAGCTCTTAAAATTTGAAGATATTAACATATTTTGCAGTGCTATCTTTGTATACAAAGCATTAAACGGCCATAACAATGTGGAATTATTTAGACATCGTGAAAATGAAAGGTATGCATTAAGAAACATCAATTCTTTAAATATTCCCCTAATGACCTCTAGACAATCCCAGACATCAATAAAATACCATGGTGCGAAAGTTTGGAATCAGTTGTCTCCTGACTTACAAAATAAACCCACTCTGCCTAGTTTCAAAATATCACTCAAATCTTCACTAATGTATAAATATTAATCTTACTTAACATTTGACAATAAAACTGCTACAACCCTAAATTACAATCACCTTTATATCGGAAACAAATTAAGATACTGTTCTGGTGTTGATCAATATGTAGGTACCGTACTGTATTATAAGGCTGGGGTTTGCTCTACCCACAGCGGTCTGGGTGGGGGGTGGTTCGGGGTGGTGGCTAGGTAATTATACCTGGCCACTGTTCCGAATCCCTTCTTGCTGTGGCTGCGGGGCTGGGGCTGTGCCTCATTATCTATAATTATATAATATGACATGTTTTAATAATCTTACTGTATGTAAAATAACCATCGAGTTGTATTCAAGGTGCCTTTAAGAGAGATTGTTCTCAAAAGGCGCAGCCATGATATTATTTTATTGTAAAATTAACATATATTGTATGTTTGATTGGCAAAAAAAAGAAAACAAAAAAGTAATGACGCGCTTTGCATTATATGCTGGCTACTTTCAGACGATTTTACGCAGTTTAGGAAGAACTTAGAGGAATCTAAGGAGTCACAATCAAAGCAAGTATGCTTCTGATTCTCACAGATCCTTCCTACGCTAAATAAAATCTTCCAATGGTAGCCAGAATCAACAGTTGAAATAAGTCAATCCTCAAAGGGTCAATTGTGATCTCCCCTTAGACACAAATTATACGAATGTTTTATTAAGAACTGCAAATACACAAAAGGCTAATGTATTTTATACGTATGGTATGTACAGTATATGTATGTTATTTATGTATGGCATAGTATGATTGTATATTAAAGTATGTATATTAAAGTTTGTATAATTAAAGTATGTATATTAAAGTTTGTATATTCTTGTATGTATATTAAAGTATGTATATTAAAATGTGTATATTCTAGTAGGCCTATATGTATTAAAGTATGTATATTAAAGTATGTATATTATAGTAAGTATATTATAGTATGTATATTATAGTATGTATATTATAGTATGTATATTATAGTATGTATATTATAGTATGTATATAGTAGGTATATAGTATGTATATTATAGTATGTATATTATATATGTATATTATAGTATGTATATTATAGTATGTATATTATAGTATGTATATTATAGTATGTATATTATAGTATGTATATTATAGTATGTATATTATAGTTATATAGTAGGTATATTATAGGTATATAGTATGTATATTATAGGTATATTATAGTATGTATATTTATGGATTATTATGTATATTATAGTATGTATATTTATGGATTATTATGTATATTATAGTATGTATATTTATGGATTATTATAGTATGTATATTTATGGATTATTATGTATATTATAGTATGTATATTATAGTATGTATATAGTAGTATGTATATTATGTATGTATATTATGTATTTATAGTATGTATATTAGTATGTATATTATAGTATTGTATTTATTAGTATGTATATTATAGGATGTATATTAGGATGTATATTAGGATGTATATAGGATGTATATTAGGGATGTATATTAGGATGTATATTATAATGGTATGTATATTATAATGGTATGTATATTATAATGGTATGTATATTATAATGGTATGTATATTATAGTAAGTATATTATAGTATGTATATTATAGTATGTATATTATAGTAAGTACATTATAGTATGTATATTATAGTATGTATATTATAGTATGTATATTAAAGTATGAATATTATAGTATGTATATTATAGTATGTATATTATAGTATGTATATTAAAATATGTATATTATAGTATGTATATTATACTAGGTATGTAGGAACGCTAAAAGCAGTAACAAGAAATAGGGTGGTCAGTATGGAAGTGAAGAAGTCCTTGCATGACAGTGTGGTAATCCCGACACCGACTTACGGAAGCGAAGCATGGACGTTGGTTGAGAGACTCAGACCAAGAGTGAGAGCAGTGGAAATGAATTACTTAAGGAGTGCGTGCGGAGTTACATGGAGGGATAGACAGACTAATGAGGAAGTAAGAAGGAGGTGTGGTGTGGAGGTAGATGTGCTGGAAAGTGTGAAAAGGAACAACTTGAGATGGTTCGGCCATATGGAACGTATGGAAAGCGAGAGAATGACTAAGAGGGTGTACGAGAGCGAGGTGGAGGGACAGAGGGGGAGAGGTAGACCGAATATGAGGTGGAAGGATGGAGTGAGGAACTACATGAACGAAGGCGGTGCTGGTTGGGGGGAGGGGCATCGACTGACTGGGGACAGAGGTGCATGGGGGCGGTTCGTTCGTGGCCACCCCTTCTGGGATCACGGCGTCAGGCAATAGATAGATAGATAGATATTATAATATGTATATTATAGTATGTATATTAAAGTATGTATATTATAGTATGTATATTATAGTATGTATATTATAGTATGTATATTATAGTATGTATATTATAGTATGTATATTAAAGTATGTATATTATAGTATGTATATTATAGTATGTATATTAAAGTATGTATATTATAGTATGTATATTATAGTATGTATATTAAAGTATGTATATTATAGTATGTATATTATAGTATGTATATTATAGTATGTATATTATAGTATGTATATTATAGTAAGTATATTATAGTTTGTATATTATAGTATGTATATTATAGTATGTATATTAAAGTATGTATATTATAGTATGTATATTAAAGTATGTATATTAAAGTATGTATATTATAGTATGTATATTATAGTATGTATATTAAAGTATGTATATTAAAGTATGTATATTATAGTATGTATATTATAGTATGTATATTATAGTATGTATATTATAGTAAGTATATTATAGTATGTATATTATAGTATGTATTATTGTATATTATAGTATGTATTATTGTATATTATAGTATGTATTATTGTATATTATAGTATGTATATTATAGTATGTATATTATAGTATGTATATTATAGTATGTATATTAAAGTATGTATATTATAGTATGTATATGATAGTATGTATATTAAAGTATGTATATTATAGTATGTATATTATAGTATGTATATTAAAGTATGTATATTATAGTATGTATATTATAGTATGTATATTAAAGTATGTATATTAAAGTATGTATATTATAGTATGTATATTATAGTATGTATATTAAAGTATGTATATTAAAGTATGTATATTAAAGTATGTATATTATAGTATGTATATTATAGTATGTATATTACATTGCCACAAGATATTGTGTTGTATAAACCAACATTATTATCAACCTTTTCAAGAGACGATGACGAATTTCTAACATTTTCTGGCTATTATTTGACGATTATATATAGATTAGCAAGGGCCTATGGAAGTCAGGTTAATCGAGATAGTCTTTACCTAAATAATTTCACCACATATCCTTCCTAAGCTGTATAATATCGTCTAATGATAGCCAGAATAAGGGGTCATACTGTGGCATTAATCCTCAATGGGTTGATATGAATACATTTTCTATATCCTGTATACACCATTAAGAGGGGTGACCTGCTTTGTTCTCTCCTTTTCTCTCTTTCTCTGGCTTGTATCCATTCGGCCCCAATCAGCCTACTGTTTTAAGACATATACCCATCCAAGAGTCGAATTTTTCGTAGCAAGCGATATTACACCTGGATGGGGTTAAAAGTCTTAAAACAGTAGGCTGAATGGGGCCGAATACAATCCAGAGAGAGAGAGAGAGAGAGAAAGAAAACGAGGTGGGGCCCCTTTAAGCAATTTCCAGGCTAGGTCAAAGTAAACATAGAACGAAATAGATTAAAACTATTATCTTCGCTTATATATCTGTGCCCCATGAATATTCGTTCCTCTCACTTAAACATTAGGCTACCATAGCGCGGTTGGGAGTATGAACATGATAGATTAATATCCAGTATTCGAGAATGGATAATAAGTCTTAGGCGTGTGCATAAACCTTTAACCGTCCTGGTGGTGTAATGGTTAAGGTGGCAAAAATCTGTGTGTGATAACCCAGGTTCGAATCCTGGCGGATCAAATACAGTATACTTTAATTAATTTAATTTGGGAGTGTTTGGTGTTGTGGTGAAATTAATAAAATATAGAATATAAAAGTTTTGTTTACTCCAAATTAGCATATTAATGACGTACTGGTCCGAAAATATTAGCCATTTGTCAGTGCTAAATATAAAGTTAACATTAAAACTATTTAAATCACTAAACATAGTAAGTTTGGAATAAATATTTGTATCCTCGTCAAATCTGCTTTATAGCTTGCAGGTCATATTAAAATTACCCTCACCAAATTGATAAAAAGCAACATGAAAGTTTTACATCATTAAATGGGGTGGATTTCTGGATCCCCTCCTTCCTGGACTCCCTCCAGATCACTGCCATTATCACGGACGCTTCCATTGTTATTGTTGTTAATTATTGTTGTTATTATGAGGAACAGACAAACTCCTACAATATCACCTACTCTTCCTAGTTTCCTGATCAGTGGCATCATCACAATCACTGTCATCGTTCTTGTCATAGTTACGGGAAACAAGCAAACTCCTACCAATTCCCGATGACTGCGGAGTGGCTCGAGAGGTCCTCGTTCGGGTTTCGTTCCGGAGGTTCGCGTTATCGTAAGGATTAGGATCCGCTGGACCAGTAGTTAACTCTGTGCTCAGTGACCTTCGTGCTGTCTTTCGAGAGACCTGATCAGTTATATCTGTTGTACTGAGTCGCACTCATGGAGAAGATGATCCGGGTTTGCATCGAACTGTAGGTCTTTTGGAAGAGACCGAACATGATGGCTGCGAAGGGCTGATGTGTGATGGCACTGAAGGACTGATGTAGGATGGCACTGAAGGACGGATGTGTGATGGTCCTGAAGGACGGATGTGTGATGGCACTGAAGGACGGATGTGTGATGGCACTGAAGGACGGATGTGTGATGGCACTGAAGGACGGATGTGTGATGGCACTGAAGGACGGATGTGTGATGGCACTGAAGGACGGATGTGTGATGGCACTGAAGGACGGATGTGTGATGGCACTGAAGGACGGATGTGTGATGGCACTGAAGGACGGATGTGTGATGGCACTGAAGGACGGATGTGTGATGGCACTGAAGGACGGATGTGTGATGGCACTGAGGGACGGATGTGTGATGGCACTGAAGGACGGATGTGTGATGGCACTGAAGGACGGATGTGTGATGGCACTGAAGGACGGATGTGTGATGGCACTGAAGGACGGATGTGTGATGGCACTGAAGGACGGATGTGTGATGGCACTGAAGGACGGATGTGTGATGGCACTGAAGGACGGATGTGTGATGGCACTGAAGGACGGATGTGTGATGGCACTGAAAGACGGATGTGTGATGGCACTGAAAGACGGATGTGTGAGGGCACCGAAGGACGGATGTGTGATGGCACTGAAGGACTGATGTGTGATGGCACCGAAGGGCTGATGAGTGATGGTGCCAAAGGACTGATGTATAATGGTACCAAAGGAGCACTGTATGATAGTGCCCAAGGAGTGAGGTATGATGGCGCCTGAGGAGGGAGTCGTGATGGCGCCGGAAGAGCTAATCGTGATGGCGCCAGAAGAGCGAGTCTGAGTAGTGATGGCGCCGGAAGAGCGAGTCGTGATGGCGCCTGAGGAGTGAGGGGTGGTGATGGTGCCGGAGGAGTGAAGGGTGATGGTGCCAGAAGAGTGATTGGTGATGGTGCCGGAGGAGTGAGGGATGATGGCACCACAGGAGTGATTGGTGATGGCACCGGAAGAGTGAGTGCCTGTACGTGAGATACCATTATTGGACTTCTGGCTGGCATTTGAGTTGGAGAGCTTGTGGGAAAGACTTTAGGTGTTGATGGGGACCCTTGACTTGAGGATTGGGATGAAGGTTTTACTACATTTGTCGGTATTATAGGACTAGTTTGGCGTTGTGCTGCAAAAGTAAAGGTTCCGAGACGGACTTGGTTCCTTGCTTCAGATGTCGACATTTCGAGACTGTTTTGGGGTTCTACGGCAGATGTTGAGGCTCCAAGACTGACTTGGGGTTGTGGTTGGGATGCTTGAGGTTGTACTGGACTGGCAAGTGGAGGCACTGGACTGATAATGGCAACAGTTCCTGAGGAACTGGAAAGGGCATTCTTTATTTTTAATGCAGGTTCATTACTAACTGGGTAAGCCGTTACCATGTATCTAGTACGGTTTGTAGATACGGATTCTGTTTCAACCATGGTACGGTTTGTAGATACGGATTCTGTTTCAACCATGGTACGGTTTGTAGATACGGATTCTGTTTCAACCATGGTACGGTTTGTAGATACGTATTCGGTTTCAACCATGGTACGGTTTGTAGATACGGAATCTGTTTCAACCAGACTGCCTTGTGCTGATGTACATAGTGTGGGCAATGTCAAATCCCCAGGACTGGTATTGGCTGGTATGGGGCTGGCTTCGGCTGGTCCTAATGTGGGGTTAAGATTAATTTTTCCTTGATTTATCTTTGACCTGACTCCGGTATACTCCATATATGTCTTTGGCCTGGCTCCGGTATGCTCCGTAGATGTCCTTGGCCTGGCTCCAGTATGCTCCGTTGATGGATTTGGCCTGGCTCCAGTATGCTCCGTCGATGGATTTGGCCTGGCTCCAGTATGCTCTGTAAATGTTGAAGCTGTTGGCACTTGACCAAATGAAGGCATGTCTCTCTGTGTAGGAAGAGAGGGGGTCTGTGCTGGAAGAGAGGGGATCTGTGCTGGACGAGAGAGAGTTTGTTCTGGAAAATGTTCTTCTTGTGTGGAGTTTAAATGGTCTACCAATTCTTGACCCATTGCTAAAAATGCTTCAAGCTCTTCTGGAGATGGTGGACGCTTGATTTGGCCCTCGACTTTCATTTCAAAGTTCCTGTCAGATTTAGTGAGTAATTGTAGATACCCCATTACTGTCCGGGAAGCATCAATATTACATGATTGTGGTACAGAATAATTGCGTACACCAAGTAGACGCACTACCATTGGCAATGGAATCATTAACTTCAATAGTTGACATTGTGATTCTATGGCTGTATAACTTGCTGTTAATTCTAAGTATGATGTGAGCAGGTCATCCGATTTGGATAGCGAAATTGTACTTCCTTGGTCATAAAAGTTAGCAAGTTCGCTCAATTGATTCTCTATGGACACCAAGGTTGAATCAAGTGTTTCCTTAACTAGGAGTAGATATTCCTTTTTTCCTGGGTCTGTGCAGGTGTGGCTGTCTGTATATGAAGAGCGGAAATCTGTGCAAGAAGGGCATGGGTCTGTGCAATATGTGTAAGAGTCTGTGCAGGTACTGTGCGAGTTCGGAGGAAGGGAGTGGGTCTGCACAGGAAGTGTTGAAACTGCATGGGTCCCAGCTGGAAAGGTTTGAGATTGTGCTGGATAATTTTCTCCCTGTTTGGAGTTAGGAGTTTGGTTTAAAAATTCTTGACCCACTGCTAGAAATTCTGCAGTCTCTTTTGGAGATGGTGGACGCTTGATTTGGCCCTCAACTTTCATTTCAAAGGTCCTGTCAGATTTAATAAGTAATTGGAGATAACCCATTACTGTCTGGGAAGAATCAACATTACATGGTGGTACAGAGTATTTACGGAGACCAAGTAGAGACACTACCATTTGCAATGGAATCTTGAACTTCAACAGTTGGCATTGTGATTCAATAGTTGTATAACTTGCTGTAAATGCTAAGTGTGTTGTGAGCGGTTCATCCGATTTGGATTGTGAAATGGTGCTTCTTTGGTCATAACAGTTAGCAAATTCACTCAACTGATTCTCTATTAAAAGCAAAGATGAATCGAGGGTTTCCTTAGCTAAACGTAGACTTTCCTGTTCAATATAACTTCCACTTGAAGGCATGCAACCTTCAAATAATGATCCAAAAATAGATTGAGTGTTCTCTGGTATTAGGTCTGATAAAGTTTCACAACTAGAACTCAAACTTTGATTTAGTGGAAGATTAGTGCTTGGCGGAGATGGATGTATTTGTTGTAGAGATTGTTGACCAATACTCACATTTTGAAAACTACTAGTTGGTATTTGGCGGGAAGGAGAAAAAGTTGCAGACAGTGAGGTAGAAGGAAGGGAAGGTTCTCGCTGGGTAGTTTGGGAGGGGCAGTGGAGGTGTTCAGAGGTTTGGAATGGGTTGGCGAGACTTTTAAGAAATTGAGGCTGACTGGAGGAGTACTGTGAAAAGCTTTGAGTCTGACTAATGCTGTGTTGTGAAAAGGCAAATGGTTGAATAAGATTGGGATTGATAATGGTTAGAAGCGATGCATGTGGAACGAGTTGGCTTGGACCAGATTGGCCAAAGGATCGTTCTCGACTTGATTGGCCAGAGGATCGTTCTCGACTTGATTGGCCAGAGGATCGTTCTCGACTTGATTGGCCAGAGGATCGTTCTCGACTTGATTGGCCAGAGGATCGTTCTCGACTTGATTGGCCAGAGGATCGTTCTCGACTTGATTGGCCAGAGGATCGTTCTCGACTTGATTGGCCAGAGGATCGTTCTCGACTTGATTGGCCAGAGGATCGTTCTCGACTTGATTGGCCAGAGGATCGTTCTCGACTTGATTGGCCAGAGGATCGTTCTCGACTTGATTGGCCAGAGGATCGTTCTCGACTTGATTGGCCAGAGGATCGTTCTCGACTTGATTGGCCAGAGGATCGTTCTCGACTGGATTGGCCAGAGGATCGTTCTCGACTGGATTGGCCAGAGGATCGTTCTCGACTGGATTGGCCAGAGGATCGTTCTCGACTTGATTGGCCAGAGGATCGTTCTCGACTTGATTGGCCAGAGGATCGTTCTCGACTTGATTGGCCAGAGGATCGTTCTCGACTTGATTGGCCAGAGGATCGTTCTCGACATGATTGGCCAGAGGATCTTTCTCGACTTGATTGGCCAGAGGATCTGGCTGGACTTCCTTGACGTGGAGTTCGGCCTCGGCTCTCTCGGCGAGGAGTTCGGCCTCGGCTCTCTCGGCGAGGAGTTCGGCCTCGGCTCTCTCGGCGAGGAGTTCGGCCTCGGCTCTCTCGGCGAGGAGTTCGGCCTCGGCTCTCTCGGCGAGGAGTTCGGCCTCGGCTCTCTCGGCGAGGAGTTCGGCCTCGGCTCTCTCGGCGAGGAGTTCGGCCTCGGCTCTCTCGGCGAGGAGTTCGGCCTCGGCTCTCTCTCTCGGCGAGGAGTTCGGCCTCGGCTCTCTCGGCGAGGAGTTCGGCCTCGGCTCTCTCGGCGAGGAGTTCGGCCTCGGCTCTCTCGGCGAGGAGTTCGGCCTCGGCTCTCTCGGCGAGGAGTTCGGCCTCGGCTCTCTCGGCGAGGAGTTCGGCCTCGGCTCTCTCGGCGAGGAGTTCGGCCTCGGCTCTCTCGGCGAGGAGTTCGGCCTCGGCTCTCTCGGCGAGGAGTTCGGCCTCGGCTCTCTCGGCGAGGAGTTCGGCCTCGGCTCTCTCGGCGAGGAGTTCGGCCTCGGCTCTCTCGGCGAGGAGTTCGGCCTCGGCTCTCTCGGCGAGGAGTTCGGCCTCGGCTCTCTCGGCGAGGAGTTCGGCCTCGGCTCTCTCGGCGAGGAGTTCGGCCTCGGCTCTCTCGGCGAGGAGTTCGGCCTCGGCTCTCTCGGCGAGGAGTTCGGCCTCGGCTCTCTCGGCGAGGAGTTCGGCCTCGGCTCTCTCGGCGAGGAGTTCGGCCTCGGCTCTCTCGGCGAGGAGTTCGGCCTCGGCTCTCTCGGCGAGGAGTTCGGCCTCGGCTCTCTCGGCGAGGAGTTCGGCCTCGGCTCTCTCGGCGAGGAGTGCTCTCTCGGCGAGGAGTTCGGCCTCGGCTCTCTCGGCGAGGAGTTCGGCCTCGGCTCTCTCGGCGAGGAGTTCGGCCTCGGCTCTCTCGGCGAGGAGTTCGGCCTCGGCTCTCTCGGCGAGGAGTTCGGCCTCGGCTCTCTCGGCGAGGAGTTCGGCCTCGGCTCTCTCGGCGGGGAGTTCGGCCTCGGCTCTCTCGGCGGGGAGTTCGGCCTCGGCTCTCTCGGCGGGGAGTTCGGCCTCGCCTCTCTCGGCGGGGAGTTCGGCCTCGCCTCTCTCGGCGGGGAGTTCGGCCTCGGCTCTCTCGGCGGGGAGTTCGGCCTCGGCTCTCTCGGCGGGGAGTTCGGCCTCGGCTCTCTCGGCGGGGAGTTCGGCCTCGGCTCTCTCGGCGGGGAGTTCGGCCTCGGCTCTCTCGGCGGGGAGTTCGGCCTCGGCTCTCTCGGCGGGAGTTCGGCCTCGGCTCTCTCGGCGGGGAGTTCGGCCTCGGCTCTCTCGGCGGGGAGTTCGGCCTCGGCTCTCTCGGCGGGGAGTTCGGCCTCGGCTCTCTCGGCGGGGAGTTCGGCCTCGGCTCTCTCGGCGGGGAGTTCGGCCTCGGCTCTCTCGGCGGGGAGTTCGGCCTCGGCTTTCTCGGCGGGGAGTTCGGCCTCGGCTTTCTCGGCGGGGAGTTCGGCCTCGGCTTTCTCGGCGGGGAGTTCGGCCTCGGCTTTCTCGGTGAGGAGTGGGTGGATTGTGGCCGTCAGGTTGAAAGGCGTCTGGATCCTCGTGTCCAAACAAGGATTGGGACGAACTTGAACCGAGGTGATGTGAAGAATCCATATGGTATGGAGACCTACAGACAAGATACAGGACTGGACTAAATACATGGCGAGTATAGAGAATTCAGCAATGGTCTATCTTGCTTTTCATACTTGGTGTTAGGTGAGGGTTAGTCTTCTATCCAATGGTCAATTTGTTTGGTTAGGTTAATGACATGGGATCAGGCAGTAGGTATGAAATTAACTAGATACTAGGAACACTTACTACCTGGTAGGTAAAGATCAGTCTTTCATCCCATGTACTAGGTACTAGGAAAACAGGTCAATTTGTATTTTAAGTCACTTACTGTATGTTTTTTTATTTTTTTATTATTATCCCTTTTTTTCATCGGTTCCTCGATTGATTAGTGTGTATTAAGGTGTACTTCCTTCTGCAAATAAATGTTTACCCATTATTTAGCAATGTTAAATCATGTCCCCCGAAAACCATATTTTGTCATTAACCTAACCTAACAAATTAGGGATGTGGTCCTGGTGTGGCGGTGTCTGCGTCATGGGACCACCCCCCAGAGCTGCAAGTCGCAAGAGGAGCAGCGACGCGGGCCAAACCACCACAACATCCTCCTGCCCCCCTCCCGGGGGCACGAGATCCTGGGAGTGGCTTCGGTCACCCGAGCAAGTACAACATATCTCTACACAAAACACACAATACCAAATTTTATTCCACAATGAGAAATCCTCCTTCGGCAGTTATAAATTTTCTCAAAGACTCCTTCTAGCCGGAGACAGAGAGCAACCCTGGACCCACTCACAAATACATAGGTCAGACTCAGGCATGCTCTAATCCAATCACTTCGAGCCGACAGACTAAGGGTTCAGTTCTCTGCAATTTCTGCAGGAACTGAACCCACTTCACATGCACAACACTTGCCTCCATGGGACACTACACAAACACTTGGACCTGTTCCTCATGTTCCCTACACCCTTCCCCAAACCCCATCCCCTCCACACCTACTCCTTCCAACCCACCAACCCAGCTCACTCCCTCTTCCCCAATCCAAACCAACCCATCCCCCCACCACCTTTACCTCAATCCCCACTCCCACCACCACATCCTTCACCCACCGCTCCTACCCTGTACAGAAATACAATCTACCAAAATACGCACTGGCGACAAATAACACATAACCATCATAAATACATACATCCCACACCAAACGTCCCCCACAGTACCAAATCACTACACCCCACAAATACAACACATTTCAAACATCCCCAACATCATCCTGGGTGGTAACTACAACGCCAAGTCATCGGCCTGGCATGTTAACAATCCCAACACAGACAACAGAGGGCTGGTGATAAACAACCAAACCGGTAACCTTTTCATCCTAAATAACACAACATACCCATATCCCCCACAAGCCCTCTACCACCCCTCATCACCAGATATCACCTTTTGTTCCCCCCAACCTCGCCCCCACGACATCCTGGAGGGTAGTCAAAATCTTAAGTTCTGACCACCTCCCGATCATCATCACCATAAAAATCAGAATCACCCCAGCTGGCCACAGATACACATACACTAATTATAAAAGAGCCCGCTGGGCTCACAATTGAAACAGAACAGCTCTAAAGCTCTAAACAGTATACCTATAACAAACATCAGTGATGCCGTACACTTTCAATACAATTATTCAAAACTCATACAAAAACAGATCCCTTGAGGTAACAAAGCGACTACCCCAATTTTACACCAGAAATTAATGAACTCATCAGACAACTCTACACACTAAAACACTCCCCAACGCCTCTCACACAGGACACTACACAACAAATACAAGCACTAAGCACTCAAATTAACAACAAAATACGGCTATTCTGCAGAACAACTACTCCTCGATTACGGGATTCCTGTCTCGTGGAATTATTTTTGTTTGCTCTTACCTTACTCAGGGGACCTTACTGATGTGCGGATAAGTGCTACTTTTCTTATTTTGTCAATTTGATTTTCACTCTCCTATAACATTATCAGAGTTATTTTTGTACAGCAAGTCCAGGACACTTTGTTTACATTCTAGCCTCCTTGGAGGCTCCTCCCCGATGTTTAGTAGCCAATCAGAGTGGAGCTTAACCTACAAGAAGTCAGTACATTTTTAATGGTACTTTCCTGTTATCGACACCCAAAGCTGAAGATTGCAGAGTAAACACCATAGACTTTATCCCATCAATTTTGTATAGTTTTAATACCTAATCAGCGGGGGTGTGGGGGCAGCAGCCCCCACCCATAATACTAGGATAGGTTGTTAGGTTAGGCTAATGTCTTTTCAAAGTTGACTAAATCGAGTAAACTCCTAGATTGTTGGGGTATCTGAATAATTACAATTAACAATGCAAATGCTAATAAAAAGTGCTTTCCGCACTTTCTAAAAATAAAATACGATAATATTCAAGGACACTAGTGCGACGTTATGAGAAACAATTTATTAGTGAAAATAGGCACCAATAAATTCGCCATATTTTTCTCCATATAGTCCGCATGGAGGATTTTCGTTATCAACAAATTGAAAATACCCACTTCACAGACAAATACACCAAAAATCCAAGTCAAAGCGGGGGTGTGGGGGCGGCAGCCCCCACCTATAATACTAGGATAGGTTAGGTTAGGCTAATGTCCTTTCAAAGGGGTATAGGCTAGTAAACACTAGGATAGCCTATACCCGGTCAGAGGTAAGAAGAAGAAGAAGAGTCATGCAGTAGCCTCCTTGAATGCTACCGAATTGCTGTGCACCTTTGTACTACCTGACAAGTTATTGTAACTAGTTTAACACTAAACCCGTTCAATAACGGTAACGTCCTTTTAAGTTTATTCTGGCTACTATTAGACGATATTATTCAGTTTCAAAAGGGCCTCCAGCAAATGCCAGGCTTCGAACTATTTCAATCAAGTTTGTATTAGTACCACCGATCCTTGTTAAAGTGCGCAAAAGCGTCTAAATATAGCTAGAATAAAGAGTAGCATTCAAGGAGGCATCAGGACTCTTCTACTTCTTACCTCTGACCGGGTATAAGCTATCCTAGTGTTTACTAGCCTATACCCCTTTGAAAGGACATCAGCCTAACCTAACAACCTTACCTAACCTATCCTAGTATTATGGGTGGGGGCTGCCGCCCCCACACCCCTGCTATTAGACATCTTTGACAGATTTTTGGTGTATTTTTCGGGTTAACTGCACCACTACTACTCCTCGATTACGGGATTCCTGTCTTAGGTAATTATTTGTTGTTGATCTTACCTTACTCAAGGGACCCTACAGATGCGCGGATAAGGGATACTTTTCTTATTTTGTCAATTTCATTGTCACCCCCCTATACAATTTTCAGAGTTAAGTCCTAGTTTTGTCCAGCCAGTCCAGTCCAGTCCAGTCCACAACACTTTGTTTACATGCTAGGCTCCTCCCAGAAGTTCCCGGATGTTCATTAGCCAATGAGAGTCGAGCTTCACCTAGTGATTTATTTTCCCAACAAATTATTATTATCTTTTACAATTGTCTCTTCCAGTGTTTTACATACTGTCTGAATTTATTACTTTCTAATTTTTCTACATATAGTTTTGGGATATCGATTTGTAACAATACATTTTAACTTGTACCCACAATGCACTTCACCTGTGAAGTGTGACGTCAGTTTCAAACACAACCTCCTGGAAGGCCTCATGCCAGGTTAGTTTTCCTCACATTTAGGGGTATTTTTGGCGGTATTTCTCGAGTATGGCTATCTTTCTTCAATACTAACCGTGCAGGTAGTAGGGGTAGGCAGCCCCGCCCAGGGAAGTACTACCGCCAAGGTTTCGGGAGACTCAGGGAATAGCCTGAATTCCATTTTCTCTCCCAGGCCTTGGTAGCTGGATACATATCTTTCTGCCTCACACATCAGGGGTATCAGGAAAACCCTCTTTATATAACATACACATCCAACTTCACGACATTGCCCTACATCGCTATCCTCTATCCATAAAATACTACTCTTCCCACTACATACCATACATGTAACACCATACACTTACCTTAAATATGGCAGTACAATTGTTAAGAGCAAACCTGGTGGTCCCTCGGATATCCACCCCCGGCAGGGTTCGGTTATTGTCACAGGCCTCCCGGTCGTCATCATGCGACTGTGTCAAGAGCATTGCAACGTCCTCTCCTTTTTGACAGAGACTCAAGTAACATCCACATCTGACACATCTAGATTTAATTTTCCAGGTTATCAACTGCTCCAAAATTTCAGACCTAAAGGTGGTGTATGTTGCTTCGCAAAATCTGAAATTGCCCTGGAGGAGGTTACTAGTTTCAATTGTCCCTATTTTGATTATTCTATATACAAATTAATTTCTGCTGGTAAATACATATGTTGCATCTACCGTTCCCCAAATACTCCTCCAGAGCAAAGTCTTTTTGATTCTCTGTCCTCACAACTCAGTGTCCTCAACTTAAATGCTTCTTCTGAAATCACTGTGTTGGGTGATTTTAATGTCCATAATGTTGAATGGCTCACTCATTCAGCCAGGACTGATGATGCTGGTCTTGAATGTGAGCTATTGATAATCCTAATCATAATTCCCACCTACTGGACTTATTTTCTTTATTGATATTCCCTGGACCTCTTTCTTTTCTAATGATGCACACTCCACCTTGAGCCACATACAAGATTTTGTAAAATCATCAAAAGTCAATGCATACACAAGATCAAAAACACATGAAGCCTTTAATTACTTTAGAAACATCAGAAATCATGCCAAAACTGTATTAAACCTAACTAAATCAAACTTTCTCCATAAGCAGGCAAATAAACTTCTAAATAATCCAAATGATAACAAAATATTTTGGTCTACTCTTAACTCATTCAAATCCAACTTCACTACTGCTTCATCCATTCCACCATTAAAATCTCCGACTGGCAATCTTGTAAGTGACCCACGAGGTAAAGCTAACCTTCTTGCAGATATTTTCTCCACCAACTCAACCTTAGATGACATAAATCAAGATGTCCCTGTACTTAATTTTAATTCACCTGAAATTCCCTCACTTAAGATCCACTGAAATTCCTCCAAATCAAACTACAGACCAATAGCTATAACTTCCACTCTTGGCAAAGTTTTTGAAATTATATTAAATAATCACATAATTATAATAAATTAATCAGTGATAGGCAATATGGTTTTAGACGATGTCGATCAACTGCAGACATTCTTTGCCTTCTTACGCATCAAATCAACCAAGCTACAGACCAACATGGTGAAACACATACAATAGCACTGGATATATCAAAGGCATTTGATAGAGTCTGGCATCAATCCTTATTGTCGAAGATGTCACACTACGGCCTTGCATCATTAGTTCCACTAATTTCTTCTTATCTTCATAACAGAAAAATACGTGTAATGGTAGATGGCCTTTATTCTCAATTTCACTCAATAAATGCTGGTGTTCCCCAGGGATCATATCAATGATCTCATATCTACCACTCATAATCCAATACATTCCTACGCAGATGACTCTACACTCCACAGTTCCTTCACATTTACCAATTCTTTCACCCAACCCGATCTTATAAATTCAAAAATAAACACTGCAATTTCTCTGAACCAGGACCTTTCTAGAATTAATGAATGGGGACAAGAGAATCTAGTTTCCTTTAATGCACAGAAAACCAAGTACATTCAATTTTCTAACCGACAGAATCTCACTGACTCCCATATATTTTTCTGTGGGGTGGAAGTGGTCATTGTCTCTTAAAAAAAAAAAAAAAAAAAAAAAGTAGACCCTTAGGGCTTGCATTACAGGGTCTTTTCCATGTCAAAAAGGCCAATTTCGCCCATTATATAGAGACATATCCTTAGCCCCCCCCCCCCTCCCACACTCACTTATGTTAATGCTTTGTAAATGTGTATTTTCTATTTAGAAAGTGAGGAAAGTCCTATTTATTAGCGAGCATTTTGTATTAATAATTGTAATTCCAATACCTCAACAATCTAGGGGTGAGTTTGGGAATGCAGGGTTTCGGGTGGGGTAAAAATAGGGGTATTGTGGACAGTGGGAATAACTCTAAAAATGTAATAAATACAATTGAAAAAACCCCAAAATTTTGAAATCTGAGCCAACTTTTGCCAAAACTTGGCTCGGATTTCAACATTTTGGAGTTTTTTAAATTTTATTTATTACATTTTTAGAGTTATTCCCATAATACCCCTATTTTTACCCCACCCAAAACCCCGCTTTCCCAAACTCTCCCCTAGATTGTTGAGGTATCGGACAATTAATAATACAAATGCTAATAAATTGGGCTTTCCTCACTTTCTAAATAGAAAATACACACTTACAAAGCATTAACATACACAAATAAAATAAATTAAACATAAAATAGCAGGAGTAGTAGTTATGCAGAATTACCTGCACAATGCTTTGTTTACGGTCGGGACATTATTTTCGTGTTATTTTTCGGTGTAATCGGGTTTTTTCAAGTGTCGATGACGAAAATCCTCCATGCGGACTATAATGAGAAAAATATGGCGAGTCTATTGGTCCCTATTTTCCCTAATAAATTGTTTCTAATAAGGGCATAAGGCGGATATAGTGTCCTTGAAGATAATCGTAAAATTTAGAATATTGAGCGGTACTTGAAAACTATGGGTAGAGGATTGGGTTTAGTAGGAAAGAATGGTAGAGATTGGAAGTTGAACCAGTAAGTTGCTGTTTGCTGATGACAGCGTTGGTGGCGGATGCTGAGGAGAAACTGCAGCGAGTAGTCAAAGAGTTGTGTGGTATGTGGGAGGAGTAAGCTGAGGGTGTATGTAAATAAAAGTAAAGTGATGGTGTGTAATAGAGGTGTTCGTAGGGTGAATCTAGATGTGCTGCTGGATGGGGAAATACTTGAATAAGTGGAATGTTTTAAATATCTAGGAGGAATGATAAGCAGGGACGCAGGTATGGAAATGGAGGTAAACAGAGTATTAAAGGAAGGAAAGTTTTCGGAGCAATGGGAAGTATGTGGAAGGTGAGAAATCTCAGGATGGATGTAGACTCCGGGCGTACGGTCGTCATTGTTTACATGGGACGATCGCCTCGGTTAACTTCGCGTCTATTTTGACGGCGATTTTTTCGGTTATTGCCCCCTGCTGGCAATATATATGATGATGACAATATGTCGTGAGGGGGGGGGGGGGGCAAATCCCCCCCTCAACATACTATTGTATCCAAATGCAGTCAAAATAGACGGGAACTTCATGGCAAGCGTCCCGACGCCGGTCCGCGTAGTGTACACAAGGCTGACGGTATGCCCGAACTCTACATTCTACCCGAAATCTCTAAATGAAAGCTAAAAGTGCAATGCACCAAGGGACAGTTGTACCAACAGTGATGTATGGGGCTGAGACATGGGCTCTGAAGGCAAAGTAGAGAAGAAAGCTGGATGTGATGGAGATGAGCTGCTTGAGGAGTATGTGTGGAGTGACTCGTAGAGACATATTAAGGAATGAAGAGATACACAAGAGTGTGGGACAGTGGGAACCCTCGTCACCCAGAGTGTACAGAAGGGTGCTGTTCCGATATGGACATGTTGAGCGAATGGAAGACGAAAGGCTTACAGAGAGAATATGTGAGTCAGATACAAGGGGAGGTAGAGGGTTAGGAAGATCTTCATTGAAGATAGAGAAATTACTATAGATCGGGCAAGAGAAGTGGTAATCAAAAGGAATGAATGGAGAATGCTTGTGAGTGATAACGCGGTCATTTAGGAGAGGGGGTCGAGCACCAGTTGGACTAGATAATAGTCCGTCAGGCACCTGGCCCGGGGAGCCGGTATATATGAAAGGTCATGCCTGGTCGCGAGGTGGGTGGGCTCGTGGTGGCAAGGCTTCACTGTGTGTCTGCCTGCTGAAACTAGAACCTCTCCAGGAGGTCTGGGAACTGGACATTTTTTGCTGGGGACCCCAAATGAGTCTGGGTCTCTTGGTCGGCAAGATCCTGTGTAGAGGAGAGAACTGTTTTTCAGATGCCTATTTACTGAGAAATATTGAACAATATCTTAAACCAAACCAAAACCTAACCTAACCTAGTATATTAGTGGACTATTTATGAATGTAAAATGTAAAAATATATTGTAACATTACGAAATGATTGAGATATATGTACAGGTCTCCCTGCTACACCTTATTATCTAGCCTTATTTAACCTTTACCTTATTACCCTGCAGCCTTCCTCACACAACGTTCGTCCTCCTCCAAAGTCTAGCAGAAACTGGCTCAACGCAAACCAGTGAACCATTATAAAGGGGTTCATATTTCAGCCTCTTTCGGTTTCCAAAAGTTGGGTTTATTTCAGCTGACGGCAAATTATATACCTTCGTACCAAATTTCTCGATACTTAACCCTTTCAAGCTCCAATACGCATTTCTGTTTTGTTTTCTGGTAATTATTAGACGATTTTATTCAGATTAGGAAGGGTATATGGAAGTCAGAGAGTTGATTGAGGTAGTCTTTACCCTTTTAATACCCACAGATCCTTCCTAAGCTGCATAAAATCGTCTAATGATAGCCAAAATATACTGCTAAAACGCGTCAGAGCTTCAAGGGGTTAATGGATAAATATGAAACTTGTATGTCTCTGTGTCATATGAATGCCAAGTTTTCGCAAATACCAACTTATTTTGCGACAAAATCTTCGTAATAGCTGAGTAACTAAGATGGGGCCATGGCAATTTACCGTCAGTTGAAAAGAAACAAACTATAGAGAGTGGAAATTACCTTTTCTTCCGAACTGAATCGAATCTTATAATTAATTCTTAAGGGAAGATGGTTCACTTTTTGGGCGATTTTTGCATGTATTCATTATTTGTCTAGTTTCCTCCCTAGACCTCCATCAAATTAATAAAAAAACATCCATTATATCCCCCTTCTAGATTTATTTGTAAATTTTTTGATAGAAAAATTTCCCCGCCGAAGGCCGGTTCTTCCAACATTACAGGCTCACTATCGTTCGCCAGGGAAAAAATCGACACCTAAATAGCACGAAAGGTCTAAATATTGACGAAGAAATGGGGCGAAAGGTCTTAAAATCGACTAACTAATGGGGCAAACATCTTAACATCTGAAAACTAATGGGGCTAAACACGAGGGAGAAAGTGATCCAGAAAAGCGGCCCATCCCCCCTTAACTTAATATTTGCACATCGGAGCTTCGTTTACGATGTTCGAGGGTTCGAATTGGGTCGCGACTTTGGTCTTGTAAGTTCTGTTCCTCTCCGTGATTTTATACATGGAGATATGACGCGCATGATTGACTTACGAGGGTAGTTTCTTCTGCAGTGGTAAACTCATCTGATTAAGGGGAGATTTCCACTTGAGGGATTATTTTCTTAACCCCTTTCTCCCTCAGGTTTAGCCCCAGTGTTTTTGAGATTTTAAGACGTTCGCCCCATTATTTTGGCGTTTTTAAGACCTTTCGTGCCATTTAGGTGTCGATTTTTTCCTGGCGAGCGATAGCGAGCCTGTAATTTAAGAGGAATCGGCCTTCGGCCGGGACATTTTTCTACCGACAAATGTACAAATTTATCTTGAAAGGGGGTCAAGGGGGTGTAATTTCAAGCTTGATGGAAGTCTAGGAAACACACTAAAAACCTCCCTTTAATCAACTGATAATTAAAGAAAATCACACTCGGGACTCATTCCTACTAACCACACTCACGACTCATTCCTACTAACCACACTCGCGACTCATTCCTACTAACCACACTCGCGACTCATTCCTACTAACCACACTCGCGACTCATTCCTACTAACCACACTCGCGACTCATTCCTACTAACCACACTCGCGACTCATTCCTACTAACCACACTCGCGACTCATTCCTACTAACCACACTCGGGACTCATTCCTACTAACCACACTCGCGACTCATTCCTACTAACCACACTCGGGACTCATTCCTACTAACCACACTCGCGACTCATTCCTACTAACCACACTCGCGACTCATTCCTACTAACCACACTCGCGACTCATTCCTACTAACCACACTCACGACTCATTCCTACTAACCACACTCGCGACTCATTCCTACTAACCACACTCGGGACTCATTCCTACTAACCACACTCGCGACTCATTCCTACTAACCACACTCGGGACTCATTCCTACTAACCACACTCGCGACTCATTCCTACTAACCACACTCGGGACTCATTCCTACTAACCACACTCGCGACTCATTCCTACTAACCACACTCGCGACTCATTCCTACTAACCACACTCGCGACTCATTCCTACTAACCACACTCACGACTCATTCCTACTAACCACACTCGCGACTCATTCCTACTAACCACACTCACGACTCATTCCTACTAACCACACTCGGGACTCATTCCTACTAACCACACTCGGGACTCATTCCTACTAACCACACTCACGACTCATTCCTACTAACCACACTCGCGACTCATTCCTACTAACCACACTCGGGACTCATTCCTACTAACCACACTCGGGACTCATTCCTACTAACCACACTCACGACTCATTCCTACTAACCACACTCGCGACTCATTCCTACTAACCACACTCGCGACTCATTCCTACTAACCACACTCGGGACTCATTCCTACTAACCACACTCGGGACTCATTCCTACTAACCACACTCGCGACTCATTCCTACTAACCACACTCGGGACTCATTCCTACTAACCACACTCGGGACTCATTCCTACTAACCACACTCACGACTCATTCCTACTAACCACACTCGCGACTCATTCCTACTAACCACACTCGCGACTCATTCCTACTAACCACACTCGCGACTCATTCCTACTAACCACACTCGCGACTCATTCCTACTAACCACACTCGCGACTCATTCCTACTAACCACACTCGGGACTCATTCCTACTAACCACACTCGCGACTCATTCCTACTAACCACACTCGCGACTCATTCCTACTAACCACACTCGGGACTCATTCCTACTAACCACACTCGCGACTCATTCCTACTAACCACACTCGCGACTCATTCCTACTAACCACACTCGGGACTCATTCCTACTAACCACACTCGGGACTCATTCCTATTAACCACACTCGGGACTCATTCCTACTAACCACACTCGCGACTCATTCCTACTAACCACACTCGCGACTCATTCCTACTAACCACACTCGCGACTCATTCCTACTAACCACACTCGGGACTCATTCCTACTAACCACACTCGCGACTCATTCCTACTAATTCTACTTCCATACATGAGATCACAACAAGGAACCAAATTTATGTGGGCAACTGTACGGTCACGCTAATAAGTTACGTCCCAGCTGTCATTACCTAGTTTGGCTTACTCTGTGCTGTATTAATGTCTGCCAGATGTTGAATAGGGTGGGTAAGTGTAGGAACATGTTTGTATATTTTACTCGATATGAAGAAATGCAGCTTAGATATTGCTGATACCAATTATTGATCAAAACATACTGGGTGCCGAGACATGACTTATTAGCGCGACTGTACATATGCTACTTTTCCTTTTCCTTACAAACGAGCAGCTATTGTAATGCCCTCGAAAATGTCCCGCACCCACAATAATACTAACCCGAGTTGACGTCAGGTATAGCGTAAAATAGTCGGAGATGGTAAGTCCAATAAACTAATCACGTGATAACACCACGAGACTATCACCTGGTTCTTAAAAATCGGACTAAGGTTGCTATACATTTAGTACGTCCGTGGTAGTACAGTGGGTTAGCGCGCGGGCCTGGTGGTGATGGTTGGGTCACTAACCAGGGTTCGAACCCCACCCAAGGCATCTCAAAACCTGTGGGTTTTTAGGGGGGTTAAATTCCCTTCAGAGGTTCGTACCCCGCGCCAGGTACCAGGAAAGGTTGATCCTAAAAGGTAGCCTGGGGATATTTCAGGAGACCATGAATTCCCTTCACACCCGGCATTTCAGCTATGTTTAAGGGGGGTGACCTGCTTTTTGTTCTGTCCTTTTCTATCTTGCTCTGGCTTGTATCTATTTGGCCCCATTCAGCCTACTGTTTTAAGACGTTTATCCCCATCCAGGTGTCAAGTTTTTACTGGTGAGCGGTAGCGAGCCAGCATATTTTTTAGTTTTGCTTGACAGCAGGCTAAATTTATACATTTTTCGATAGAAAAATTTCTCCGGCGAAGCCGGATTTCTTCATATAATGCTGGCTCGCTATCGCTCACCAGGAAGAAATCGACACCTAGATGGGGATAAACGTCTTAAAATAGTTGGCTGAATGGGGCCGAATGGATACAATCCAGAGAAAGAGAGAAAAGAACAGAAATAACAAAAAGCAGGTCACCCCCCTTAAGACCTACTTTGCCTGCTGTTCGCCATTCTTTGTGTTCCTTTTGTATGATATATCCGAGGTTCTTGTATTAAGGGGAGATGGGTCGTTTTTCTGGTCCCCTTTCTTCCTCGTGTTTAGCCCCATTTGTTTTGAGATTATATGACGTTCGGTCCATTAGTTTGGCGATTTTAACACCTTTCACCCCAATTCCTTGTCAATTTTAAGACCTTTCATGCCATTTAGGTGTCGATATTTTCCTGGCGATCGATAGCGAGCCTGAAATTTTAAGAGGAACCGGCCTTTGGCCGGGAAATTTTTCTACCGACAAATGTAGGCTACACATTTATTTTGAAGGGAGGTCTCGGGGGTGTTTTTCTAAGCTTGATGGAGGTCTAGCGAGGAAACATAAGATATAAAGGAATTAATTAATAGACCCCAAAAAACGGCCCATTTCCCCTTAACTGTTGTACTCTCTTTGGTAACAAGTCTGTGTAGTAAGGGTTAAAGTGTGAGATAAGGAACCCTAGCTACTTTAAGGGTTAAAGTGTGAGATAAGGAGCCCTAGCTATAAGGAGCCCTAGCTACTTTAAGGGTTAAAGTGTGAGATAAGGAACCCTAGCTACTTTAAGGGTTAAAGTGTGAGATAAGGAACCCTAGCTACTTTAAGGGTTAAAGTGTGAGATAAGGAGCCCTAGCTACTTTAAGGGTTAAAGTGTGAGATAAGGAACCCTAGCTACTTTAAGGGTTAAAGTGTGAGATAAGGAACCCTAGCTACTTTAAGGGTTAAAGTGTGAGATAAGGAGCCCTAGCTACTTTAAGGGTTAAAGTGTGAGATAAGGAACCCTAGCTACTTTAAGGGTTAAAAGTGTGAGATAAGGAACCCTAGCTACTTTAAGGGTTAAAGTGTGAGATAAGGAACCCTAGCTACTTTAAGGGTTAAAGTGTGAGATAAGGAACCCTAGCTACTTTAAGGGTTAAAGTGTGAGATAAGGAACCCTAGCTACTTTAAGGGTTAAAGTGTGAGATAAGGAACCCTAGCTACTTTAAGGGTTTAAAGTGTGAGATAAGGAACCCTAGCTACTTTAAGGGTTAAAGTGTGAGATAAGGAACCCTAGCTACTTTAAGGGTTAAAGTGTGAGATAAGTAACCCTAGCTACTTTAAGGGTTAAAGTGTGAGATAAGGAACCCTAGCTACTTTAACCCATTCAGTACCGGTGACGTCCTTTTCATCCTATTCTGGACACTATTAGACGATTTTATTCAGTTTATAAAGGGTCTCCAGCACTTAACAGGCTTCGAACTATCTCACTTAACCCTTTTCACTGCCACCGATCCTTCCCAAACAGCACAAAATCGTCTAGATATAGCTAGAATAAAATCTATATAAGTCAGCGGTACAGAAAGGGTTAAATCTTACCCCAGTGAATCCCTACGCCGTGATAAACGAAGCAAATAGAAAAAAATCTTCAATCTTTTAGAAACTAGGCTGATATCGAGTTCGTAAAGAAAGTGAAAAATACTCAGTTCCCTACTCTGTCTCTGTGTTCTACCTCGCATAGACGGCGCCCTTCCACCATGCTAAAGAATACAGACCTGGGTGAATCAAGGAAGAGAAACACAGTGAGCAAGGGGTGACTATAGTGTAATTGTCCTTATCCAATCCCACAAAAACAAGAAGAAGAGTTGTTGTTGTTGTTGTTCCCTAAGCTGCCTGGCCGAACAGCCCCGAAGAAGAAGAGTTGTACTTATCGGTGTTGACGTGCGAGAAACATGGATGGAGGGACGTGTGGGGAGCTGCACTCCTGTCCTGTCAGCCTGTCTTCCTCTCCTAAGGGCATGACCAAGGGCGGTACCAACTACAGCAGTGATTTCATGACCGAGTTCCCTCTTGCTATCCTCTCTGCTGAGGAAGTGGATGAAGAGTTTGCTAGACTCGAGGAACTAACCTCCTGCTGTATTATTGACCCCTCCACTCGTAGCGTTTCCGAACTTAACTATCTCCCGACGGATTTGTATACTGTCCCTAGTCCATACCCTGCCCTAAGATCTCCTAACAGACACAATGATGGCCCCCATGACGTCTTCCCTTCCCAGGCTTCCAAATTTTATCCTAACATTATTTTTCGAACCATCACTTCCTCCGCTCCCCACTACCATCATCATCAAGCCACGGATTACAGCAAACAACAGCAATGTGGTGATTTGAGGTCCCCATCAGGCAGTCTATTTAAGTCTCCCAAGCTGTGTGAGAATCAAGGTCAGTCTCTTAAGTCGTTTGATAGTCATGTTCAGTCTTCCAAGTCGTACGATAGTCTTGTTGAGTCTTCCAAGTCGTACGATAGTCATGTTCAGTCTCCCAAGTCGTTTGATAGTCATGTTCAGTCTCTCAAGTCGTTTGATAGTCATGTTCAGTCTCTCAAGTCGTTTGATAGTCATGTTCAGTCTTTCAAGTCGTTTGATAGTCATGTTCAGTCTTTCAAGTCGTTTGATAGTCATGTTCAGTCTTTCAAGTCGTTTGATAGTCATGTTCAGTCTTTCAAGTCGTTTGATAGTCATGTTCAGTCTTTCAAGTCGTTTGATAGTCGTGTTCAGTCTCCCAAGTCGTTTGATAGTCATGTTCAGTCTCCCAAGTCGTTCGATATGCTTGTTCAGTCTCCCAAGGTATGTGATAGTCTAATTCAATCTTCCAAGTCATATGATAGTCTAATTAAATCTTCAAATTCATGCGAAAGTTTAGTTCAAACTCCTAAGTTCCTTGATGGTCAAGTTCAGTCTCCTAAGTCGAACATCAGTGCAAAGTCATGTGATAATCTAGCTCAACCTATGGAGTCAAATATCAGTCTAGTTCAGTCTTCCAGTTTGAATGGCAGTCAATTACCATCCCTCCATTCACACAGCAGTCTACCTCAAATTCCCAAGTCAGCCCAATATTTCAAGATTTCAAAGCAACGACACTCTTCTTGCGATGGAATTCAAGTTGAGCCGTATTCAGATTGCACGGCATTATACCCACCGTCTCCTATACCTACTAAATGCAAAACACCTCGCTCTCGTTCCACTTCTCTCTGTGATCAGGCCACCCAACGCCAACGGAGACATAGTTTAGAAACCCCACAGCATGGCCGCCATAGCTTCCGACAGGTTACTCGAGAACGACACAAAAGCCTCGGAAATCACACTCGGAATCATTACCTCGGTCACCCACCACTCTCGGCTCATTCTGTCAAACCAGGATTGTCTTCAAAAAATGTCAGTCCTCCGTCAGTCTCCCCACGCAATGTGAGCCAACAGGTATCATCCTTTAGCATCACCACTCCGTCACAACACACCATCGGAAATCATTCATCCAATTGCTTCGTCAGCCCACACTCGACCGCTTCTCGCTTTGTAGCCTGTGTATCTCCTTCACTAAATGCCGTCATCACTGTTTCACCATGCACACAATTGGTCACTGCACCGTCTGGCTCCCCATGTTTTACTCCACCTCCATCACCCTCTTCACACCACGTCAGCCCACACCTGCCCCCCGTACACATTGTCAGCTCTGGATCGCTGCCCCCAAACTTCGTCAGCCACACATCTTCAGGTTACATCATCCCTAATTTGCCCTCACCGCATGTTGTCGGACCTCCATGGCTCTCAGGATGCCCCACAAGATACGACGAGTCCATGCATAGTGCTCGCTTTCCATGTCCCCCAGCATCCTTCGTCAGTTCTACACAATCTACACAACTAGGGCAACATGCGCCGTCCTTATCACAATGTCCTCGCTCCAGATCTACTTCGGCACACTTCGGCAGCTCCGGATCTCCTTCGGCGCACTTTGTCAGCTCTGGATCTCCTTCGGCACACTTTGACAGCTACATCACACCTTCACAAGGGACCTGCTTCTCCAAACCTTCCTATCATTGTCCGAGTTCTGCGCCTCCGTATTCCCATCTCGCCAACCCGGGACATCTCGCCTCGCGCGTAGCACACGCTGGACAAGAAATAGGACCATATTATTCAGCCTGACCATCGTAAGTCCCTACACATTGATGCATATATAGTCTATTTGTTTCCAGCTGATGATAAATTGCTATGTTACTGTCTTGGTTACTCAGCTATTAAGTAGATTTTGTAGCGAAATGTATTGTTTAATTGTGAAAACCTGGCTTTAATACAACGCAGAGTCTAGGTAGATTAATATTATTCCATTATATATCGAAAAATTAGTTGCCAAGCGTAAATAAAACCGACTATAGTACTGTACACTCAAGGTCATTAATCTAGGTCTCAAGATGGATTTTTTTTATTTTAATACCACGAATTTTCAGTGTTTGGTACTTATTACCGAAACTACCACTAATTATTTCTCAATATTTGAAGGCTATTATAGAATAAGGATGTTGCAAAGATCATATTAAAATGTGTTTCAACCTCCGGAGATACATTTTATGTGCACTATATAAAGTACTGTAAAAACAAAAACTCTCTATAACTCTCCCTATTGACAGCAGTGAAACTCTTATTAAGCCCCCTACTGTTAAAATAGATGCTGATTTCAATAAGTCATCGGGGGGGGGTGGGGTGAGGGGGGTGCAAAGACCCCCCTCAACCCATCCTGTATCCAAAGGCAAAACCAATTGTATATTTACTCTGAAAATTACTTACATCTGAGTGTTTTAAGATCGTTGGATAAAGGGAGAAGTAACATTTTCCGGGGATTGTAACTAATTTCAACTACTGTATAATGTTGAAAACTACCTAAAACCAAAAAGATAAACAATGGGAAAATTAGTGGTAGTTTCGGTTATATTTTCCAAATTAGGCTTACATTCGTTAGAGAGACGCGGAGTTAGAGGGGATATGATAGAGTTGTTCAAGTGGGTTAGTGGTATTAATAAAGGGGACATGAAAGATGTACTTAAGCTCAGTGATAGCGAAAGAACTCTAACAAATGGTTTCAAATTAGATATATTTTGTTTCACTAAAGATATAGGCAAATACTGGTTTGATTACAGAGTTATAGACATGTGGAATAGGCTTCCGAGTGCTATAGTGGGATCAAGAACGATAAAGAGCTTCAAGATAAAATCAGATTTTTATATATATATATATATATATATATGGATGTGATGGGTTGGGTGTGAGAGGGATCTGCCTTGTGTGGGCCAATCTGCTTTCTGCATACTCCCATTTGTTATGCTATGACATTAGATAAGGTTTAGGTACGATAAGATAATAAAAGTATCGTAACTAACATTTGATAATTTCAGGTGATGGCCTCCCGGTCTGTGAGCTGTGGTAAGTATGGTCAGCAGATGACCACCAGGATCCCCCTCAAGATCTTGATCTTTCTGTGCCTCCTTCAAGTGACAAGAACCTAGAGGCGCTGCATCCCTCTATGAGTTCCGGGGTGTCTTGCAGCTCTGGCAACATCGTCAATACATCTAGTGGTACCCCTTCTGTGCCACCTTCAGGTAACAAGAACCTCGGGGCGCTGCATCCCTCTAAGAGCTCCGTTTTGTTTTGCAGCTTTGGCAACACCGTCAATGCATCTAGTTGTGCCCCTTCTGTGCCTCCTTCAGATAACAAGAACCTCGAGGCGCTATGTAACCCCAAGTGTTCTGTGGTGCCCCTCACCTCTGTCACTACTATGAAGACCTTGACTGTTACATCTACAGCGCCACCTTCGAGTAACGAGAGCCTCCAGCCGGTAAATAGCTCCAAGTTCCTCGTGACACCTCCCAAATCTGACCACTCTGCGTCAACAAGTCGTCCCCCACCACTGCAGGAGTCTGTGCCATCCCAGACTCCTTACGAGGACTTGGCGGAGGTGGATAAGGACTTGACGGAGGTGGATAAGAACTTGACGGAGGTGGATGAGGACTTGATGGAGGGGGATAAGGACTTGGCGGAGGGGGATAAGGACATGGCGGAGGGGGATAAGGACATGGCGGAGGGGGATCAGGACATGGCGGAGGGGGATCAGGACTTGGCGGAGGGGGATCAGGACTTGGCGGAGGGGGATCAGGACTTGGCGGAGGGGGATCAGGACTTGGCGGAGGGGGATAAGGACTTGGCGGAGGGGGATAAGGACTTGGCGGAGGGGGATAAGGCCTTGGCGGAGGGGGATAAGGCCTTGGCGGAGGGGGATAAGGACTTGGCGGAGGGGGATAAGGACTTGGCGGAGGGGGATAAGGACTTGGCGGAGGGGGATAAGGACTTGGCGGAGGGGGATAAGGACTTGGCGGAGGGGGATAAGGACTTGGCGGAGGGGGATAAGGACTTGGCGGAGGGGGATAAGGACTTGGCGGAGGGGGATAAGGACTTGGCGGAGGGGGATAAGGACTTGGCGGAGGGGGATAAGGACTTGGCGGAGGGGGATAAGGACTTGGCGGAGGGGGATAAGGACTTGGCGGAGGGGGATAAGGACTTGGCGGAGGGGGATAAGGACTTGGCGGAGGGGGATAAGGACTTGGCGGAGGGGGATAAGGACTTGGCGGAGGGGGATAAGGACTTGGCGGAGGGGGATAAGGACTTGGCGGAGGGGGATAAGGACTTGGCGGAGGGGGATAAGGACTTGGCGGAGGGGGATAAGGACTTGGCGGAGGGGGATAAGGGCTTGGCGGAGGGGGATAAGGACTTGGCGGAGGGGGATAAGGACTTGGCGGAGGGGGATAAGGACTTGGCGGAGGGGGATAAGGACTTGGCGGAGGGGGATAAGGACTTGGCGGAGGGGGATAAGGACTTGGCGGATAAGGACTTGGCGGAGGTGGATAAAGACTTAACGGAGGTGGATAAGGACTTGACAGAGAGGTATAAGGACTTGGCGGAGGTGGATAAGGGTAACGAAGGCCATAATAAGATAGAACCCTTCAAGGTTTGGCAACAAGTCGGCTTACAAGAGACCCAAAGAGAACGAACACGTATGCCATCATCTTATAGTTCGGGGATTTACACCAGAGTCCAACAGCAACACCAGCAGCGGCAGTAGTTCTCCAGATTCGTCGCCCGAAAGATCCGTCAGTAACACCTGTGGCAGCTCCGGTGAAGGTTGTTACGTGGGGAAGTATCGATGTGAGATGTGTGGGGCGGTGCACTGTCTACAGATACAAGGTCGGTCCGCCAGCCGACCCTTTACGTCATAGATCCCGCGCCGCGCTCTTTCCTTCTCTTCCTTCTCCTTCTGTCTTTCTCTCTCGCTTAGTTCGTTCCCTCTGTCTCTCTGGAGCGCGGGACCAACGACGTCAAAGGGTCGGCTGGCGGACCGACCTTATATCTGTAGACTGTGGGGCGGTGTTCACCTTACCGCGACACCTCCTGACTCACTACACTATGGAGGGCCACACACCACAATATTTTATATGATGATATAGTGTGTAATAGTGTATTAACCCCTTCTGTACCGGCGACGTCGTTCCAACTATATTCTGGCTACTATTAGACGATTTTACTCAGTTTAAAAAGGGCCTCCAGCAACTAACCGGCTTCGAACTATCTCCCTTAACCCGTTTTACTTCCACAGATCCTTCTTAAAATGCACATAATAGTCTAAATATAGCAAGAATATCATTAAAAAGACATGGCGGTACAGAAAGGGTTAAGTGTGGAAGTATCGGGCTGTTAATGTGTATATACAGTATATTCTCATGATATTTGTCGGTTGATTTTTTTTTTAAAAGTTAACAGAATGAATATAAACACCATATGAGGAGAAGCACTTTATTGACAACGTTTCGCAGATTTTTTTTTTTTTTTTTTTGTTAGTGACCTGAAGAAACTATCTGAAACGTTGTCAATAAAGTGCTCCTCCTCATATGGTGTTTAACCCTCTCCGACATATGACGCGATTTTGAGCCGATTAGGGATACTTTAAAGCCTTTACCATCAGGGGTATTTAGAAACCTTCAGTTTAGTTACTTCAACCTCTGCAGTTGTCTTTGAGTTAGCTGTGGGCAGAAAACTAATTTTGGAGAGGTAATTATAAGAGTGAGAGAACTCTATTTCTTATTGCTAATCTGGCAACCTCTGCGTCATATGAGGCTGAAGGGGTTAATACTGTTTATATTTACTTGTCGGAGTACAGTTCTCTACCAAGTTTATATCAACAAATTAGTCACTTGGAATAGTCACATTTAACCTTTAGAAGATACGATGACGCATTTATTCTCTGTTTTCTGGCTATTACTAAGCTATTATATTCAGATTAGGAAAGGTATATGGAAGTCAGGTTTATCAGTGTCTTCACCCTTATACTTCAAATAGATCCTTCCTGAAGTGTAGTCTACTGATAGTCTAAACATAGTAGTCTAAAAATAGTCTACTGATAGCCAGAATAAACTGTCGTAATGCGTCCCAATCTTCCGAGCGTTAAGGGGGGTCACCGGCTTTTTTTGTTATCTTTCTCTCCTTTTTTCTCTTTCCCTGGCTTGTATCCATTCATCCCCACTCAGCCAACTGTTTTAAGACGTTTATCCCCATCCAGGTGTCGATTTCTTCCTGACGAGCGATAGCGAGCCAGCATTGTATGGAGAAATCCGGCTTCGCCGGAGACATTTTTCTATCGAAAAATTTACAAATTTAGCTTGCTGACAAAACAAAAATATATATATACTGGCTCGCTACCGCTCGCCAGGAAAATATTGACCCTGGATGGCGGTAAACGTCTTAAAACAGTAGGCTGAATGGGGCCGAATGGATACAAACCAAAGAGAGTTGGAGAAAAAGATATAAAAAAGCGAGATGGGCTCCCTTAAGATTGTAATATAGCATTGTAAGTACCGGTATTATATATAAACATGTACAGTTACCCACATAAGTTCTGTTCCTCTTCGTGATCTTAATATACATAGAAATATTATATACTGCACATGATTGAATTACGAGCGTGGATTCTTATGCAGTGGGTAATTAATTTGATTAGTTAACTGATAATTAATAGAAGCCACACTCGCAATTGACCACTTGCGAGTTTCAGGCTATAAGGAAGTTGGAGCCGTGGCCATCAATATTTATCAGAACTATCAGCTAAAATACGGTCATAATACATATAAAAATACAAACACGAAATTGATCATACTTTTTATACATCAGAAACTCACATTATTATTGTATTTACCTTTAGAATCTATGTTCACCACTCCAACTTCCTTATAGCCTGAAACTCGTCAATTTATTCCTGCCATTTTACTTCCACCCATAAGATCATGGCGAGGAATAGAACTTACGTGGTTAAGGGGGCCCACCTCGCTGTTTTCTCTTTATCTCCCTCTCTTTTTGGCTTGTATCCATTCGGCCTCATTCAGCATACTGTTGTACAAAGTTTACCCCCATCCAGGTGTCAATATTTTCCTGGCGAGCGGTAGCGAGCCAGCATATATATATTTTTGTTTTGACAGCAAGCTAAATTTTTACATTTTTCGATAGAAAAATTTCTCCGGCGAAGCCAGATTTCTCCATACAATGCTGGCTCGCTATCGCTAGCCAGGAAGAAATCGACACCTGGATGGGGCTAAACTTCTTAAAACATTTGGCTGAATGGGGCCGAATGGATACAAGCCAGGGAAAGAGAGAAAGATAAAAAAAAAAGCCGGTAACCCCCCTGAACTGTACACTTATGTAAATTTAGATATTTAAATTATCATATATATAAATTAGCCATAATCAATAATAGGAAGCGAGATAATGTTTTTAGATGTCCTGTACAGATATTGTTGTTATGAATTTTATAAAAGTCCATTCAATATATTTGGCTATAAAAACTTAGTAATTTCTGAGTAATTAAGATAGGGATAATTCAGTTTCTGGCCAGCTTTAAATAATACGACTATAATGTATAGGACGTTATTGTATTATGCAATAAAAACATGTTATATCATTGTGTGTTTTGATTATCCATATATTTTGTTTCTTCTATATTCCAACTACTCCCTCTCGGGAATAGGCTGAGAGCCTGTACATTCAACCGTACAGTTTGCCGCACATATTCCATTTCTCAACCATACGACCAAATCATAACTTGGCAGCGCTGCACCCACCTCCCCAACCCCCTTCCCTCATTCCACCTCCTACCAATAGTGGAAGTTAGGAGGTGGAGTGAGGGAGGGGGGTTGGGGAAGTGGGTGCAGTGATGCCAAATCACGACCCAAACGGAATAGAATATGTGCGGCAAACTGTACATACAGTACAACGGTGAAGCCCGTGAGGTCTCGCTCCAGTCTTAAGCAAGTGTCCCACTATGCCGATTTAAGTGCCGACGCTCCACGACTTAAGGAGTGGCGATACAAGGGGGAGACCTCTGCCGAGTATCGTGGGTGATCAAGGGACGGGACGCCCACGGCGGGCAGTATGGACGGGCACGCTGCCTAACGGCAACTGGACGGGGTCGAGCGGCAACCATGCAAGACCTAAGGAAGATAAATGTTGCCGCTGGGGCGGCGTCATGCGCCGTAGCGCGCAAACTGGTTGGCGACAATGATCCTGACGAGCGGCGCCTATAGGAGGTTAGGGCGGCGCCGATAGATACTACGGCGGCGATGGACAGCCACCCTGTCACACTGAACCCCTACTCAGTCACACTTGATCCCGACCGAGGCAAACCGGTCCGTCGGAGGCGACGTTTGTGTGTGTGTGTGTGAAGTGGGGGGGGGGGTATTAAGCTTGAGGTCTAGGGAGGAAACTAAAAGCACAATAAAAAGATCCATAAATTAGCAAATAAATACGCCCATCTCCCCTTAATTAAGTGGTTCTTTGAGTAATTGGTAAAACAAGGCCATCTATAGTTAACCCATTCAGTACCGGTGACGTCTTTCTCGTTATAGTCTGGCTATTAGGTTATTGTATTATGCTTATGAAGGGCCTGTGGCAATCACAAGACTTCCATTCCTCTCATTTATCTCTTAACTCCCATAGACTGTTCTTAAGCTGCATAAAATCATCTAAGTATGGCAGAACTAAGGCAAAACAGACGCCACCGCTATTGAAAGGGTTTATAGATAGTCACTCGTTGATGGGATCGGATTAAGGGGACAGTGGTGATTTTTGGGGTCTATTTATTTATATATTCATTTATTTTTTAGTTTCCTCGCTAGACCTCCATCAAGCTTAAAAAAAAAAACACCCCCGAAACCCTCTTATCAACGATGTCCCGTGCGACGTTGCCAGGTCGCAGACTCACGGTATGCCTTCCCCCTATGACGCCGCCTGGGCATTACCGGGTCGCTGCCTGACGGCGACCTACCTTATAGCGGCGTCTGGCGCAGACAGGCCGGCGCCCTTGTACCGTCTGACGCCTACTGGACGCCGCCTGACTCCGCCAGCCTACCGTCCCCGTCCCGTCCATTTACCAGCCGCCGACTCAACTCATGAGAGTTGTGCGTGTCGAACTTTTCCTGAGGCCCCTGACGACCTCTCCCGACGGCTCTCTTGAGTCGGCGCCCACCCACGTCGCGCGGCGATGTAGGCAAAGACCTGCTCCCGACCCTTAAGTCGTGGAGCGTCGGCACTTAAATCGGCATAGTGTGACACTTGCTTAAGGAGTGAGACATGTGAAGCACGTTTAGATGCAACCAGCCCCCACTATCTTGCCTTCTCTCTCTCTTAACCTCCTCAGCACTATGACGTAATTATTATCATATGCTGGAATTACCATACCTCTAGGACAGAAAGGGGTAAATGCAATCTCAATTAACCCTCTGAATAACCTAATCCTTCATATGCTATAGTCTATTCTCTGTAAGTAGGCGAGCAATCATGACCTCTATCCTCTCTAACTCAAAAAAGGCTAGAGCAAATTGGCTATACATTTTCACATCTATTCCTTGACGGACTCTCCCCAAATGGTAGACATATTAGCTCGATAACTCGAGTAATTTTTGAGTTACAGAAGTTAGAGGTAATGATTTTTCGCCTACTTACAGCGAATAGACTATAGTTCTGAGAATTGGGCTTCACTGATGTTGTAGCATTAAACAAATTGAAACTACCTAGTTGGCCAAAAAGCTATGTTTTTCTTTCTTTATACTCACTTCTGATCGGCTGTGGTAGCTATCACCTTTATTACTACCTTCTCTAGATAGCATTCTTTGTTTGCCTTTTCGATTTTTTCATTTACATCTTTATCCCTTTAAAATGTCTACAAAGCTGGTTAAGTATTTTATCGTGTGTGTCTGTGTGTGTGTGTTATATACTGTACCATGTTCCAAATTAGTGGTCCAGAAATCGTGACACCTAACCTCTGTAACTCAAAAAGGGCTATACCAATAGTAAGCCCTTTCCCTTTAGAATAGCACCGAGGGTAAAATTTATGAATTAGTTTATCATTAAAATACATTTATAGAAAACGGATAGTTGTAAACAATAATAAATTATACGGAGTACCTATTCTATTTGTTCTGTGTTTGTTATTCGCTGTATAGTTAAACTTATAATTATCATGCCCTTTCAACCTCATCAATACCTGCAAGACATATAGACTATCAATAATGGGTGATTATGTTTCCATATTATAAGATGGAAAATAAATGTTTCTACTTTGCAGCACGAGTGGTAATTATATATAATTATGACTGGTAAAATATATGAAAATATATGGAGAACAAAGCCTACACAGGCTCAGACAAGAGGTAAAATCGAAGCTTGAGGGATATGCAAAGACGTCACGTGACCGTCTCAGCTCAGTATCAACCAATCACAAGCAAAGACGACCTAAACAAACAGTGACGTCATAAATCAGAATTACCCCTTTGCAAAATTGCAATAGTATATTTTGAGAAGATTATTTCACTTTGATACCACTTGTGCGATAGCTGTATTAAATAGTATATATTTATTAGAACAAATTAATGAAAATGTGAAACGGGGTCATTATGAGGATAATTATAGAGTAAATGTAAGGAGGGTTGGCTATCCTGCTGGCGTAAGAGCAAAGCCATCTCTAGGGAAATTCCCCACGCATTTCGTAGTAGTCGCCATTCTGAAGACCTAGCGTTTGAAACCATCGTTATTTTCAAGAAGTTCATAGTTTCCAAAGTATTTTATGTTGTGTTATTTGACATGGTATGTAAATTATTCCACAATGAACGTCTGTAAATAACAGGAACCCTGGAAAAATAAACCTTCGGTATGCAGCATGGCCTTTAAATCTCGATAAGGCCAAAACTATCTATAGATGACTGGTGTACGAGCAACTTACAGTATTGCCAATGTAGCAGCTGTTATGTGATATCTCGAGGTATTTACTCTATTTTAGCATTTCGTTATTTATACTAAGCTGCATGAATTATAAGATATTTTCGATATTTTCGCTATATCTTAGTGATTCCATATAAACTGTAATGTGTTTTCCAGCTGAATATTGGCTGTTTTACTAACTAGCAACTTTGAGAAGTAATCTAGCGTAATTTGTGATGACACTTGGTAATACTGACGGCCGGGATCAGCAGCACATCAGCTGCCTGGGTGGCACTTGAAGTTGTCGGCACCTCCACATGAGGGTTACATGTTACCCTTCTTCAGACCACCAACACAACACCTCAGTAGTCAAAACCACGGATTTAGTGTGTGAGTATGGATGCTGAGTAGTTTATTATACTTAGTTTCATTTTATAATATAATAAATAAGGTAATATCCCGTAATTAGGTAATGTGAGGACGTAATAATGTCATAATAAAAGAGAACGGATCATCAGAGGTCAGCTGCAACTATCTTACCCTGCCGTCTAGGAGGTCTGCTATATAATGTGCGGTAAATGTACAGGAGACGCAACAATATAAGCTAGGTAACAAATTTCTAATGGTAGTTTTGGGTTCCTATCATCATATGCTTCATTTCTAGGCTAGGCCTATATACTTTTTATCCCCCGGGAAAAAAACAAAATCTTGGGATTTTTCATTTTGGTAATTGTTTAGTGTATGGCCTCCTCCTAAAGAAAATGGGGTCAATATACAGGAGGCGCTACAATATACTGTAGGTAGCAAAATTATAATGATAGTTTTGGGTTCCTATCATCATATGCTTCATGTCTATATACTTTTTATCCCCGGGGAAAAAAAAAAAAAATCTTGGGTTTTTTATTTTGTTCTTTGATTTTATTATATATTTTTTTTTTATTAACCTAACCAAAAAACCTAACTTAACCTAGATGTATTTGGGGGCTATTAGGTTAGGTTAGGTTAGGTTAGGTGTTTTTGGTTAGGTTAATGACCAAAACAAAAAATCCCAAGATTTATTTATTTTTTTCCCCCGGGGATAAAAAGTATATAGAAATGAAGCATATGATGATAGGAACCCAAAACTACCATTAGAATTTTGGGTTCAATGTTATTTTAATACCACAAATTTTGTTGATATATTTGAAGATAAATATTGAATCTATATGCTCTAAAGATCATAAGAAAATTTGTTTTAACCCTCGGCAAAACTTAATAAAAAAGTATGGTACTAAAATTTATTTTTCGTAACAAGGTTGTCAATACGGTACTTTCAGTCATCGATAGCTCTAAAGATCATATGAAAATGTGTTAAACCCTCATAAAAGTCTAATATAAAAGTATGGTACTAACATTTAATTTTCGTAACAAGGTTGTCAATACGGTACTTTCCCGTTATCAGTGTACAATCAATCTGAAGATTGCAGAGTAAACACCATAGACTTCATCGACTTTTTTTTTACCTTCGTATAATCGACAGCCAATTTTTTATTTTTTTATTAAGGGATTAGTACTCAACCAGCGGGGGTGTGGGGGCGGCAGCCCCCACCCATAATACTAGGTTAGGTTAGGTAAGGTTGTTAGGTTAGGCTAATGTCTTTTCAAATCACTATCGGGGAGCGAGCGTGTCTCAACATCGATTGATAGGCCAAATGGGGAAAATAGGTTTTCCCGAGATTTCTAATTAATTACAAACACTATATATTGATGCAAATTACCAATTTTGTTTATAAAAAACACTCGGAAAATTTGTGGTATTAAAATAAAAAAAATACGAATTTGGTAATTCTGCATAACTACTACTCCTGTTATTTTAGGTTTTCTTTATTTTCTTTATGTATTTTAATGCATTGCAAGTGTGTATTTTATTGTTACAAAGTGCGGAAAGCACTTTTTATTAGCATTTGCTTTGTTAATTGTAATTATTCAGATACCCCAACAATCTAGTAGTTTACTCGATTTAGTAAACTTTGAAAAGACATTAGCCTAACCTAACAACCTTACCTAACCTTACCTAGTATTATGGGTGGGGGCTGCCGCCCCCACACCCCCGCTGATTAGGTATTAAAACTATACAACATTTATGGGATAAAGTCTATGGTGTTTACTCTGCAATCTTCAGCTTTGGCTGTCGAGAACAGGAAAGTACCATTAAAAATTTACCGACTTCTTGTAGGTTAAGCTCCACTCTGATTGGCTACTAAACATCGGGGAGGAGCCTCCAAGGAGACTAGAATGTAAACAAAGTGTCCTGGACTGGCTGTACAAAAATAACTCTGATAATGTTATAGGGGAGTGAAAATCAAATTGACAAAATAAGAAAAGTAGCATTTATCCGCACATCAGTAATGTCCCCGGAGTAAGGTAAGAGCAAAAAATAATAATTCCACGAGACAGGAATCCCGTAATCGAGGAGTAGTTGTTCTGCAGAATACCCACGAATTTTGCTACCTATATTGTAGCGCCTCCTGTAGGCTATAGGCTATTGACCGAAAATGGATTTTTGAGCACAGACTAAACCAAAAGTTCACTAGGCCTACTGTATTTACATAGCTGGGCCGGTATTTATAAAAGAATTTAAAAATTTCCCTAAAAGTAATTTTAACTAAAAGAAAATCCTTAAAAGTTATTCATAAAACATTTAAAAGCAGCTTTTAGTGGAAGCGTTAAGAAAGCTGCCACAACCGCTATTAATAGGTAAGTATAGGCTTCTAATTGCATATACTAATTACTATAAAACATTAGGGTAATTATGCAATATTTTGTTATTGTGAAATCAATTATATATTGCTAAATTGAAAGGGTAATATATTTACCATACCAAAACAATTGCATACTCCGGTGTGGCAGCATCTGAGATAGTTGCCAAATTCGCAAGTTTACACAATTCGTAAAGTGGGGTAATTTCGGAAATTTTCCTAGTTTGTTTTTTACAATTTCTCCTGTCTGTAAACACATTGTAGAGATTTAACTAGGTCAAGTGATGTGTAGTGATAATGCGCCGTAATCCAGGAAGCCTCCTAAAATTATCTCCCATAATATCCTTATCCTTTTCCTAAATATTGTCCGAAGTATTCTTGAAAAGTATGGTAAAAGCGTTTCCATTGTATAATGGCAATGGCTAATTACATATTATCGCCAAAGTCCGAAGTTATGACCGCAGTCCGAAATCACCCCAGTTTACAGTAATTTGCGAAAAAATAGGGTGCAAATAGGCTACTTAAATTGGTCTCGGATGTTATGAAATAGGCATATCTTGTGACAATCGAAAGTAAAAGTAAAACTAGAGAAGCTGTTGAACAAGACATATCAAGTAATTATATTGAGGACTTAAGCTTTGAAAATGCCAGAACAATTTTTATGACGGACAAGAATGATAGAAGTAAAAGAAAACTTCAAAAACAAATATGAATCTAACCTATTGTGCGATATTTGTCAAAATGAAAATTAAAATGAAAATCAAATGCACCTGTTCAACTATGAATCATACAAAGACCTATACAAAGATCTGAGAGGTAGGGACAACTTGAGGGAAATATTTGAACAAAATGAATTAAAAAGGGTAGCAGAGATTATAAGAACAGTTCTAAAAGGGAGGGAGACTCGTTAATTTGAGAAAAGAAATATATAAGTAATATGAAAATGTTTAACAAATACAAATAACAATAAGGAAACAGCCATCGTTCATAGAACGAACTCCTGGATGGGAGAGTGCGCCAAAAACAACAACGACAATCTAATATTATATGTTAGTCCTTCTACACTCCTTTAATTTGGTCTATTTGTTAGTGTTCTTCCAACAAGTACAGTATAGGCGTTTGTCAACGAGGACGCTGGAACTATAGAGGTTGTGGGCGGAGGAGGGGATTTATCCAAGGTTAAGAGATTTAAGAACATAAGAACATAAGATTTTTTTTTTTATCTCTTCTATCTATCTATCTATTGCCTGACGCCGTGATCCCCGAAGGGGTGGCCACGAACGAACCGCCCCCATGCACCTCTGTCCCCAGTCAGTCGACGCCCCTCCCCCCAACCAGCACCGCCTTCGTTCATGTACTTCCTCACTCCATCCTTCCACCTCATATTCGGTCTACCTCTCCCCCTCTGTCCCTCCACCTCGCTCTCGTACACCCTCTTAGTCATTCTCTCGCTTTCCATACGTTCCATATGGCCGAACCATCTCAAGTTGTTCCTTTTCACACTTTCCAGCACATCTACCTCCACACCACACCTCCTTCTTACTTCCTCATTAGTCTGTCTATCTCTCCATGTAACTCCGCACGCACTCCTTAAGTAATTCATTTCCACTGCTCTCACTCTTGGTCTGAGTCTCTCAACCAACGTCCATGCTTCGCTTCCGTAAGTCAGTGTCGGGATTACCACACTGTCATGCAAGGACTTCTTCACTTCCATACTGACCACCCTATTTCTTGTTACTGCTTTTAGCGTTCCTACAACCCTCTTCCCCTGTTGTACCCTCTCCCGCACCTCTTCATCCATAGTCCCATCTTTACTCAACACACTGCCCAGATACTTAAAAGAGTTGACGATCTCCATAGCCTGACCGTTCAGCTTCACCTCACACTCTGTGACTTCACCCCTTTCGAAGACCATAACCTTGCTCTTCCCCGTATTTACCTTCAAATTCCGTTTTTCGCACACTGTTCCAAACTCATTTACCAGACCCTGCAACTCCCATTCATTATCACTCATCAGAACTGTATCATCCGCAAACAGCAGTATAGGTAGCTTCCACTCAATTCCCTCCCTTTTCAGCGATACACCAACATCCACTGCTCTTGATAGTATTTCTTTCATAACTCCATCCATATATACAGTAAACAACCACGGGGACATCACACACCCCTGTTTCAAACCAACATTCAGGTCAAAGAACTCGCTCTGCTCACTCTCCACACGTACTGCCGCCTTTGCACCCTCATACATGCTCTTCACTGCTTTCAGCAACTTGCCCTCTACTCCGTATATTCTAAGTACTTTCCACAAACCTTCTCTATCCACTCTGTCATAGGCCTTCTCCAAGTCCATAAAGGCAACATACACCTTTTGTTTCTTCTCCAGATACTTCTCCACAACACAATTCAGGGTAAAAATCTGATCTACACATCCTCTTCCCTTCCTAAAACCTCCCTGCTCGTCGCCTATCCATTTCTCCGTTCTCACTCTCACTCTCTCAATCACTACCCTACTGTATACCTTCCCTACTACGCTTAGAAGACATATTCCTCGGTGGTTACCACACACTCCTCTTTCCCCTTTGCCCTTATATAGGGGGACTATTATGCCAGTCTTCCAGTCATCGGGTGCACTCCCCTTCTCCCATGCTAGTTTGCACATTTTCCATACCCATTCTATCACTATCTCACCACCATACCTCAACATTTCCCCACACACTCCATCTGTTCCTGGTGCTTTCCCCAACTTCACTCTTTTCATGGCTTCCCACACTTCTGACCTCCTGATCCCCACCTCCTCCTCCACTACTTCTCTTCTTCTCCCTCCCATACCATATCCAGCTATGTTTGCTGGCTCTTCATTCCTTTCATTTAGCAACTCACTGAAGTACTCCCTCCATCTTTCGACTCTCTCTTGCTTCTCGGCTAGCATTCTCCCATTCTTATCTTTCACACCCTTACTGTTTCCCTTGCTACCTTCCCTAACTTTCTTGACTTCTTTCCAGAACAGTTTCTTACTCTCCCTCCATTTTACACTCAGATTCCTTCCAAATTCCTCATCTACTCTTCTCTTACTTTCCTTCACTACTCTCTTCACCACCCTCTTACTCTCCACGTACCTCGCTCGTTTCTGTCTCTCGGAATCTTCATTCCCTCTACTACCCAACCACTCTCTATATGCTTTCTTCTTTTCTTCCACAGCTATTCTTACCTCTTCTGTCCACCATGCTGTACCTTTCACTCCCCTCCCTCTTCTCCTCACTCCACACACCTCCTCACATGCTGCACAGATCTCATCCTTAAACACCTTGCTCATCTCCTCCACTTCCTCCATAACTTCCAGGTCGAACCCACCTAGTCGTCTTTCCACTGCTCTCCTGTACTCCTCCCTGATTTCCTCCTCCTGCAACCTCTCCACCCTCCTCACCATTCCACCCTCCTCTCGCCTCCCTCCCGCTCTCCTCACCCACTTCTTTTGTATCCTAACCTTAGCTACCACTACATAATGATCAGACAGACCCCCTCCAATACCCCTATACACCCTAGCATCCATCACAGATTTCTTCATTCGTTCATCCACACATACATAATCAATCAATGACTTTCGTTCCACCACTGTCTTATCCTTCATCGTCAACATCCGTTTCCACGTGTACCTGTGGATCATTCTGTGTCGGAAGAAGGTGTTGGCTATCCACAGCCTCCTCCCCACACATACGTCCACAAGTGCACTACCATTCCCATTCACCTCTGATGGTACCCCCCACCCTCCCACCACTCCCTCAACTTTCCTATCACCCACCTTACCATTCATATCCCCAATCAGAAATATTCTTTCGTTCTTGTCAAACTTCTCCAGGCACGCCTCCACATTCATCCAGAACTCCTCTTTCTTTCTTTCAAGTATATCCTCTGTCGGGGCATACACGCATACAATCACCCACGTTTGTATTCCTACTTTCATTCTCACCCACACAATCCTTGAACCCACAGACCCATACTCTCTTACACATTCCTTCCATTTGCTACTTACAAACAAACATGCACCTTCTCTCGCTGTTCCTTCACTCACTCCAGCACACACACCCATTCCACACTCCCACTCTCTCACATCTGAACCTTTCCATTTGGTCTCTGTCATTCCACATACATCCAGCCTGGCATTCACTAACACTTCCAGAACCTCTCTCTCTTTTGTGCCATCATTCATGCCACTAACATTCCACGTAGCCATTCTCAGAATGTCCGAAGGCATGTCCTTAGTCGGTCGTGGTTCGTCAACGTTGGTTCCGTCCGCATACGAGGCTGTTCGTTCGTTTTTCCTTGCTTCGATATTTTTTCCGGGTGGGGGTCGCAAGCCCACCGACCCAACCTCTTTAGTCGCCTCTTACGACACGCAGAAGGCACGTGGGGCATATTCTATTCCCTAACCCCCAGGGGAGATCTCTTATATCTCTTAACCTTGGATTTACCCATCTAAAAATAGAGAGACCGACCGCGGCAAAAAATGTAGTCAGACATATTATATACAGTATGAATCGAAATGTTTAAAGTAGGTTGATATATATGGTCGTAGGTTACTTTCTAATATAGCTTATTCGTTGGAGAAAACACAGTGGATCACCTTTGAGTAGTATGATAGGCCTATTAATCCAATTGGTCTTTTTAACATGAAAATTCCTTGGCAGGGGGTGGCGGATTTGTTATTCAACCATCTTCATCGTCCTCTAAAAGTAACTTTTAAGCGCTAAAAGTCCCCAGGAGGGCTTTTCGTTTTCGCCGGGTTTAAAAGCTACTTTTAGCTGCTAAAAGTTTTTTTACCCAACTTTTACCTTTTAAAAGTGGCCGCCATCTTTAAAAGCTACTTTTAAGCCTAAAAGTGCTTTATAAATACCGTAAATGGTAATTAACCTAACCTAACCTATCCTGGGGGCTGCCACCCCCAGACCCCCGCTGGTCTTGGGTTGAAAAGTGATAAAAAACACATAGGCCTATCTCTTACCTCATTATTCAAAGTTTTGTAGGCTATTTGGTTTAATATGCACTTCCCAGGTCATTTTAACAGTTCTATTGCTTCTATATATCATATAATACACCATAGAATACGTTTTGGTAACATTCAAGGAGACTACTGCAAGACTTCTTTTTCTTCTTACCTCTGACCGGGTATAGGCTATCCTAGTGTTTACTAGCCTATACCCCTTTGAAAGGACATTAGCCTAACCTAACAACCTTACCTAACCTAACAACCTTACCTAACCTAACCTAGTATTATAGGTGGGGCTGCTGCCCCCACACCACCGCTTTGACTTAGATTTTTGGTGTATTTGTGAAGTGGGTATTTTTCAATTTGTTGATAACGAAAATCCTCCATATAAAAATATGGCGAATCTATTGGTGCCTATTTTCCCTAATAAATTGTTTCTCATAACGTCGCACTAGTGTCCTTGAATATTATCTACGTTTTTAATAACTAGAAAAAGAGGCCTTCGATTAAACAATTAGGCCTACGTTCATTTTTTTCTTAGGATTTTTTTTTCATTAGGCCTAGGCTAGCCTAGGCTAACCAAAAAACCTAATGGGATGGATGTAGACTCCGGCCGTACGGTCGTCATGTTTACATAGGGCGATCGCCGCTTAACTTCGCGTCTAGGCCTATTTTGACGGCGATTAATTCGGTTATTTGCCCCTGCTGGCCATAGCCTATATATGATGATGACAATATGTCATGGGGGGGGGGGGGCAAAGCCCCCCCTCGACATATGTAACTTTTGTACCGTATGTGTTTAGCCTAGGTGCGATCACCACGGCCAATCTGAGGATCCGCCGTTTTATTGAGCTCGTCCTGGAATCCTTACGATTCTATACAGGCACTAGCTCAGTATCCAATGGCATTCAAAATAGACGGGAACATGATTGCAAAGGTCCGACGTCTCCCCCGCCGCAGCCATGTTTACATTTGTCGATCGCCGTGGTTAAGTTCGCTTGTATTTTGACGGTGATTTTTTCGGTAATTTGCCCCCTGCTGGCAATATATATGATGATGACAATATGTCATGGAGGGGGGCATGGTGAGGGCCTCAACATATTATTGTATCCAAAGGCAGTCAAAATAGACGGGAACATGATGACATCATGGCAAAGGTCCGACGCCACTACGCGTAGTTTAAACAAGGATGGCGGTATGCCCGCACTTAACATTCTTGCCAACCTAACCTAAATGTATTTGGGGGCTATTAGGTTAGGTTAGGTTTTTTTGGTTAGGTTAATGACCCCCCCCCCCCCCCCCATGGTATAGTAACATAGAAGGTAGACGCACCAAATTCTTGAACTCGTATACATAAAGGCTTCTAAAAAGCACTAAACAGACTTCTATTAATTATTTGTATTTTTCACGCTCATCCATGGTACCGTCATAATATAAGATATAGTTGTCGGAATAACGTTTATTATTCTATAAGCGAATATTTAGTGAAGTATTCATATACCATCGTTTGTTGACATAGGCTCCGCTATAGTGTTCTCTCTGGCCGTCAGAGGGCACCACCGTCCGTTCTTCTCCCACCATTTCGCTTTGTAGAAATCTATGTTCCCTCTAGCTGGCCATATATTTATACAAATCATCTCTCCACATGCCCTAGGCCTTCATACACCCTCACACGCCATCACTGGGTGAAAGTTGATGAGTGTCGGAGGCAAACTACGTGAATTTAAAGGAAGTTGAGCAAGGGATAAACAAGAATCTGTTTAGGCCTAGCTTTTCTCCCGACCGACTAATCGAATATCACCAACACCTTCAAAATATCTCTTCATATAAACTACACATTATATCAAATAACAATGCTAACATGTAGCTTGGGTCCTACTACAATAATATTATCGATATCAATCGACATTACTCTACATATTAGGTAATTAGGTCAACAAACATATCATCGCATTTCCGCGGTAAAATTTGAAGCGACGTCGGCTATATACTACCTCATAGCCGTATATATATTCTTCAAATGCAAAAAATAACAACTTTAGCAAATAGACTAGGGTCCTGTCACACTATATATGTATATGTTTATCTATGTCACTTTACATTTTTGGTGGAAAACGCAATATACTGATCCTGTTAGAACACCATATTTAGCTTGGGAGACGGTACAGGAGTCATTCAGTGACGTCACGGAGGCCCAAACAAGTGACTGTCGTGGTTCCAATACTACCGCCATGCGCCTACCTCCTTATGTTACAATACCTTGCCCCCCCCCCCCCCCCCCCTAAACAAAATCTCAAGATTTTTTTTTTCCCCGAGGATAACATTATATAGCAATGAAGCATATGATGAGAGGTACCCAAAACTGATATTAGAAATTTGTTACCTATGTTGTTGCGTCTTGTAAATATTGACAGCATACTGTACTTTTATAATTAGGTTTTTCCGAGGGTTAAAACACAGTTCATATGATCTTTAGAGCTGTCGATAACTGGAAGTACCGTATTGACAACCTTAGGGATGGATGTAGAGTTCGGGCGTACGGTCGTCCTTGTTTACATAGGGCGATCGCCCTTCGCCGCGGTCGCACTTACGTTCCCGTCTATTTCGACGCTATATTTTCTGCTATTTGCCCCCTGTCATTACTACATGAATACTAGGTTAGGTTAGGTTAAAATAGACGGGAACATGATGGGAAAGGTCCGACGCCACTACGCGTAATGTAAACAAAGATGGCGGTACGCCCGCTCACTACATCCTACCCCAACCTTATTACAAAAAAGACATTTTAGTACCATACTTATTTATTAGGTTTTGCCGAGGGTTAAAACAAATTTTCATATGATCTTTAGAGCATATAGATTCCATATTTATCTTCAAATATATCAAAAAAAATTGTGGTATTAAAATAAAGTTATACTCAATATCCTGCCGAGCTCAGAAAATATTAAGGAACTGACCAAAAAATGTATCTTTATTTGGTTTTTCCTATTTAGTTAGTTTTCATCATTATACAGTGGTTTTAACCCTTCCATGCACCGGAGTTCAGAGGTTTCCGTTTAATAATCAGTATTGTAGTAAAATTATCTTAACTCTTTGGCTGTGGGCTATTTAGGGCATATTCAGGCACTCCTGAATGATGAATCAAGCATCTGCATTAAATGAACTGTATTCTGCCGAAAACTAGGCGAAAATAGCTTCAAAATGAGACCAGAACGGGCCTCGTACGTGGTCTGGTTCACCCGCAGCGGTGCCATAGAAACGCGGGAAACCCGCTATTTGTTAGCACTCGCTCGCTTGGCAACACTGTTGTGAGAGACCCGCGCGAGACACAGTCTACCTCAGTGGGCCGCTCGCTGCTCTGAGGAACGAAGGTGGGCCCCTCACGCTCCCACCCACTGACACTCGATTTTTACAGTTTTTACAGGTTTTTGAAGCCTGGAAATTGCTGTAAATTGCCAGGACGTTCCAGAACGTCACCCGCAGCGAAAGGGTTAATCTCATAGCCTAAAATCTCAAAATTAGTTTTTGATTGAGCAATACAAATACTGTACTGTACAGTATTGTACATTTCTTACTACAGTACTATTATTATTATAATTATTAGAGTGGCAGTTATTGTTATGTATTTCTCTAATTTTTTGTATATTTTTCTGTTTGGATGAGCACAAATCAAATAATATTACTATACTCTGTTTCTTTCCAGCTGACGGTAAATTGAATTCCTTAGCAGGTAATTTCTCGATACTTAACCTAACAAGTGCGCATGGGGGTAATTGGAAACGTCCCCCTGTGCTGACGTATTTGAGGTGTTTCCGTCACTAAAATATTCATTGTACCATTAATAGCATTAATACTTATCCATATGCGCCTATTATGGGTTGATTATAAAGGTATTAACCTGAAACAACAATAAAACGAGTGAAAACAGCGTTTGGATGGTCAAAATCGGAGATATAGCCCGCGAGTTGTATAATGTATGGGTGAGGCAAGCTGCTTTCCCGCCATTTCCCCCAAGGCCACTGAGACACAGTCGATCGTACTCTCTCCTCTCTCTCTTGCACTCGCTTGCCATCAGTGATGACAACACCCTGCTTGCAACTCGCTAATGTTAGCACGAAAATATACCTCGGAATAAGGGAATAACAGGGAAAATAGGTGATAACTGAAGGAGAGGAGGAAAGTGGGGAAGGAGGGGAGGTAGAGGACTGAGATTTTGCATGGCCCAGGGGCCAAAAAAAAATAAAAAAATAAAAAAATAAAAATAAACAAAATATTTTTTTTTCGATGTCAAAAGTTGATTTTTTTTTTCACTCACTCTTAAGAGTCTCCCAGCAGTCCGCCAGGGGAACTCTTAAGAGTCTCCCAGCAGTTCCCGGGTTAATGGATTAACATTAATCTACTATGTCTCTGCATCATATTGAGACCAAGTTTATATAATTAGCACCATATTTCACTACAAAATCTTCAAAATAACTACAGTAGGGAGTCTTGATGGGAAATTTGCAATTTACCGTTAGTTGAAAAGAAACAGACTACAGTATAGCTATTGTTATTCAGGATTTGAATTGTACTGTATTGCTATTGTACGCCTGTCAGCAATATGAGTGGCAGCCATTGTTGTATTGTTATTTGTATCTCACTTTTCACCATATTGTTCTGGAAATAACCCTTGTGTGTGTAGGATTGTCTAGATTACATTGGATTGGCTTCTTTTCTTTTTCTTCTTCCACTCCAAAAAACAAAACAAATGTCCAGTAAAATCCTTGTAACAATGGCACACTCTGGCCCTGTCATACATGGGAGTGGATGGCATTAAAGAACTGCATCATCATACTCCTCCACTGCACTACAACACTCCAGATCAGACCTTATGGTCTGATCTTGAATAAAAAAAAAAAAAAACTGACGAGTGAGGCAGTTCTGAACAGGGCTGCCTGGAGCACCGCCATTTGGACGCGAGATCGGAACTGCAATTTGTGTGGAGCACTCGATCTATATACAGTATTTATGTACTGTTTGTATAGTAACTTGTGACTGTAGCAAGGCTCTATGAAGTATTATACAGGCCAGTAGGTGATGTTTGGCACTGCCACTACACATACCACTAACTGTTACTAGACTGGATATCGGTGCTGTTCGGCCAGGCAGCTTAGGGAACAACTAGACTGGATATTATTGCCCCACTGTATTTTTTGAGTTTTGAGGATCAGGCTGACAAACGGGAAGCTATTCAAAACCAATCCTTAAGCCAAGCCCCTTCTTTTTAGTAATTTTTGTGAAATTATGGTTCCTATTATGTCTTTAGAAGTGATAATAATAGCTAAAATAGTGCAATGTCATTAATTTTCCTGTATTACTTCTCATATTCATCCCTACAATCTATAGGGAATTAGTGAGAGGTGAGGAGTTGATCAGACATATTTCTTTTGACTCTACCCTTTCGAGAAGTGTGGTATGGGTTGAACCTCCCCACACATACGAACAATACTTGATACATGGGCACACTGTGCCCACATACAGAGCAGATTGACACAGTGACACAATGTGCCCACATTGACACAGACAGAGGGCTGGTACTACAAAACCAAACCGATAACCTCATCATCCTTAACGACATCCATCAACATACCCATATTCCTCACCAAGCCCTCTATAACCCCTCATCTCCAGACATCACCTTTTGCTCCCCAGAACTCGCCCCCACAACATCCTGGAGGGTGGTCAGAACCTTAGGCTCTGACCACCTCCCGATCATTATCACCACCAAAACCAGACTCACCCCAGCTAGCCACAAACACACATACACCAACTATAAAAGCTAACTGGGAAGCATTCACAAATGAGACAGAACAACACTTCACAACTCTAAACAGTACACCCATCACTAACATCAACAATGCTGTACACATACTCAATAAAACTATCCAAAACGCTGACAAGAACACATTCCAAGAGGTAACAGAAAAAGACACAACCCCAACTTCACACCAGAAATTCAAAACCTCATCAGACAACGCGACATACTGAAACACTCCCCAGCACCCCACACACAAGACATCACACAACAAATTCAAGCACTCAACACCCAAACTAACAACAAAATACAAGAACAACAAAAACTAAATTGGAATAACTTCCTACAAACACTTGATCACAAAACAAACCCCAAAAAACTATACAAAACACTAAACAGCATCACACTTTCCAACAGCAACACAACACAATCACATGCTGCAATCACAACAACAGACTCTACTCCTTCATGTAAACAACAAGCAAACACTCTCATCAATCACTTTTCACATGTCAGCCACCTAAAACCTCACAAAGACGACCGACGTGTCATCCGACGTAAGAGACAATTCCCCACAGACCCTGACTATACACCCTTCACCAATCACCAGACAAAGCATATCATCAACAATCTCAAGCACTCACCCGCCTGTGGCCTAGACAACATAAGCAACATACACCTCAGACACCTGGGACCACAAGGCATACAAGCACTCACTAACATATCAAACTACAGCTATTCACACAACACAATACCAGACATTTGGAAGCATGGTATCATCATCACTTTCCCCAAACCCAACAAAGACCCCACGCTACCCTCCTCGCACCGCCCCATCACACTCCTTTGCTCCCCCTCCAAAGTCATGGAACGCCTAGTATTACAACTAATTACACCTGACCTACCCCTAGCTCCAACACAACATGGCTTTAGGCCACTGCACTCCACAAACACTCTTCTCACAGACCTTACACAAAGAGCTTTCGACGGCATCAATTCAGCTAGACCACCACACAGATCACTATTAGCCACACTCGACATTAGTAAAGCCTTCGATGCCATCCCCCGCCACAACCTAACAAACAAAATCTACAACACAAACATGCACAACAACACAAAACGGTGGCTGGCCAACTTCCTAGCAGGCAGATGTGCACACGTATCTTTTGCCGGTCAGTCATCTAAAATCAGAAACTTTCCAAACGGAGTCCCACAAGGATCCGTCCTATCGCCCGCACTCTTCAATCTGTACATGCACGATATAACTACACCCAATACGCCCCAAATAAACTTAGCCTCCTATGCAGATGACATAACACTCACATGCACACACCATGACCCAAAAAGAGCAACAGATCTCCTTCAACCCTATCTCAACACACTACATGGCTGGTGCACTACAAACAGACTTAATCTAGCCCCAGCCAAATCCACCGCAACCCTGCTCACAAGTTGGACAGGAGAACACGAATACATCCCTCAACTCACCATAAACAACACACCCCTAACACATACACACACACCCAAAATCCTAGGAGTAACATATGATACTCATATGACATTCAAACAGCACACCACAAACATTAAAAAGAAACTGACACCCAGACTTAACGCCCTCAGGTCACTTGCTCACACAAAATTTGGACACAACAAAGAAACTACCACCACAGTATATAAACAATACATAAGATCAGTGATGGAATACGCAAGCCCAGCCTGGGCTTCTAACCTAGCTGAAACACATCATAAGACCTTACAGACTATTCAAAACAAAGCCCTGAAGATCATTACAGGCTGCACAGCTACTGCACCCACAGATCACCTACATCAAGAAACCAAAATCCTCAAAGTCAAAGACCATCTGGACATGAGAGGCACTCAATTCCTGGCAGCAGCCTCCACGAACCAAGACCACCCACTAAACTACATGGCAACACACCCACAGACACCAAGAAATATCAAAACAACACCCAGCACACGGTATCACACACAATTATTGTCCTCTCTCCCTCCCTGCCCACCCCGAACCAACATCCAGAAGCACATCCATACTCATATCTCTCACCGATCCATCCACTCACTCACAGACAACACACAGCTGCATGCACGACCTCCCGAAATCCATCCTCCCGAATCCTCCCTTCCTCGCGAGGACAGAGTCCACCTGGCCAGGCTGAGATGCGGACACCATCCAGCTCTCCTGAGCTATCAGAAGAGACTGGATGACTCCGTTGTCGACGCCTGCCCGGGATGTAACACAGCACCCCATACCATTAAACACATCATAGAAGACTGCATTTCACACAACCACTTACGCCAACAACACAATCTACACTCAATGAGAGCTCTGTGGGAAAGCCCGATCGTGGCCATGGCCTTTCTCAGGGACTCGGGGCTGTTCGGCCAGGCAGCTTAGGGAACAACAACAACAACAACAGAGCAAGAAGCTGTGCGGGGGTGAAGAACCCATGGAGACGGTAGATTACACCTTACTTCTGGGAAGCTGTTTTAGCAAGAGTAATATGATCTTTCCAAGAAAGGCCAGAAGAAAAAGTAACACCAAGAATTCTAAGAGAAGATGAAGGGTTGATTTGTGTATTATTGACGTACAGTATAAGGGATAGACATGTGGAAGTTCTTGACGGGTAGATAAATGGAGAAATTGGGTTTTGGAAGCATTGATAGTAACAGGATTTTCTCTACCCCAGTCGGAAATAGTTGATAGATATGAAGATAAGATATGGCATCATCATGTGAGTATTTGAGTGATTGCATGCTGGGTCGTTGTGGAAAACGAGTTGAATAGTGTAAGGTAGAGTCATCAGCATATGAATGGATAGGACTAGAGGGACAGTTGAGGAGATCATTATTGAATATTAGAAAGAGAACTGGAGACAGAACATAACCCTGAGTAACACCGGAGTTGATAGGTTGAGGAAGTGAGCGAAGTTTGCTCACAACCGCGGCTATGGAATGACCAGAAAGGAAATTAGAGTCAAAGGCACAGGTGGAGGATTAGAAACCGAAGAAGGGTAGTTTGGAGATATGAGATTTGTGCCAGACTCTTATCGAAGGCTTTCGTTATGTCTAGCGCAATAGATAAAGTCTCACTATCTCAATTAATCCTTTGGCTTCTGCATACCTTTCCTAATCTGAATAAAATGGTGTAATAGTAGCCAGAACCCGTCTAGAAGAATAAACCTTATCCAAATCCTTATTGCTCACGTAAGGGTGAAGCAGGTTGGTGGATGGACTAGCCAGCCACCACTGTTGAAAAATAGTGCAAAAAAGATATAGAGGACCTCGGGGTCCGACGGACCCCAAGTTGAATGGTCAATCCTGTAAGTCCTTGAATAAACTGGAAAGGGTTGTCCTCACGCGGGTCAGGTCCGCTTGGGGGCATTATGTGCATCGCTACCCTTATAAAGGGGAGTATGGCGTCTGGCAATAGATAGATAACTAGATAGCTAATGATTTAGTGTGTTTGGGGGAGTGTGCTAATCTTCAGCAGCGGTGAGTGCAAAGCAAAATGTAGCCAAAAGGTAGAACGTTTTTGCAGGGTGGAGAGAGAGATTAAGTTTGTCTGTCTGAATAAGTGAGTGATTTATTTAAATATAACTGTATTGTGTTATACCTACACAACATATGTCAGTACATATATGCACTTTAAAAACAGAAGTCCGGTTTACACTATCGTATTTTTCCTACCATTTTTATGGTACACTCATCCTGTGCAGATTATGAGTCCCAGTAGTACCAGTCATATCCTGATCCTAAGAGGGCAGCACTATGATAATAAACTCAACATACTGAGGAAGACGGGACAATAGACAGTAAAGGCGATGTGAAGATTTTTTTTTTTTTTAGCTTTCTCTTTTTAAAAACCATCCCTGGAACCTCCTAAGTACTGTAGGCTACTCATGTGCTAAAGGGGGGATGTTTTGTTTTTTCTGGCCCATTTTCTCCCTCATGTTTAAGCCCACTAGTTTTGAGATGTTTAAGATGTTTGCCCAATAGTTTTGAGATGTTTAAGATGTTTGCCCAATAGTTTGGCAATTTTAAGATCTTTCACCTCATATTTTTTGCCAATATTAACCCATTGGCTGCTGGAAACGTTTTGGAATGCCCTGGCAATTTACAGGCTCTTCAAGCCTGTGGAGACATTGAGGGCTGTCAGCCATATCTCGCTAGACATATGCATACGCTTCCACTAAAAGCTGCTTTTAAATGTTTTATGAATAACATTTAAGGATTTTCTTTTAGTTAAAATTACTTTTAGGAAATTTTTTAAATTATTTTATAAATACCGGCCCTGCTGAATAAAACAGAATATATTAGGCCTACAGAGACATTTGGCAAGGATCCCTAAAGTTTGGAATCCTTGCCAAATGTCTCTGTAGGCCTAATATATTCTGTTTTATTCATCATATATACTTTGTATATTGGTCAATGCACTGAATAGAATTTGAGAGTAATATGTCTGTAACATTAATGAATATAGAAATGAGTGATATTTTGATGACTTCAATCTATATATTTCGACTCACTGGATGGAAACTGATTACTATTGGGTGTAAGAGGAAGAGCAGCAGACGATGTTTTATTTTCCCTCATTGGGGTATGTGCCAGAGTATAGGCTATACAGTACAGTAAATTCAATTTCAATTCAAATTACTTTATTGTCACAATTTCATAGTACTGTCCTGTACTGTACATAAAATAATATAAATATATAACTGTAAGGGGAGGTTTTTAGTGTGTTTCCTAGACTTCCATCAAGCTTGAAATTACCCCCCCTTAACCCCCTTTCAAGATAAATTTGAAAAAAATTTGGTAGAAAATTTTTCTCGGCCAAAGGCCGGTTCTTCTTAAACTACAGGCTCGCTATCGCTCGCCAGAAAAAAATCTACACCTAAATGGCACGAAAGGTCTTAAAAGTGACATAAATGGGGCGAAAGTTCTTAAAATCGCCAAACTAATGGGGCGAACGTCTTTAAATCTCAAAAGCAATGGGGCTAAACATGAGGAAGAAAGGAGTAAATAAAAAAAATCCTCAAGTGGAAATCTCCCCTCAATAGACGCCCGACCACAATTGCTTTAAGGGGAGATAGGTCGTTTTGCTGGACCTTCTTTTCCCTTGTGTTTATCCCCATTAGTTTTGACATTATAACACTTTTGGCCCATTACATTGGCGATTTTAATATGTTTAGTTCCATTTTGTTGTCAAATTTAAGACCTATCGTGCCATTTAGGTTGCGAGCCTGTAATTATAAGAGGAACCGGCCGAAGATTTTTCTATCAAAACATTTAAAAATTTATCTTGATTTTTTTTCTTCTAAGTTTAAGGGAGGTCTAGCGAGGAAACTAAAATATAAATTAATTAATATACCAAAAAACAGCCCATCTCCCCTTAAAAAATTGCTGAAAAAAAACGGTTGTGTGACACCGGCTTAAATTAGTAGATGTCATATCAGGCCTCATTGTGTTATTTATAGCAGGATTCCATCTCTCTCTCTCACTGTCTTACTCTCTCTATTTCTCTCTCTCTGTCTCACTCTCTCTCTCTCTCTCTCAGTGCAGTCATTAATATTCAGCTTACTTATTAGGAGTTGCACACGTCATGAAGCTGCCTCTTGCATATTCATTTATCATTGTTTAACCCTTTTGGTACGTGGATGCCTTGCTTGCTCTTATCAATAGAAAGTCTTGCTGAATTGAGATTGTGAAGGATCTATGAGTGTCATACGTACATACTGTCATACATACATACTGTACATATATACATACATACAGTACATACATAATTCATCCGAATTGTGACTGTTAAATACCATTGTTATATGTCACCATATATATTGAGGTATTATATTATACTGTATATATAATGCGTACCTTTAGGCTCAACCACATACAAAAAAAAAAAAAAATGTCTGTCTGAATTAACATTTTCTCAAACAATGTCATCAAAGCGATGTAACCATCGCTTTGATGAATGTTTTTTGTCATATGAATTTGCCATGTACAGTATTAGGTAATGTAGAAATTAAACGAGAACAAATACAGCTGAATTTTGTTGATTATAAATTCAAATTCAAGGTGGAATTGACATGGGTTCTACACGGCAGAATAAACTGGTAGTTTTATGATGATATACACTGAGAGGGATAATCTACAACCCTTATCTCAAGGTCACTACCGAGTCACCTTCACCTTTTACTTGATTATGACTTGCACTCTTACTTGGAAATAAGAAAAGAAATTACAATAATTTTTTGCCGACCTTTTTTTAACCCCTTCTGTACGATGATGCCTGTTTACCTTTTATTCTGGCTCACATTAGATGTGAATATGGGGGTTGCTGAGCATAGGGGTAGGCACAGAAAGACATGGGATCAGGTACTTCTGTCTGTTCTTAAAATAAAGAACTTGACAACAAAGTCAGCCCAAAACAATGTTGCCTGAAATGCCGCCATTTAGGACGTAAGGCTGAATCTACACTCTCTGTGAACGTAACAGTCTTTAAACTTGTACTGTATGTACGTATGTACAGTTCCCTACAAATGTCCCTGAACACTTAGCCAAGGATACCCCTTTAACCCCTCCAACCCGGAAGGGCTCTTGAACGCCCATAACAACCTCGGCCCGCGCAACCCGGAAGGGCTCTTGAACGCCCATTGCTTGCGTGCGTGCTTTCGAATGCCGCGCGTACATTTTTGGTATCGTGGGACGGTAGGTGGCGCCACCAGGCGTAAACTACGCCACAGCAACAGTATCTACCCCGACGCCATCATGGACAGTACGCCAAATAGTGATTCCGCTGTGTCCGATACCATGCTTCCTACGACGCCCTTGCTAGTTCGTCGCGCCTTACCCCGACGCCATCGCCTAAATGTGTTATCTCCCGGAGGTATTGAGACGACATTGAGACTTTATGAGCGAGCTGATGCCAAGCATAATGTTGATGATGAAGTCAGTGACGACTCCAGTAATTATAAGTCGAGTGATTATGGCCATGAGAATGAGAAAGAAGAGCAATTCCTGGGATTTGCGAGAGAACATGACAGTGATGAGAGTGATGAAGGTGATGTACCAGTTGTTGAGGAAGCTGGTTTACCTAAAGACAGTGAACTTGAGAGAGTGAGTGAGTGGGAGAGTTCAAGGTCACTCACCAAATTTTGCATAAGTGACACGACTCCAAGCCCTTCCCCAGGTAAATCGCCTTTCAAGCTACATTTGTATAAGCAGAAAATACTTGAGAAGGCGGCCGCGGCAGCTAGGGAACAAGCAAAACTACTTGGTGAGGATGAGGCTGTGAGTGAGGGTCAGCGTGGTGACCCTTCTCGTCCGCCATTGTCTCCCTTATCTACCCACGCCACCCAAGATGACCCGGATGCCCCGCATTCTTCCCCATCACCCCCACCATTGCCAAGGGTTGAGGACCCCCCACTTTCGGCCTATTTGCCTCCTAGGTCCCCCGACAGGAGACATACTGCTGCCGAAAAGGGGAAAGGTAGGAAATATACCAAAAAAATTAAGAAAAGTAAGAGAGTTTTGTTCGAGGCTCCCGCGGCGTCCACCCCGGCCGGCCCCAGCCATACGTCCCCGCAACTTTCCCCACGGTCCTCCCCACCTCTCCCGCCTTCAACATGTCTTCCTGAAGAAGTCTTTGAGCTCGCATCACCAATACCTGGGCCTAGTGACAGTGAAACATTGCTTTCTGTCACTCGTCGCAGGCCAAGGAGCCCAGGACCTCGGGGGGACACAGCCTCACCTGCCACTCCTTACCCACCTCGCCCACCCGCACGCCGCCCACGCATCACTGGTTCTCCGCCAGGTTATGTGGGGCCCACTGATGATGAAGGGCACCTCTCTGAAGACTCTGGCCATGATTACATAGGTCCACCGTCAGGGCAAGATGACCACTCTGACGATGACTATATGGACATCGACGACCCTCGACCCATCCGCTTGGCCCAGCGTCGTGCTGTCCGTCGTGCTGCCCGCCGCCCTGGCCGACGCCCTCACCGCCCTAGGGCGCGCGCCTCCCGAGTTGGCCGTGGGCGTGCTGGGCCACCAGCTGGAGCTCCTCGTCAGCGTAGACAAGACCCATTCTACGTTTTTCAGTGGCAAGACGTAGTTGTTGTTGTTGTTCCCTAAGCTGCCTGGCCGAACAGCCCCGAGTCCCTGAGAAAGGCCATGGCCACGATCGGGCTTTCCCACAGAGCTCTCATTGAGTGTAGATTGTGTTGTTGGCGTAAGTGGTTGTGTGAAATGCAGTCTTCTATGATGTGTTTAATGGTATGGGGTGCTGTGTTACATCCCGGGCAGGTGTCGACAACGGAGTCATCCAGTCTCTTCTGATAGCTCAGGAGAGCTGGATGGTGTCCGCATCTCAGCCTGGCCAGGTGGACTCTGTCCTTGCGAGGAAGGGAGGATTCGGAAGGATGGATTTCGGGAGGTCGTGCATGCAGCTGCGTGTTGTCTGTGAGTGAGTGGATGGATCGGTGAGAGATATGAGTATGGATGTGCTTCTGGAAGTTGGTTCGGGGTGGGCAGGGAGGGAGAGAGGACAATAATTGTGTGTGATACCGTGTGCTGGGTGTTGTTTTGATATTTCTTGGTGTCTGTGGGTGTGTTGCCATGTAGTTTAGTGGGTGGTCTTGGTTCGTGGAGGCTGCTGCCAGGAATTGAGTGCCTCTCATGTCCAGATGGTCTTTGACTTTGAGGATTTTGGTTTCTTGATGTAGGTGATCTGTGGGTGCAGTAGCTGTGCAGCCTGTAATGATCTTCAGGGCTTTGTTTTGAATAGTCTGTAAGGTCTTATGTGTTTCAGCTAGGTTAGAAGCCCAGGCTGGGCTTGTGTATTCCATCATTGATCTTATGTATTGTTTATATACTGTGGTGGTAGTTTCTTTGTTGTGTCCAAATTTTGTGTGAGCAAGTGACCTGAGGGCGTTAAGTCTGGGTGTCAGTTTCTTTTTAATGTTTGTGGTGTGCTGTTTGAATATCATATGAGTATCATATGTTACTCCTAGGATTTTGGGTGTGTGTGTATGTGTTAGGGGTGTGTTGTTTATGGTGAGTTGAGGGATGTATTCGTGTTCTCCTGTCCAACTTGTGAGCAGGGTTGCGGTGGATTTGGCTGGGGCTAGATTAAGTCTGTTTGTAGTGCACCAGCCATGTAGTGTGTTGAGATAGGGTTGAAGGAGATCTGTTGCTCTTTTTGGGTCATGGTGTGTGCATGTGAGTGTTATGTCATCTGCATAGGAGGCTAAGTTTATTTGGGGCGTATTGGGTGTAGTTATATCGTGCATGTACAGATTGAAGAGTGCGGGCGATAGGACGGATCCTTGTGGGACTCCGTTTGGAAAGTTTCTGATTTTAGATGACTGACCGGCAAAAGATACGTGTGCACATCTGCCTGCTAGGAAGTTGGCCAGCCACCGTTTTGTGTTGTTGTGCATGTTTGTGTTGTAGATTTTGTTTGTTAGGTTGTGGCGGGGGATGGCATCGAAGGCTTTACTAATGTCGAGTGTGGCTAATAGTGATCTGTGTGGTGGTCTAGCTGAATTGATGCCGTCGAAATCTCTTTGTGTAAGGTCTGTGAGAAGAGTGTTTGTGGAGTGCAGTGGCCTAAATCCATGTTGTGTGTTGGAGCTAGGGGTAGGTCAGGTGTAATTAGTTGTAATACTAGGCGTTCCATGACTTTGGAGGGGGAGCAAAGGAGTGTGATGGGGCGGTGCGAGGAGGGTAGCGTGGGGTCTTTGTTGGGTTTGGGGAATGTGATGATGATACCATGCTTCCAAATGTCTGGTATTGTGTTGTGTGAATAGCTGTAGTTTGATATGTTAGTGAGTGCTTGTATGCCTTGTGGTCCCAGGTGTCTGAGGTGTATGTTGCTTTATGTTGTCTAGGCCACAGGCGGGTGAGTGCTTGAGATTGTTGATGATATGCTTTGTCTGGTGATTGGTGAAGGGTGTATAGTCAGGGTCTGTGGGGAATTGTCTCTTACGTCGGATGACACGTCGGTCGTCTTTGTGAGGTTTTAGGTGGCTGACATGTGAAAAGTGATTGATGAGAGTGTTTGCTTGTTGTTTACATGAAGGAGTAGAGTCTGTTGTTGTGATTGCAGCATGTGATTGTGTTGTGTTGCTGTTGGAAAGTGTGATGCTGTTTAGTGTTTTGTATAGTTTTTTGGGGTTTGTTTTGTGATCAAGTGTTTGTAGGAAGTTATTCCAATTTAGTTTTTGTTTCTTGTATTTTGTTGTTAGTTTGGGTGTTGAGTGCTTGAATTTGTTGTGTGATGTCTTGTGTGTGGGGTGCTGGGGAGTGTTTCAGTATGTCGCGTTGTCTGATGAGGTTTTGAATTTCTGGTGTGAAGTTGGGGTTGTGTCTTTTTCTGTTACCTCTTGGAATGTGTTTCTTGTCAGCGTTTTGGATAGTTTTATTGAGTATGTGTACAGCATTGTTGATGTTAGTGATGGGTGTACTGTTTAGAGTTGTGAAGTGTTGTTCTGTCTCATTTGTGAATGCTTCCCAGTTAGCTCTTTTATAATTGGTGTATGTGTGTTTGTGGCTAGCTGGGGTGAGTCTGGTTTTGGTGGTGATAATGATCGGGAGGTGGTCAGAGCCTAAGGTTCTGACCACCCTCCAGGATGTTGTGGGGGCGAGTTCTGGGGAGCAAAAGGTGATGTCTGGAGATGATGGGTTATAGAGGGCTTGGTGAGGAATATGGGTATGTTGATGGATGTCGTTAAGGATGATGAGGTTATCGGTTTGGTTTTGTAGTACCAGCCCTCTGTCTGTGTCGGGGTTGTCGACAAACCAGGCCGACGTCTTGGCGTTGAAGTCACCACCCAGGATGATGTGTGGGGTGTTTGTGATGTGTTGTAAGTGTGGTCTGTATTCATTTGGTACTGTAGGGGATGTTTGGGGAGGGATGTATGTGTTTATGATGGTTATGTTGGAGTTGTTGCCAGTGCGTATTTTAATTGACTGTATTTCTGTTGTGTTATCATTTGGGGGGAGGAGTGATTTGGTTTGTACACTGGTTACTATGTATGATATTTCTTTGTGTACCAGGGTGATGAGTCCACTGCCCCCGCCGACAGCCCGGTCTTGTCTGATGGTGGTGAAATTATGAAATGTGGGTGTTTTTTGTGTTGTGCGGAGTTTTGTTTCTTGCAAGACGTAGTTGATGAGGATGGATACAACCCTGATGTGCCAGCTTTTGATGAGGTACTGGAGGGTTCAGGCATTACCCCCAATTTTCCTGCAGGCCCCAATGCTCCACCACACAAACTATTTGAGGCCTTCTTTGATGAGGAGGTGGTAGGCTATGTTGTCAAAGAGACAAATAAGCAGCACCAATTCCAGGTCCACTTTTTGGGCAAGGTGACCAAGGGCCACATGAGGCAGTGGACCCCAGTGACTCATAAAGAGTTCATGGTGTTCCTGGCACTCACCATGCTAATGCCTCATGTCAAGAAGCATAGGTTGCCTGACTATTGGATCACCAATGATCTGATATCCACCCCTGCCTTCGGGAAATATATGTCTCGCGACCGGTACCTTGATATCCTCGCAGCGCTCCATCTTGTCACCAACCTTGACGTCCACCTCCCAGACAAGCTGTGGAAGATTAGGACGTTGTACGAGATGATGCGAGAACGCTTCACCTCCTACTTCAAGCCCTTCCGCAAGGTCGTCATTGACGAGTCTCTTGTGCTGTTCCGGGGAAAACTCAGCTTCCGGCAGTACATCCCCTCAAAAAGACATCGCTTTGGCATAAAATTCTTTGTGCTGTGCGACTGCCAAACTGGCTATGTCCTGGACTTCCTGGTCTACAGCGGGAAGGAAGGGGACTTGCTTGTGGACCCCCTCATTGGCTTTGGCGGAGCAGTGGTGCAAGCCATGATGGACCGCTACTTTCACAAGAATCACGTCCTCTACACGGACAATTATTACACGTCCCACACTCTCTCACAGTACCTGCATGAGCGCAAGACGGGGACTGTAGGCACAGTACGAGGGAAAAGGAAGGGCATGCCACCTTTCCCTCCAAAGACCAAAAAAGGTGATGTGTTCCGGAAGAAGTCGGGGCCCATTCTGGCTATCCACTGGCACGACCAGCGGAAGGTCAACCTCCTGACCACCATCCACAAGGGGGAAATGGTGGAGACTGGCAAGGTGGATCGCCGCACCCAGGCCAGGGGGACCAAGCCCGATGCTGTCCTGGACTACAACATCAACATGAGGCTGGTGGACAAGTCCGACATGCAGATAGGCTTCATTGACTGCCTGCGTACCTCGTGCAGATGGTACAAAAAGTTCTTTCTGCATATGGTGGACATGTCAGTTCTGAATGCCTACAATATACAAGCTTCGGAATGTGAACACACCCATGAAGTTCAATAGCCTGTGGAGGTTCCAAAAGCAGGTGTTGACGGAGCTCCTGGAGAAGTATGCTACGCCACAGAGGGCAGTGGCACATCCTGGGCCCGCCGTTATTGACCGCTTGCAGTGTGCTCAATACTTGATTAGGCACAGGCTTGGTTCCCTGCCTCAGAATGAATCAGGAAGAACACAGCAGAAGCGGTGCCATGTCTGCTACAACAGCAGGGTGAGGCCGAGGCCAGGTAAAAAGTCAACCATGGAGTGTGTGGAGTGCAAGGTGGCACTCTGTGCTTTAGAGTGCTTCTTTGATTACCACTCCAAGCTGGAGTTCTAATAATCATACTGAAATTGCCAAATAATGACAATATGTACACTATAATTATATATAGGCAAAAAGTGGAAGAAAACCAATTTATTGTAATACAAAAGTCATGTATTATGAAAATTGATACAAATACAATTACACCATAATAATATGTGAAAGTGACACATATGTATATACCAAGTGACATTCATATGATTAGAACCTATAGAAATAGAAATCAGTGAAAAAAGACCCAATAAATTGTATATAAAACGTTTACAAATCATATAACTAAGTGAAAGTGACACAAGACCTAATATTTGATGGCCAAAGTATAATAAATACCTGTGATAACGAATAATCAGTGCCTAATACAACAATAACCTACCTCAATTACTAATAAAATGTACGGTATCGAGTGAAAATGAGCATTATCAGTGACAGTGACACTCTCTAAAGCATATTTGTCAAAGTGAAAGTGACACAAGACCTAATATTTGATGGCCAAAGTATAATACACCTGTGATAACGAATAATCAGTGCCTAATACAACAATAACCTACCTCAATTACTAATAAAATGTACGGTATCGAGTGAAAATGAGCATTATCAGTGACAGTGACACTCTCTAAAGCATATTTGTCAAAGTGAAAGTGACACAAGACCTAATATTTGATGGCCAAAGTACCTGTGATAACGAATAATCAGTGCCTAATACAACAATAACCTACCTCAATTACTAATAAAATGTACGGTATCGAGTGAAAATGAGCATTATCAGTGACAGTGACACTCTAAAGCATATTTATCAAAGTGAAAGTGACACAAGACACAATTCTTGATGACCAAAGAATAATAAACACCTGTAATAACGAATAATCAGTGCCTAATACAACAATAACCTACCTCAATTACTAATAAAATGTACGGTATCGAGTGAAATGAGCATTATCAGTGACAGTGACACTCTAAAGCATATTTATCAAAGTGAAAGTGACACAAGACACAATACTTGATGACCAAAGAATAATAAACCCCTGTAATAACGAATAATCAGTGCCTAATACAACAATAACCTACCTCAATTACTAATAAAATGTACGGTATCGAGTGAAAATTAGCAATATCAGTGACAGTGATACACTAATAAACATATTTTATATAATTGGCCTCAAAATAACTAGAAAAATATCAAATAACCATCACATTCTCAATATCAAACACTAAATCGTCTAAGGGAGATAAATACTTTGGCGCGACGAGCGGCTAGGTGCGTCGTAGCCATGGCCGGGGCGACGCGTCCGAACGCGGGAAGAATTTGCCGCCGAAAAGCACTCGTCTTCCCGCGCTCACCATTATGCAACCAGAGGGGCTAGAGACCTCTACTCAACGCCATTCGACAGAGGAAGGTTTGTGGAACATTATTCTTTTTTATTCACAACATTACATGCCATATTCATTGACTTACAGAGTAGTTAACATAGCCCAAAGATCGTCAAAACACCCGGTACCGCAGCACAGTCGCAAGCTATAGCCCCCGGGGCTGGAGGGTTAATATTCCGCACAAAAAGGGCTTGGTTCGCGGTTACTTTATGACCATGCCCTTTCGCCCACCCTACTTATCACCTAGTGGACGATAGGACATGGTCTTAACCCTTCCCGCCCGGGCAGCATTTTAAAAGGACACTGCGGCAGATGGGCAGGAGCCCGGGTGTCCTTTTAAAATCCATAAGCTTGAAAGCCTATTCAGCTTGTTTTGAAAGCTGCATGTCCGACGTATCGGACTCGTATCGTCAACTCTTTTAAGTATCTGGGCAGTGTGTTGAGTAAAGATGGGACTATGGATGAAGAGGTGCGGGAGAGGGTACAACAGGGGAAGAGGGTTGTAGGAACGCTAAAAGCAGTAACAATAATAGGTGGTCAGTATGGAAGTGAAGAAGTCCTTGCATGACAGTGTGGTAATCCCGACACTGTCTTACGGAAGCGAAGCATGGACGTTGGTTGAGAGACTCAGACCAAGAGTGAGAGCAGTGAATGATTACTTAAGGAGTGCGTGTGGGGTTACATGGAGGGATAGACAGACTAATGAGGAAGTAAGAAGGAGGTGTGGTGTGGAGGTAGATGTGCTGGAAAGTGTGAAAAGGAACAACTTGAGATGGTTCGGCCATATGGAACGTATGGAAAGCGAGAGAATGACTAAGAGGGTGAGCGAGGTGGAGGGACAAAGGGGGAGAGGTAGACCGAATATGAGGTGGAAGGATGGAGTGAGGAACTACATGAACGAAGGCGGTGCTGGTTGGGGGGAGGGGCGTCGACTGACTGGGGACAGAGGTGCATGGGGGCGGTTCGTTCGTGGCCACCCCTTCGTGGGATCACAGCGTCAGGCAATAGATAGATAGATAGCTGTCCGACGTATGTAAACAAAGCCTGTCGGAGGCGACGCGCGCACCTCTGGAAGCAAGCAGACGTCGGAGCTTTGTTGTTGTGTGGTCTGCTAAGACAGATTCAGTCTTGAAAAGTGTGTCACATTGTTAAAATCGCGGAAAAATGCGCTCCACGGAAATTGTCATCACAACTGAACCAGTTGACTTGGAGAGCTCTACTCAATGCCAGTCTACAGATTGGAAACCACAGTACATTTAGACATGCGTGGGGATTTTCTAGCAGTTAAAATAACAAAGATACGGTAGCCTAGGCGTAGACGTTTTTCTGCCATATCGCTCGGATCTCAACAACGTCCTTAGGATAGCGAGCCCGTGCGGGAACGGTTAAAGTAACTGCGAACCATGCTCTTTTCGCACGGAATATTAAATGGGTATCCTTGGCTGTAATATATTATTTTATACTTTCCCAGTGACCCGCTGGACCAGGTTACTCAATGATGCCATAAATTACGGCGAAGTGAGAGGCAAAACAAACTAATAAATTAATGGCTTATTCGTGTCATGACTTCATAACTTATTCATAGTCTAATTGTTGTATGTTATGTTACCTAATTATGACCGTTTTGGAGTTCTAATAGCGCTAGAATTACAATGTTGGGATCTAGGATAAGACAGTCAGAGGAAGATAAGGTAATGTGTTGTAAATGTTTTGAGTATCCTTGGTGAAGAAAGATTATACTGTATAATTATGAAATGAATATGGAGTGAATTGCAGAGAATAAAAAAACAACACATGAACAGGAATTGAGAGCTCATGGCTCAAGGACTAAATGTTTATCTAATTTGACTGCAAACTTACTGATTATGCAGGGTGTGAAACGAAAGCCGAGTCCTTTATTTGAAGTCCTTATTAATGCCTATGTAAAGATAATATTGTGGTTTATAGTTCAAATTCTGGGCTTGGAAGTGATATAATGACCAAGACAATGCTATTTCATGTTAATTTTCTTGTATGCCTTCTCATATTCATTCGTCTTTAAAACAAACTTGCTGCGGTTTGACACACTGTGATTATGTATTATATTCTTCCAGACAATGCCAGCGGAGAGAAAAACAAGCGGGGAGCCAAGTAGAGGGGCGACCGGTGAAACAAGTAGAGTGACGAGCGGCGAGGAGAGTGGTAAAAAGGTGATCAAACTGAACAGCGGCGAGGGGAGAGACCCTGGTGTTACCAGCCATGACGAGACCCCCTCTACCAATGGCCACCACTCGGAAGCCCTGGACAGAACACACAGAGAGATGAACGGAGCCACTTCACATCATCTGTCCCAAGACCCCACACCTCGTAAGTTTAAATAGACTTCTTGTCACATTAACCCATCGCGTTCGACTTGTGGACCAACAGCCATTACTATACAAAATTGCCTTGCTATTGGCACTGTCTTGGTATGGCACTGCCGAGGCTGGTGGGACGCGGATAGGTGCCACAGGGAACTCTACTAGCCTTACCTGGGCTCTGTTTGGTGACATGCCAGAGTCAGCCACAGTGTTACATGGTGGGGCAGTGTTGTGGCAGGATTTTGTTGTTCTAAATTCCAAGTTGTGTAATGTATAGTAGAGAGTTGTTGTAGCACTGTTGAGGCTGGTGTGGTTTGCAGATGCAGGTGCTGCAGTTGGACTTACTGGAGTCTTGCTGTGGCACGGTTAGCTACTATGCCAATATCAGCCAAAGTGATGACATGATGGGGCGGTGTTGTGAAGGGACTTTATTGTATTATATTCCAACTGCGAAAAGGAACCACATCTGAGCCATAACAATGTATATACTGTAATGGTAAAAGATATTAAAATGTTGTGTGTATGTATGTTTGAACCTTCCCGCCACCCCTGAACCAGCTGGAATATCGTATTTTCATAATTTTGGCACGCTTATAAATACGTGGCCGGACATTTGGCCGAACGGACATTTGGCCGAACGGACATTTGGCCGAACGGTTAGGTTAGGTTAGGTTAGGGTCTGTCAGCCAAATGTCAGTTCGGCCAAATGTCCGTCGGCAATCCGTCCGGGAGCCTATAAATAAAGTATGCAAAGTGTTATATGTATATCCCGAGGCAGTACTTTCTTACAGTTTCTTACAGTAGATCCTCTGGAAAAAGGCAAACTAGGCCTGTGTATCCAGCTCAGTACCAGTACTTGCACTGCTGCGGTCGTTCACGGTGTTGGCGGCGGCGGTGACAGACGCAACATTTTTACTATTCTGTATTTTTGCTTTATAATCAAACTTCAAATCTTGTCTTCCCCATGCTTTATCAAGATTACTTTCAAACTCCCTTATTGATTCGGAATCGACTACATACTGGGGCAGTGCGTTCCACTCATTTACCACTCTATCACAAAATGAGTTCTTTGCCTTCTCAAGCCTATTTCTTTTTTTGTAAATTTTCTTTGAGTGTCCTCTCGTTCTTGTTCCCTCCCGCATCATGAAGATACCTTCACACACATCCTCATCATACTTTCCTGACACTATCTTAAAAGTCTCTATCATATCCCCTCTCTTTCTCCTATATGCCAGTGTCGGAAGCCCCAGTGTCCTCAACCTCTGCTCATAGCCCGCATTCTTCAACGTTGGTACTAGCTTGCTAGCTCTCCTCTGCACTTTCTCCACTGCGTCTATATCCTTTACCATATATGGAGCCCACACCTGGTTTGCATATTCCAGGTGCGGCCTAACCAGCGCTGTATAGAGATTCCTGAAGATTTCTTCGTCAAGTGACACAAATGTCCTCCTTATCAGCCCTACAGTTCTATTGGCTTTGTTTATCTTTTCCGCTAAATGTTCTGAGAAATTTAACTTATTGTCTATCACTACTCCTATATCCTTTTCTGCATTCACTTCCTCCATTGCTTCATACATACTGTATCCTACCTTGTCTATCTTGCTTGTCCCAATCCGCAGGTACAGTAGGGTCTCACATAAAACGAGTTTATGGTCGATAAACGAGGGCGTTTTATGCGATTTCGTTTTATGTGAACACAGCATTTTGGTGGCCCAATATCGTCAATGTTCACTGGAAGCGTAAATTTCCTTCAGGAGCGTACGATATTTTGTACGATATTTCGGCGTTTTATATGAAAGCGTACGATATTTTGTACGTTTTGTACGATATTTCGGCGCTCTATATGAAAACTCCTCGGATTTGCCCCACTTTGGCGGCGGACTCGTTTTATGTGATCACATTCGTTCTGATCGAAAATTAAATATTAATATTTTAGGTCGGTCGTTTTAATCGAGACTCGTTTTATGCGAACACGTTTTATGCGGGACCCTACTGTACTTGCATTTTTTGGATGAAAAGGCATTAACCAATGCTCTGACCATCCCTTCATGCCCTCCACATCTCCTTGAAGCAAACCCACATCTTCCTTACTCCTCACTCTTCTATACAGCTTAGTGTCATCCGCATACAGGTATACCTCACTTCCATTAGTTATAACTTCAGGTAAGTCGTTGATAAATATAACGAACAGTAGTGGTCCCAACACAGATCCCTGAGGAACCCCACTTGTAATTTCCCTCCACCCCGAGCCTTTTCCGTTCACCAGCACCCTCTGTCTCCGATCTTTCAAGAAGGCTTCTATCCATTTCACACATTTCTCCCCTATATTATAGCTTCTAACTTTCTCTATTAACCTTTTATGTGGGACCTTATCGAAGGCCTTCATAAAATCACAATATACTAAGTCTATTACATCACCATCCTCTAGAATTTGCATCCAATCATCTACCACTTTAATTAGCTGTAGTACCGTCGACCTCCCCGGCAAGAATCCGAACTGTCTCCCACTGAAAAGTTGGTTTGATTTCATATGCTCCATTATTCCTTCTCTAATTACCGTTTCCATTAGTTTACACGCAACACTTGTCAAACTAACTGGTCTATAATTTCCTGGGTCATTTCTCTTTCCCTTCTTAAATATAGCTGTTATGTTCGCCTCTCTCCAGTCCATCGGGATTTGTCCTGTATTAAACGATACCTCAAATAACATTTTCAATGGCTCTACTAACATCTCACCTCCTTCCTTTATGATTCTTGGGTGTATCCCATCCGGTCCCGGGGACTTACTTCTGTTCATTTTTTCTATAGCCCTTCTTATTCTAGCATGGGAAAACTCTTATTAGTTCTAGTGCTGGTGCCTGTTTGATGGGAATATTTGGCACTGCATCATCCGACTCTACTGTTAGTACCCCCCCAAAGTATTTCCCCAGCACCTCTGCTTTCTCCTAATCCGTCTCCGCTCTACTCCCATCATCCAACCCCCCTACCAGCTCCGGGATCCCTACTCTTCTCGTTAACTTTTCCTGAATGTACTTCCAGAATATTTTTGGATTATCCTTCACGTTTCTTGCAATCTCTCTCTCCCTTTCCTTTACCCCCCTCCTTGTCTCCCACCTTATTTTATTGTTTATCTGTCTACGTTCCAAATCCACTACTTTAGCTTCTATACTAGACCCCCTGTTCTTTTTTAACACTTTTAATCTATCCCACAATCGTTTCTTTCTTCTTATCAAAGTCCACAGCTTTCTTTTCATTGGTAATTCTGGGTTCGTTCTTTTCCTCAATTTTGTTTTATCCTTATATTCCCTTACTGGTACACATTTGGATATAACATCCTCCAGTTTGACTCTAAACTTCCTCCACATTCCTTCAGCGTCTTCACCGTTCAAGTATTCCCCCCAGTCAATGTCCAGACACCTTCTCAGCAGCTCATAATCTGCTCTGTCATACATGTATATTTTTTTATTGCTTCTATCATCCCTCTCTGTTTTAATATTGCAACTAAAACTTATACAGGCATGGTCACTACGACCTATAGGCCTATCCACATTATGTTCCACTATATCCTCCTCATTGCTAAAAATTAAATCACGTACACTCCCCTGCTTCCCATCTCTATATCTTGTCATCTCTGTAATATGTTGCGTTAAAAAACAATCTCTTACTTTCTCTGTAAACTTGTTTTCCAGGCTACACTGTCCCGCTGGAGTAGTACAATTTGCCCAGTTGATCCTTGGCAAATTGAAATCGCCAATTAAAATCTTATATTTGTTCTCTCTATCATCTATTTCCTCTATTGCTTTCAGTAGGTTATCATCCTCTTCCCTACTATTATTTGGGCTTCTGTATATAGAGGCAATTAGAATTGACCCTCTTGTACATTTTACTTCAATACACAAATACTCACAATACTGCTGTCTCATATCCACCTCATTTACCTTGAGCTCTTTTCTTACATAAATAAACAGTCCTCTTCCAACCTCTGCTCTAATAGCATTCCTCTCGTACAACTCAAAACCCTCCAAACTATACTCCACCAGTTCCCTTTCAATTCTAGCATTTTTTGGTCTTACTTCTTGTAAGGCTATGACATCAGGTTTTTCCTCTTCATCCTGCAACCTACATATTAGTTCTCTTTTCTTATCCTGTGTAAACACATCAACATTACTAAACATAATCCTTAATCTTTCTACCATTCCTTCAGCAGCTACATCATCCCGCTCCTCCTGTCTGTGCCCTACTCCCCCCCTCACACTACTGGTACTGGGTCTGCAGCTTCTGTCTCTCTCCGAGATGCTTCCACCCTGCTCTCCACCTCTGCCACAACTTCTGTCACATTCTTTTCCCTCCCTGCTCTCCTTTTCCCTTCTATTCTTATAAACCACTTCCTCAATTTCCCGTCCCTCACTCTCCAGAAAAACTTCTTCTTATCCTCCTCACCCAACTTTCCATTTTCCTCATCAGCCTTTTCCTGTAGTTCCTTTATTTGTTTTCTTTGTTCTATACTCAAATCCTTCTTTAATCTTATATGTTTCAGTTCTTCATTTGCGTTTACCTTACCTTTGGATACCTTTGGATGTGTTCGCCGCTCTTCTAGCGGCACCAAGGAGCGCGACGCCCCTCGTTATGGGTGGTGATTTGGTGCAGTAGACTGTTTGAAGCGACAGCTCGCTCCCTTGCGAGGATGGGCTCGTCTGGCACTTTTTGCAGTTCGACATCTAGGGCTCTCTTGAAGTTGTCTAACGAGATGTCCCTCATGTCTCTTACTCGCCGTGGGAGTTTGTTGAAGAGACGTGGGCCTCTGTGTGATAACCAGCCCTCTCGCAGAGAGCCCATAGCACCCCTGTTATTCATCTGGGGGATTTCGCATTCCCAGCCTCTCCTATCACTGAATTTCATGACTATCGGAGTATGTAGGTTTGGTACTAAACCCTCTGCGATTTTCCACGTGTATATTATTAGGTAACGTTCTCTTCTACGTTCCAGTGAGTTAGTCTCCAACTAAAATTTGTCACTGTCTCTACCACTGCCCTGGTTTTAAACTGTACCCTTATAGGTCTCATCTCCCCCCTTCTATATCTACCTATCCTACTGACTTCCTCCACCTGCCCATCCCATCCACATCAACAGCTTTCATGACCTCCTTCACTTTCTCCATATCTCTCACTTTTCTCACTCCATTATCATTCATATGAGCCTTTATATCTCCATGCATGATTATACCTCTATCCCTGTCCATGGCCTCCCTCACGACACTCTCCTTGTTCTTCATGACACCTACGACTGCACTCTCAAAACTTTTTTTGTCTTATTCATTTCCTCCTTTTGTTCTTTCACAATTTCCTCCAAATCCTTAACTTTCTGTTCACCTACCACCGTCCATGCAGTCGACTCCTTCACTTCCTTGAATCGTCCTTCGTATTCCATCAGCTGCTCCTTTAATGCCACATTCTCTGCTCCCAATTCCTCTACCCTTTTTAATACCATCTCTAGGTTCTTATTAGCTTCCGAAATAGGCCCACATTCGCTTCCTTCACTAAGCCTAGGCCTATTTCCTGGCCCCCCCCCCCGACGCACCACATAGTTCGCACAATACCTTGATTTTCTCACCAATGACCCCCTTCCATTTCTCCGTTTCACTCTTCCACTTTTCCAGATCCTTCACAACATTAATAATCTCTTCGACCTTCCTATCTGTACTCCTAAACCCACGAAATCGCTCTAACCTTTCTTCCGACTCCGAGATTCCCGCCGTTCCATCCGCCATGTTTGTTTACAATCACTACACTCCAGCTGACCCTTGTTAAACTACTCGTTTTACAATATAAGTTATTATATAACTCACCCCTCCACCACACCAATTTTTCCCCCTAGCACTTCACCAGTCCTTCCTCTCCTCGCTCGCTCAGTATGTTCTCGATATTCCGTTATATTTAATCTTGCACATGATAATATGTCGGAGCTCAAAAACTACGTCCACCTTCCACCACCGCCTGACCGTACTTGTTACTATCTTGTGAAGTGTGAAGGCTAGAACACTTTAGACAAAGTGGTTCAGTTTTTAGGTGAAATTTGTGAGCCAGTTATGACGGCCGCTACCCTGAAATCTAGTGAGAGCTGGAGTTATGGGATGTTTGGATATACATAGGCCTATTAAATTGTAAAACTTGCAAAATAAACAAACCAAAACTGGGACGACACAAGATAAATGCAATTTAATGGCCTAACCTAGGTTATGTACATATCAGAGGTAGTGTGTATGTATGTATGTATGTACTATATACTCAGGCCCAATCCCCACTTTTCCTTTGGGGGGGGGGGGGTACTCAAGACAGAGCCCGAATAGGGATAACATAACAGAAAACAATGAACACACAAAAACAAAATACAAATTCACACACATTTAGGTCATCCAGGAGAAGACCCAGAGACCAGGGTCACCAAGGTCCCTCCAGCACTCCCCTGGCCCCCGACTATCTGGAGAGGTTCCGATCTCAGCAGGTAGATATGCAGCGAAGTCGAAACCACAAGCCCACCCACCACACTTCCAGGCGCATCCTTCATATAAACCGTCTCCCTGGGCCAGGCGCCTGATGGACTATTATCTAGTCCAACTTGCGCCCGACCCCTTCCCCCAAATGACCACATGTTCACTCATCTATTCACAAGTATTCTCCATTCATTCCTGTTTATTACTACTCCCTTTGCCTGATCTATAGTCATTCCTCTATCATCCAAAGCTTGTCTTACACAGTCTCTCCATCTCAATGGGGGTCTTCCTTCCCCTCTATCTCCCCTTGTATCTGACTCATATATTCTCTTTGTAAGCCTTTCATCTTTCATTCATTCAACATGACCATACCAGCTCAGCACCCTTCTGTCCACTCTGGCCGACAAATGTTCCTGCTGGCCCACTCTCGTACGTATCTCTTCATTCCTCAATCTGTCTCTACGAGTAACTCCACACATACTCCTCAAGCAGCTCATCTCCATCACATCCAGCTTTCTTCTCTCCTTTTCCTTCAGAGCCCATGTCTCAGCCCCATACATCACTGTTGGCACAACGATTCCTTGATACATTGCACTTTTTACTTTCATTCCGAGATTTCTCACTTTCCACATACTTCCCATGCTCCGAAAACCTTCCTCACTCACTGTTATTTTGCGATGGGTGAAGACTAGAACATTGTACATCAACTTTCCATCTCTAGTTCTTCAGAAGCTTTCTTGTTGGTGAAAACAAATATGAATCTAGGCAAAAACCTCTCCAACAATTTTATTTCCTCATCTTTCCCTCCTCTTTTCAACTCTGACGGCACCACTGTCACATCTTCTTCTGACGAAGTTTTAACTCTTTGCTCAAACTTTCGCCAAATCTCCATGGATGATTCCGGCGCTATTCCTCCCTCTGTACTTTCTGCCTTCTCTGGGCTTAATACTAAGAATGCGTACGGATAGGATTTTGTATTATCCTTTTATAAAAGTGGTAGTTACAGTAACTCCTTGGCTCCGGTCAAGAAATCACGCCTCCAGTCACCCCAACATGTCTTATACACCTCTTTTTATACCTGCTGTATCTCTGTAAATATTGCATGTTGAATATTTAATCATATATCATGATCACGTACCATCATTCAACTTGAGTAGAATATTTAATCATATATCATGATCACGTACCATCATTCAACTTGAGAATGGTGTGAGCCACGCGAGAGTGATAAACAAATTTTCAGTCTGACCTACTGCTTGAGCGTACATGCATGTGCTGATGAGTTCGTTCCATACGACTAAAACTCACTGTGTGTGTGTGTGTATGTGTGTGCGTTGTGAGTATCTATGCCGGGGGTTAGGCAAGACGTACTCACTCACTATCTCACACTGATAAAAGTAGGCAGTTCACTGACGCGTGTTGTGTGATAGGGGGAGATGGTTGGGGGTGCATGTCCCAATACAATACCGTATATTATTTATTTCCCAGTGATGGCTTAATTTGGGATAGATATAGAAGTTACATTAAAGTATTTAAATATAGTGGTGTATATATCAAATCCAATGCAATATATTATGTCTTTAATTTCTCAGCGATGCCTTGGTTTGGGATGGATATAGGGACCCTGACTAAACTGGTATACTTTGAATCCAATGCAATATATTATGTCTTTGATTTCTCAGCGATGCCTTGGTTTGGGATGGACATTGGAGGTACCCTGACTAAACTGGTATACTTTGAACCCACTGATCTAAGTGAGGCGGAGGAGGAGAGCGAGGTGGAGACCATAAAGAACATCCGCCGGTACCTCAAGAGCAACTCCGCTTATGGTGAGACGGGACACAGAGATGCTCACTTGCAGGTGGGAATGTGTTGTTACCTTTTTAGTCTGTTTTGGTCTTTAAGGTTTAACCCTATTCGGTGCAGGGCTGGTCTTTTTGTATCCTCCCTTTTTATACTCCATTATATTGGAGAATTTAAGACGTTTCACCTCATTAGTTTGGCGATAATAAGACGCTTCAACCCAATAAGGTGTCGATATTTCCTGGGCGAGCGATTGCGAGCCTGCAATTTGGGAGAAACCGGCCTTCGGCTGGGACATTTTTCTACCGAAAAATGTACATATTTAGCTTGAAGGGGGTCTGGGGGGAAGTTATCTTTAGTTTGAAGGGGGTCTGGAGAAGCGTTGTTTTTCATGTCTAGGGGGAAAACTAAAAATACATTGTTCGAAAATTACAAAAACAATTCAAACCCTCAATAATAATTAAACAAAATAATATAACCCCCAAGATGTTGCACCTGATAGTGTTAACTCCTAAAGTACCCTTGTCCTAAATTGTCCAGTTCTTAATTGGCATTTTTTTTTTTTTTTTTTTTTTTTTCTATGTGATTGAGGGAGGCAAAAGGCATAACTGCCTATAGCGAGTGCCTCCCCCATAGTTGAAAGAGTGACAGGGCCAAAATCAAGGGACGTTCGAGCCAAAATGCCTGGACACACGGAGTTTGAAGCAATTTAAGTCATAGGAAGAGGGAAAGACCGATTCTGGGAGAGAGTTCCAGAGCTCAGATGTTGAGTAGAAGAAAGTTTGAGAGTAACGTTTCACTCTTGGGTTGGAGAGTTGCACAGAGTAGGGGTGGGATTGAGTTGCAAGACGGGTACCACGTGCCCTACGTAAAGGAGGTGGTATGCACTGGGATAGCTCTGAGGAACACTGATTATTATAGTAGCGATAGAATAGCGAGAGAGATGCAACATCGCGGCGGAGAGAGAGAGATTGCAGAGAGTTGGTGAGTGGACGGGAGTTAATGATACGAAAGGCCTTCCTTTCAACTTTGTCTAGGAGAGTGGTGTGAGAGGAACCTCCCCACACATGTGAACAATACTCAATACAAGGGCGCACTATGCCCCTGTACAGAGCAAGAAGCTGTGCAGGGGAAAAGAACCCCCTAAGGCGGTTGAGCACACCCAGCTTCTGGGAGGCTGCCTTAGCAAGACTGGTAATATGGTCCTTCCAAATGAGAGCAGAAGAAAAAGAGACACCAAGAATATTGAGAGAAGATGAAGGGTCAATTTTTGTATTGTTGAAGAATAAGGGATAGTCCGCTGGGAGATCCTGACGGGTAGATAGATGGAGAAATTGGGTTTTGGAAGCATTAAAGTTAACAAGGTTTTCTCTGCCCCAATTGGAAATAGTATTTAGATCAGAATTTAAGAGTTCTATGGCTTCATTACGTTTGTCGTTGAGGGATTGCTGGCTGGGGCGTTCTGAAAAACTAATGGAGTAGTGTAAGGTTGAGTCGTCTGCGTATGAATGGATGGGAATTAAGGTACAGTTAAGGAGATCATTTATAAAAATTAGAAATAGAATAGGAGATAGGACAGAGCCCTGAGGAACACCGGAGTTTATAGGGTGAGGAAGTGAACAATGGCCGTCCACAACCGCAGCTATGGAACGGCCGGAAAGGAAATTAGAGACAAAGGCACAGATGGAGGGATAGAAACCGAAGGAGGGTAGTTTAGAAATTAAAGATTTATGCCAGACTCTATCGAAGGCTTTCGATATGTCTAGTGCAATAGAAAAAGTCTCACCGAAGTCCCGAAAGGAGGATGACCAAGAGTTAGTAAGATATGAAAGAAGATCACCAGTAGAGCGACCCTTAAGGAAGCCATACTGGCGATCTGAGAGCAGATTATGAGAAGAGAAATGCTTAAGAAATTTGGAAGCAAGAATAGTTTCAAAAACTTTAGAAAGACAAGAGATAAGAGTAATTGGACGATAGTTGGAGGGTTGAGAGCGGTCACCCTTCTTTGGGACAGGTTGAATGTGAGCAAACTTCCAGCATGAAGGGAAGACGTTAGAGGATAGACAGAGACGAAAGAGTTTGCCTAGGCAGGGAGTCAGCACGGAAGCACAGTTTTTGAGAACAACAGGAGGAACACCGTCCGGACCGTACGCCTTATTAGTGTTAAGCCCAGAGAGGGTAGAAAGTACATCATTAGAAGAGATTAGGATATTAGGCATAAGTAAGAGAGAGGAGGGCGGAGAGGGAGGAATAGCACCGGAATCATCCAAGGTGGAGTTTCTAGCAAAAGTTTGAGCGAAGAGTTTAGCTTTGTCAGAGGAAGAAGTGATGGTTGTGCCATCAGAGTGGGAAAAGGGAGGGAAAGACGAGGAAGAGAAATTGTTGGAGATGTTTTTGGCTAGATGCCAGAAAGCTTGGGAAGAGCTAGAGTTGTTGTTGTTGTTGTTGTTCCCCAGGCTGCCTGGCCGAACAGCCCCAAGGTCCCGAGCAAGGCCAAGGCCATAGAGCGCCCCCACAAAACCCTCCCTGCTTACCACTAACAAAACCCAGGTGACCGAAGCCACTCTAAGGCAGGGAGCTGAGGAGGGCGCGGAAACGCCCGGGAAACCAAAGCCCCACCCAAGGTCCTGTGCCCCTCAGCAATTATGAAGGGAAAGTTGAGGGGCAAGGGAAAAATGTGACGCTTTGGCTCCCAATCTGCCAACTTTTAGGTTGGCAGGAAGGAGGTCGATCCACGGAAAAGACGCCGTCACTTGAGATCTAGAAGATATATAAGTAAAAGGAACAGTCAGAGTAAGCTATGGGTATGGCAGAGATCGCTCAGCTCTCACCCTGATAGACCAGCCCATCACCACATGACTAGAACCCAATCCTCTCAGCATCAGCTAGGATAGGCCCTAGAAAGCCGCCTTTGGCGGGGGGATAGCTCCCCTACTTCAACTCCTTTCAGAGTTGGGCAACCGCCCAATAGTTGGATAGTTCAGTGCATTTATTATTGATGAAAGAGTGTTTGGCAAGTCGAAGAACAGATTTGGCTTGATTCCGGGCAGAAACATATGAAGAATGAGAGTCTTGAGTTTTAAGGCGTCGGTACCGTTTGAATGCTTCCTCCTTATTGCGGACAGCAGTAGAACAGGCGTGAGTAAACCAAGATTTTTTAGCATTAGACTGAGAGAAAGAGAATGGAATGTATGCTTCCATGCCCGATAGGATTACCTCGGTAATGCGTTCAGCACTCTCCGAGGGTCCTCGGCCATGGAAGCAGAAATCATTCCATGGGAAATCAAAGAAGTACTGCCGAAGAGACTCCCAGTCGGCAGCGCCAAAGTGCCACAAGCGCCGCCGGCTAGGAGGATCGGGTGGCTGTACTGGAGAGATAGGACAGGTGACAGAGATAAGTTTATGGTCGGAGGAGCCCAAAGGAGAGAAAAGATCGACAGTATAAGAAGAAGGGTTAGAAGTTAGAAACAGGTCAAGAATGTTGGGCCGATCTCCGATGCGATCCGGGATACGGGTGGGTTGCTGAACATGGCCGCTTACAGAGATAGCTTTTGCAGAGCTACTTTCTATTATGCTACGTTAGTTATATGTTCGACTGGATAAAGCTGGTATCACACAAGCACTTTTTCCCTCAACATTTATCCTCAACACTGGTCTGGCAGCTTATGAGGTCAACATTTTAAGTATTTTGGTCACCTAAGTTCATCAAGCATTGCTTTAGTTTCCGATACCAGTTCAAACTAGTCCAGAAAAATGTTAATCAGCAAATGTTAACTATAAAAGCTCTTGTGTGATACCGGCTTAAGACTCGTCAGCATTGGTCGGCAACCCATGTACTGTAGGGAAGACAGCCTTATAAAAATCCAGGTGAATGAGACCTCGTCAGCTGTAATCGGCAACCTTTAGGGGAGTAAGCCTTATACAAATCTATACTGCTCACCTAAGGGTGATGCAGATTGTTGTTGGTTGAACTAGTCACCCATCACTGTTAAAAAATTATGCTAAAGAGATACACAGAGGGCCTCGGAGTCGGACGGACCCTAAGTTTGGCCATGCCCTCTCTTCATCTCCTGAAATTGGCCTAGAGTAATGAAGGGACTCATGAAAGTTAATGATCATGTGTAATGGATAAAAAACACCATCTGAGGAAGAGCACTTTATTGACAATGTTTCGCAGATAGCTTCATCAGGTCATGTATAATAGCTCAAGAATATGCGTGAAAGTGAATAACTCCTAGTACAGGTTGGGTCCACCAGGGTTTGGTGTTGAATCCTACTTTTCAGTACCGGTATTGCTTTAGAAGTGTTGTCAAGAGATTTCAGGACAGAACTGTCTTGGGAGTTGCTGTACACTATGCTGAAGACCTGGTGTTGATTGCAGAAATTTAGAGGGTGTTATATTGAAATTTAGGGAGTGGAGGAGGAGATGGACACCAGAGATTTAAGGGGAGGCAGACCTTTTTCTGGACCCCCTTCTCCCTCATGTTTAGCCCCACTAGTTTTGAGATTATAAGACGTTTGGCGATTTTAACACCTTTCGCCCCATTTCGTTGTCAATTTTAAAACCTTTCGTGCCATTTAGGTGTCGATTATTTCCTAGCGAGCGAAAGCGAGACTGCAATTTTAAGAGTAACTGGCCTTCGGCCGGGACATTTTTCTACCGAAAAATGTACAAATTTATCTTGAAGGGGGGTCTAGGGGGTGTTTCTCTAAGCTTGATGGAGGTCTAGGGAGGAAATTAAACAAATATATGAATAAATGAATTAATAGACCAAACAAACGGGCTGCCTCCTCTTAATAGTTAATGTTGGTGTTAGGCCTACATAGATGAATGTGAGTGTTGTGTATGGTGGCTCTGTAGCGAAGAGTGGTGACTGGCCAGGAGCTGTATACAAGAAGGCTGTGGGTAGCAAACTATAGTCTATTCGCTGTAAGTAGGCAAAAAATCATGACCTCTAACCTCTGTAACTCAAAAACGACTAGAGTAATCGAGCTAATATTTCTACCATTTGAGAAGAGTCAGTCAAGGAATAGATATGGAAATTTACAGCCAATTTGCTATAGCCCTTTTCGAGTTACAGAGGATAGAGGTGATGATGTCTCGCCTACTTACAGCGAATAGACTATAGCAGCTCTTGTCAAATGTGTTATGTATAAATGTTAGTTACAATTGCCTGCAGTTAAAGGTGGTACACATTTTATTGAACAATTTGGACACTCATTGACGAAATGCTTTATTTTGAAACATTCCCTTTAGGCACATACTGAAGTGTTTCCCTCAATCAATGTTCACTCTTTCAAGTTTTTCATATAGAATTGTACCAGCTATTTGTGTCGACGATTGTACAATTAACAAGACACAAACTTAAAGGTGAATTACACAAAGATGATAAAAAAGTGAGATAAGTTATCTAGTAGAACGTTAAATGCTCTAGTAATATACCATTATCGGGAATATCCTTAAATTTGCCCCTAACATATGATAAAATAAATCGGGTCAAATTAAAGGTAAATTTCTGTTGCCTGACAACTATCGGATTCTGTGACGTCATCACAATACTGGAAGGCAGTAAATTTGCAAGACAGTCAACTATCAGACGCCACCAGATAAAAAAAAAAATAATATTTGGTTTCTTTTCTGACATAAATTTACTATATTTTACACAAACCTGATCATCCTTAATATGTTTTGATGCATACAAAATATACACCTTACTTGGTATACAGCTTATGTAATTCACCTTTAAGACATACAGTATTGTGAAAGGGTGATAAGCTTTATTGCTCTCACTAGTTAGGTTATAGTTTCTTGGTGAATTTATGAATTTGTATGTACTGTACAGTATGTATATACTCAGGCACATACCCCATGGCTGGGGGTGGCCGACTCGAGACAGAGCCCGAACAGAAACAACATTTAAAGTTCTAATTCTTAGGGTCCGGAACTAATTTCGCGTTCCCTCGCCCCTTTATCTGTCTTGTCTTGTAGGTGAATTTTACAAGGGGAGGAGGATTCCTAGCTCCCGCCCCCGAAGTAGGAAAAGTAGTACAGGAAAAAAGACAGACAGAAATGGCTAAGGTTGGGTAGATGATGCCAAACTTCACTCTGGACAGGACCAGCCCATTGGTAATAATATCAGTACCCCACAGTGTTTGTATCAGGTTCATGTCTTGGTAACTATGCCTTTCTATCTAACCTTTATCCCGTTTGCTTCCCCAGATGGATAATGTGAGCATTGGCCACCGGACGGGTACACTTCACTACATCAGGTTCCCAACGTCAGAGATGCCACAGTTCCTGGAGCTGTGTAAGAGTAAAGGAATGGCCTCTCTGGCATCCACCATATGTTCTACTGGGGGAGGGGCTTACAAGTTTGAACAGGAATTCCAAAGGGTAGGTTTGGAATTGCCGACCTGCGAGTTTCGTTCTATAAGGAAGTTGGAGCTGTAGACTACGATATTTAACATAATTCATAGCTAAAATACGGTCGTAGTACATATATAAATACATAAAACCCAATTCAACATACAATTTATCCATCAGAAACTTAAATTATTATTGTATTTCTGTTTAATATCGATGTTCACGGCTCCAACTTCCTTATAGCCTGAAACAGGCATGTGGTCAATTGTTTATTATTATCCCCCAGGGCATCTTATGGTGGAGGAAAAAAGAATACACACCATCTTACTGTGTGTCATACTAGGCAACTATAGGTAGCGCCAGCGAACTTGACAATAATCTTGACCCCTTAACTTCTTATAACTCGAAATGAATTAAACTAATCAGGCTGACGTTTCTATCATTTGGGAAGAGCCTACCAGAAAATAGGTGTGGATATTTACAGCCAGTTTGCTTTAGGCCCTTTTGAGTTACCGGTATGAGAAGTTAAGAGGTCAAGATTATTGTCAAGTTCGTTGGTGCTACCTATAATAGGGGGGATGGCATTCAACCTTCAAAGGAAAGACATCCAACTTTTAATAGTAGCCATTATGTTTATTTGGCACTATACAGTATATGAACTGCTTGCAGCATTTTTGGAATGTTATGATTGTTTTAGGAATGTTTGTGACACCTGTTTTTCTAAATTGTACAGATGCCTCGATATACTGTTACATTACCTTACAGTAATTTATTTGTTTACCGGCGTGTACATTTTCCAACATTGACGTACGGGAGTGAAGCATGGACGACGGACATTTATATATAATATACGCAGTACTGTACAGTCACGAGCATAAATGCTGCGACACCAATCAGATAACGTCAACTCCTTCATCACTAGGGGTTTATACTAAGCTAAATAAAATTGTCTGACGGTAGCTAGAATGAAATAAAGAAATCATTGTGAGTTTGAATACAAAATGTAGCATTACCTTTGGAGACAAAGGGGCGAAAATGATCTGGTTGGTGTCGCAGTATTTATGCTCGTGACTGTACAGTGTACATACTCAAGTTTAAAGACTGAGAGGTCCACACAAGGTGCGGTGTGAGTCACGTCCTTATGGTGGCATTTTAGGCGGGCCTTTTCAGACCTGCTGCAGTCTCACTTTTCAGGTTTATATATTTGAGATCAGAGCATATGGTCTGATCACATGTCTTTCTAGGTATACCCCTTGCTGCAGCTCCCTCCATGTTCACAAATTTGCATCTTTTTACCCAGTTTAGTTGTTGTTGTAGTTCCCAGACTGTCTGACCGAGCAGCCCCGAGTCTGGTAGACCGAAGTCATCCAGATGCTCGGGCCCCCGAAGGGGCCAGGGTGAGATGAAATCTGTCTTTGAGAGGGCAGCGGGGGAGGGGATCATCAGCCCACGTGCTTGCACCCCCGGGCCAATGCCCCCACCATCCGCAGCGCCCCTTGCAGTGCCATCCAATCGGGCAATCTCGCCAGCACCTAGAAGAAAAAGTAGTACAGGAAAAGAGACAGAAACGGCAAAGGTTTACCGGTAGTTTATCCATCCTCTCTACATGCCCAAACTATCCAAGCCTGGATGTATGCATCTCATCACTGATACTCTTGGTACCTATCCGTCTCCTCTGCTCTTCAGTAGATATCCTATCATGCAGTTTGTCTCTACACATCCATCTCACCATTCTCATTTTGTTTAGTTCCATTCTGTTGATAACATCTTTACCTGGCTAATTTTCTGAAGCATAGGTCATTACACTTCTAAAACACAAAGCGTATTGGAGAGATTGTAGGCAGAAGTCGAGCAGGGTAGTATCCAAGGGAGACCACATAGGCATATGATGAGTTGCTGGAACTCCTGTTTCATTTGCTTAGCTTCCCCCACTATTTTTGTTTATGCCTCACTTACACAGAGAGTAATCCAGCTAGTTATCACAAACACGAGCTCCCAATTGTATACTATGCATACAAATGTTGGTATTTTGGACCTTCCTAAAAAATTTATATATATAATTATGAACTCCCTTTTTGGCATTGACAGGAGATGAACCTAACCCTACACAAGTTTGACGAGCTGGACTGCCTGATCCGAGGTATTGAGTACATAGAGGACAACAACATGGACCGAGAGTGTTACTACTACCTCAACCCTCGCAGCCCGGAACACTGCAAGAAAGTCACCTACGACTTCAGTAATCCTTACCCCTTCTTGGTGAGTTAAGCTGATATTGGTATGATACCACACCATCACATATTCTCGCAGCTTTTATCGTCAATACAATATGACATCTCATACGTGTTAGTCTTAGTAATCAGAAACTTGGGTATTAAAGTGAATATGTTATGACAAGATACATAAGTGGAAAAAGTACAATAAGAATAATTAGATAAATGGGTATTAAGTAATTATGTTGTGAGAAAATACACAACATAAGTGGGAAAGTACAATAAGAATAATGTGGAATAAATACAATATATATTGCCTAAAAGGTACGTAATCGGAAAAGGAAAGAAAGATAAAAACAAATGAATTCAAATGGGGCACGGAAACTAGTGCGTATATGGAGCGTCGATATTGTGACGTCATGAGCAGGGCGATGAGGAACCGAGTCATGGCGTCGGAAGACAGTTGACCGTGAGTAATGATAGCGGATGGAAGTGCTGACAGTGGAGTCAAGTCCTGGCCAGGCAGTAAGAAATGAGTCAGCACTCAAAGCTTATTAGTGCACTGGAATATAATCTGCTCACCCCGCCCTGGATAATGAATCAAAGTATTATCCGCCAACTCTGCCTGCAATACTCAGCATATGGAACTCTGCCGGTGCTACAGCGAGGTAAGGCGAATTCAAAGTGAGTTCAACAATACGGTAAACTCCAACTGGCACCCGTCCCCCAGTCCCTACGACGTAGGCAAGAGAGGGTGTCGGGTGCCAGATGAACTGGATAATACTGTTGTCTGTCAGGCGCCTGTCCCGGGGAGCCGATGTGTATATGAAGGGCCATGCCTGGAAGTGATGTGGGCGGGCACTGTGATGCGCTCCTCTGCGTGTATACCTGCTGAGACTGGAGCTTCTCCGGGAGGTCTAGTACCTGGTAGTCTTTAGCTGGGGACCCCAAATGGGCCTTGGTCTCTGGGTCTTCTCCTGGGTGATCTAGAGGTGTGTGAATTTATATACCAGTATTTTATTTTTTCTCTTCTGTTCAAGCTGTCTCAAATTGGCCTCCCCTAGCTATGGGGAGGGTGGGGGGCACATCATAATGTGCCTGAGTATATACATACTGTACATACATACATTACACTTTTATGCCATTCATCAAAAGTGTAATAGTAAACATATATAAGGGTAAGGGGGATCCGTTAGATAGAGGAAATTATAGGCGCCTGAAAATGCATGATCAAGTCATGAAGTTCTGTGAGAGAGTATTTGGAGGCATGATCAGGGAAAGCATTTCCATCGACGATATGCAGTTCGGCTTCACGACAGGGCGTGATACAAGACAGGGCGTGATACAATCGATGTTATCTTCATAATCAGATAGCTGCAGGAAAGATATTCATTTAAAGATAGGGATCTGTATCTTGTATTTGTATAGACCTGGAGCAGGCCTTTGATAAGGTGCCCAGAGATGTTGTGCAGTGGGCTATGAGAAAACTTGGCGTAGAGGAGTGGCTGGTGCGTGTGGTAATGAAGATGTACGAGGACTAACGAACGGTAGTGAGAAATTAACAGTCTGCGTTGGAGTCCACCAGGGCTCTGTGTTAAGCCTTCTCTTTGTTATGGTTGTGGAGGCACTATCTGGAGATTTCAGAGCTGGACTCCCCTGGGAACTGCTATACACTGATGACCTAGTACTTATCGCAGATAGTGTGTGGGATGCCGAGGCCAAGTTGAGAAGATGGAGAGAGGGCATGGCAAGTATAGGTTTGAGAGTTAATATAAATAAAACCAAGGTTTTACACAGTAGATTAGGGCTTAGAGAGAAAGAAAAATGTGGTGCATACCAATGCGCTGTATGCAGAAAAGAGGTGGGCGCAAACTCAATACAGTGTAGCGTCTGTCGCTGTTGGGTACACCACAGGAAAAAGCACTGCACTAGAATAAAGGGACATCTACTGAGGAAGAAGTCCTGTATGCATAGTGTGCAAAGAAGGGGAATCTTGGGGATGTTCTTTTAAGTTTGATAGAGGTTTAGGGAGGAAACTAAAAATAATAATTAATATTAAATAATATAATAGACTATAGAGATGTGATTGATTGAACTGTTTAACACAACAGGTGGTGAACGTTGGGTCCGGTGTGAGCATAATGGCTGTGGACGGCCCAGACACCTACCGTCGAGTCTCAGGGACCAGCCTCGGGGGCGGGACGTTCCTGGGCCTCTCCTGCCTCCTCACCGGCTGTAAGACCTTCGAGGAGGCCATCGAATTGGCGGCCAGTGGCAACAATGAAAACGTGGACAAGCTGGTCAAGGACATATACGGCGGGGACTATGAGAGATTCGGTCTGGGAGGAGATATCGTCGCCAGCAGGTAATTAAAATATAAAACTTGAAAACGAACTAAAAGGTTACTGATCAAATCAATATAACAAACTCATCAAAATAAAAACTCGAAACGACAACACACTAAACAAAATCTATGTGTGGAAAAATGTATTTAAATTTATCGGAAATTAAACTTTGAAATAATATTATTAACCCATTATATTCCGGCAATTATTAGACAATTATATTCAGCTTAGGAAGGACGTCTACCAATTTAAAGGCTTCAGACTGTCACAATTATTCCTTTTATCTACCATATATCGTTCCCAAGCTTCACAAAATCGTCTAAATGTTGTTGTTGTTCCCTAAGCTGCCTGGCCGAACAGCCCCGAGTCCCTGAGAAAGGCCATGGCCACGATCGGGCTTTCCCACAGAGCTCTCATTGAGTGTAGATTGTGTTGTTGGCGTAAGTGGTTGTGTGAAATGCAGTCTTCTATGATGTGTTTAATGGTATGGGGTGCTGTGTTACATCCCGGGCAGGCGTCGACAACGGAGTCATCCAGTCTCTTCTGATAGCTCAGGAGAGCTGGATGGTGTCCGCATCTCAGCCTGGCCAGGTGGACTCTGTCCTTGCGAGGAAGGGAGGATTCGGAAGGATGGATTTCGGGAGGTCGTGCATGCAGCTGCGTGTTGTCTGTGAGTGAGTGGATGGATTGGCGAGAGATACGAGTATGGATGTGCTTCTGGAAGTTGGTTCGGGGTGGGCAGGGAGGGAGAGAGGACAATAATTGTGTGTGATACCGTGTGCTGGGTGTTGTTTTGATATTTCTTGGTGTCTGTGAGTGTGTTGCCATGTAGTTTAGTGGGTGGTCTTGGTTCGTGGAGGCTGCTGCCAGGAATTGAGTGCCTCTCATGTCCAGATGGTCTTTGACTTTGAGGATTTTGGTTTCTTGATGTAGATGATCTGTGGGTGCAGTAGCTGTGCAGCCTGTAATGATCTTCAGGGCTTTGTTTTGAATAGTCTGTAAGGTCTTATGATGTGTTTCAGCTAGGTTAGAAGCCCAGGCTGGGCTTGCGTATTCCATTACTGATCTTATGTATTGTTTATATACTGTGGTGGTAGTTTCTTTGTTGTGTCCAAATTTTGTGTGAGCAAGTGACCTGAGGGCGTTAAGTCTGGGTGTCAGTTTCTTTTTAATGTTTGTGGTGTGCTGTTTGAATGTCATATAAGTATCATATGTTACTCCTAGGATTTTGGGTGTGTGTGTATGTGTTAGGGGTGTGTTGTTTATGGTGAGTTGAGGGATGTATTCGTGTTCACCTGTCCAGCTTGTGAGCAGGGTTGCGGTGGATTTGGCTGGGGCTAGATTAAGTCTGTTTGTAGTGCACCAGCCATGTAGTGTGTTGAGATAGGGTTGAAGGAGATCTGTTGCTCTTCTTGGGTCATGGTGTGTACTGGACTAGTTGACCTAGAGAGCTCTACTCAACGCCAGTCTACAGATACAAAACCGGGTTACATTTTGAGATTTGTGTGAATTCTCTAGCAGTTAAAATAACAAAAATAGGCCTAGGCCTATTATGACGTTTTTTGGCCAGATCGGCCGGATCAGAGTGCTGTCATTTAGAAGGCTAGCCCGGGGAGGAAGGGTTAATCATCTCCAACTCACTGCATCAGTAGATTTGCACACTCCATCACGGTGACCGTGCTCCTTCCTGGCTTCTTCAGCACGTTGGATTAATCTTTGGCTAGACAAAATGGGTGATAAGGAGAAGGTGAACTCTTCAGAAAGTGGCAGTAGTGATGTAAGTACAAGGTCATAGCAGGGAGTGTGACATTACTCGAGAGACAGTATAACTGAAAAACACTTGACAATTTTGAAATCTAGAGATTTAATTTAAGGTAAGTTATTTATTCATTGTATTTGGTACTTTTTCGAATAATTTGGTACTTTCACTAGTTCGATCTGGTACTATTAAATACAGTTAAGTAGCATCACTGCTCAGTCCTTCATTCCACTCTAGCGGCCACAACGCACTTCTACACTTTTATTTATTTGCTTGTGTTAACATTAAAATTTAGTATTTTATATTTTTTATAGTTTCCATTGGTTTCGTGAAAATATTCGCAAATAGCTATGAATGGAAATCTGTATGCGAACATTGAAAAACAGCGAATATTCGCACATGCGAATGCGGAAGCGAATATTCGGTCCATCTCTAGTATGTATAATGTATATACCCAGGCACATACCCCATAGCTGGTGGCGGCCGACTCGAGGCAAAGACCGAACAGAAACAGTATTTAAAGTTCCAATTCTTAGGGTCTGGGACCACTTTCATGTTCCTTTGCTCCTTTCTCCGTCTCGTCTAGTAGGTGAATTTTACAAGGGGAGGAGGATTCCTAGCCTCCCACCCGCAAAAAATAAATGCATAAAATGTATGTATATACTCAGGCACATACCCTATAGCTGGGGATGGCCGACTCGAGACAGAGCCCGAACAGGGACAACACAACACAACACAAAAAAATAAAATAAATAAAAATTCACACACATCTAGGTTGCCCAGGAGAAGACCACGAGACAAGGGAAAACTAAGGGAACTCAACCACTCCTCCGGTCCCAGACCTCCCGGAGAAGTTCCGGTCTCAGCAAGCAGACATGCAGCGGAGCACACCACAATGCCCGCCCACCTAACATCCAGGCATGACCCTTGATATATACCGGCTCCCAGGGCAAGGCTCCTGATGGACTATTATCTAGTCCAACTGGCGCCCAACCCCCTCTCCCAAACGACCGCGTTTTCACTCATCTATTCACTAGCATTCTCCATTTCATTACATTGAACGTATTTATCAATACCAAATATTAGTGTGGAATGATTGTGTTCTTTTATTTAATAATTTTCATTTTAGTAAGCGTTGTTTCCACATAGCAATTTTGATAATTTAATTTGACTTTATATTGTCCTTGTCCCAATTTTGGTTTGTTTAGTTTGCAAGTTTTACATTTTAATTTTAATTCATTCCTATTTATTACCACTTCTCTTGCCTGATCTATAGTCATTCCTTTATACAGTGAACCCTCAAAATATGCGCAATCAAAACTTAAGCTTGAACCACAATTGAGGCAAAAAATCTAAAAATACGCTCAATTATACAAATGTACGCGGTTCCGCGCTGAGCGAGAGTTGATTCGTATATGTTCCAGAGTGTCGGACGGCCACATTGGCGTGACGCGGCGACGCCGGGCCCTCTGACGTCGTCGCCATTGACTGTGGACAAGCACACAATATCACCCATTTCCCGTGGTACCAAACTATTATGTATCTATAAAGGACAGCAGGATATTATGAATCTATTAAAAGATTGTTCGTTTTTCATTGCATGTATCTTATATTGACCAAACAAAATCGGAAATGGAAAATCTGTTTCTGTTCAGGAGTTAGGTAAGGTGAGCTTGTTTACATTTCTCTCGAAAGTTGTTTCAAAGCTTACTGCTCTCCCGTGGCTAAATGATGTCAAGCCAATTCCATAATACTGTATGTTAATTAAAATGTAAAACTTGCAAACTAAACAAACCAAAATTGGGACAAGGACAATATAAAGTCAAATTAAATTATCAAAATCGCTATGTGGAAACAACGCTTACTAAAATGAAAATTATTAAATAAAAGAACACAATCCACCACATAGGGTGTACATTACTACATGAGCAAGTTAATCTGTTTCCCAAGCAAACTAATCGCACATATAAGAACGCACTATCGTCACGTTAAAGGAATTAGTCAAGTTTGTATATAAGCTATTGAATTATCTCACTTGATACTATGTATGAAACTATATATTATTTTTTGACTTAAGACTTTACCAGTAGGCCTATTATTTCGGTCGATCCGTCTCGGGTGCGGCACTATCGATCGATGGTGCAAATCCATAACATCAGCGTCGCCCAACCATTATCAATGCGAGTTCATTTACGTTTGTGTCTTATTTTTATGCATTAAATATATTTTGTGTGGTAGTTTAGGGTATAATAACATCTTTGTACAGTAATATGTTCTATATCTTGTGTTTTTTTGGGTGATGAAAGGTAGAAATAGTACAACTTTCGGTCGGCGCCAGAACCAATACCGGTACCTATTTTTCCCATTTATCTTTAACTTCTATGTACGCGCAAATAAAACTAAGCGCCGATAGCGCAGTACGTATCCCCCGCGTAATTTGAGGGTTCACTGTATTCCAACGCTTGTACTACACATTTTCCCATCTCATTGGAGGTCTTTCTACCCCTCTACCTCCCCTTGTATCTAACTCACATATTCTCTTTATAAGCCTTTCATCTTCCATTCGCTCAACATGTCCATACCAGCACAGCACCATTTTGTCCACTCTGACTGACAAATGTTCGTGCTACCCCACCTTCCTATGTATCTCTTTATTCCTCAATCTGTCTCTACGAGTCACTCCACACATACTCCTCAAGCAGCTACTCTCCATCACATCCAGCTGTCTTCCCTCCTTTGCCTTGAGACCCCATATCTCATATCCATAATTATGAAATATAACTGGATAAAAATAGAAATTAGAGACGGGACAACACGAACCTAGCTCAATTCCTGTACTGTATACTAGAACTAGGTGAATACATACATACATAGATACACATTTTCATACATACTGTATATACAAGTTTAAAGACTGCTTCGTCAACAGAGAGTGTGGTTACAGTCTCACGTCTTAAATGGCGGCATTCCAGGCGACCCTGTCGTGGGCTGCCTGTTGTCAAGTTCTTTATTTTAAGATCGGACCGGAGTACCTGATCCCATTAAAATTTAAGTGTTGTTGTTACCCTTGGAATACAGTATACCATAATCTCCAGAGTTTTTATTTTAGCTGTGCTGCATATAACATTACGTGTGCATGTGTTTGTCATTGATTGTTTCCTTTATTTTTTGCAGCTTTGGTCACATGAATAGTGCTGAGAAAAGAGCAAGCGTGTCCCGCGAAGACCTTGCATGTGCGACCCTAATTACCATAACAAACAACATTGGCTCCATAGCCAGAATGGTGGCCGCTAATGAAAAGATTGAGAAGGTACTTTTCCTCTTCCCCTATCAACGTCTTGCTTTTTTTTATACAGTACTTCTGCTAATATGGCTTTACACAGAAGATAAATATTTTAACCCTTTCTGTACCGGTGCCGTCCTTTTAACTTTAGTCTGGCTACTGTTAACGATTTTATTAATTTTAACAAGGGCCTCCAGCAATTAACAGGCTTCGAACTATCTCACTGAACCCTTTGTTTACTAACACAGAGCTTTCTTATACTGCACAAAATCGTCTAAATATAGCTAGAATAAAATTAGAAAGACGTCACCGGTACAGAAGGGGTTAATCTCCTGTATAATATTTATGGGATTGTTCATTTTGTATTTTTATGTGTTTTCTTTATATTAAGTACTGTATAGTTTATTCTTTATAATTTAAAATGTAAAACTTGCAAACTAAGCAAACCAAAATTGGGACAAGGACAATATAAAGTCAAATTAAATTATCAAAATCGCTATGTGGAAACAACGCTTACTAAATTAAAATGTAAAACTTGCAAACTAAACAAACCAAAATTGGGACAAGGACAATATAAAGTCAAATTAAATTATCAAAATCGCTATGTGGAAACAACTAAATGAAACCACTAAAATGAAATCTATGAAATAAAAGAACACAATCCACCACATAGGGTGTACACTACTACATGAGCAAGTTAATCTGTTTCCCAAGCAAACTAATCGCACACGTAACAACGCACTATCGTCACGTTCAAGGAATTAGTCAAATTTGGGAAGTCCGGGACGTTCTGGTAAATTTTACTAAACTCTGCATGAATAAAGAAACTACATGTTAAATGTCAAAATATTAATTTAAAATCAAATTTGCAACATGACAAGACATTAACAATAGTACAAAATACAAATATTGATAAGATATCTATATTATTACAAAATAATATATAAAATACAGTACAGCACTCACTAACGATAGTGCTATCGGGTAGGTACCTGTAAGCATAGCATGCCTCAAGTGACTCCTATCAATAACTACCCTACAAATAACCTACATTTACATTATGACAAAACTCATGGGCACTAACTAACCTCTGTAACTCAAAAAATACTAATAGAATTGAGCTAATGCTTCTACCAATTGGGAAGCGTCGGCCAGGGAATAGGTATGGAGATTTTGCCTGTGGTATATGCCTTTTTTTTTTTCAAAATATTTCTGTACAGGTCTCCCTCACTATCTGATGCCTCGATTTACGATATTATTATAGGTTTTTAGGTGTTTGGGTTTGGGTTTTGGCTGGTCCCAGAACGCAACCCCATTTACCCTATTAATTTTAGGGTTTGCTATATGATTTTTCTATTAAAATGTAAAACTTGCAAACTAAACAAACCAAAATTGGGACAAGGACAATATAAAGTCAAATTAAATTATCAAAATCGCTATGTGGAAACAACGCTTACTAAAATGAAAATTATTAAATAAAAGAACACAATCCACCACATAGGGTGTACATTACTACATGAGCAAGTTAATCTGTTTCCCAAGCAAACTAATCGCACATATAACAACGCACTATCGTCACGTTAAAGGAAGTAGTCAAGTTTGGGAAGTTAAGAGCTGGTTTTCAAGAACGTAACCCAAACGTAAATCGAGGGAGACCTGTATACTGTTACACTATGTTGATTTATCGAGGGAGACCTGTATACTGTTACACTATGTTGATTTATCGAGGGAGACCTGTATACTGTTACACTATGTTGATTTATCGAGGGAGACCTGTATACTGTTACACTATGTTGATTTATCGAGGGAGACCTGTATACTGTTACACTATGTTGATTTATCGAGGGAGACCTGTATACTGTTACACTATGTTGATTTATCGAGGGAGACCTGTATACTGTTACACTATGTTGATTTATCGAGGGAGACCTGTATACTGTTACACTATGTTGATTTATCGAGGGAGACCTGTATACTGTTACACTATGTTGATTTATCGAGGGAGACCTGTATACTGTTACACTATGTTGATTTATCGAGGGAGACCTGTATACTGTTACACTGTGTTGATTTATCGAGGGAGACCTGTATACTGTTACACTATGTTGATTTTATTCCGATACAGTATATTGTTCCATTGTCTTCTCCCAAACCATTGGTGGCTTCACACTACCAACGGTTCATTCCATTTGATTTTTATGTATCTTTCTTGTTACTCTGCTGTACTTGGTTGGTTTGTACACATGGAGAGAATGGATGATCAGTTCTGGGTGAATAAATGCTGTACTGTGAAGTTGGGGGAAGCTGCACGTAAGAGTAGATACGAGGTGCCGTTGTAAAGGCTAATCCCTTAATACCTTCATCTGATCTAATCCTAGGAGTAGACCAAGTGCTCCACATGAAGTGAGGGTCCAGTCTCACATCCTAATGGCGCTGCTCAAGGCAACCCTGTTCAGAGCTGCCTCACTTCTCAGATTTATTAATTCAAGATCAGACCTTATGGTCTGATCTCACGTCTTTCTTGGTCTACCCCTTGGTGCAGCTCCCTCCACGTTTATGGACTTGCATATTTTCACCCAACTTAGTTCATCTATCCTCTCCACATGTCTAGTTCATCCATCCTCTCCACATGTCTAGTTCATCCATCCTCTCCACATGTCTAGTTCATCCATCCTCTCCACATGTCTAGTTCATCCATCCTCTCCACATGTCTAGTTCATCCACATCCATCCTCTCCACATGTCTAGTTCATCCATCCTCTCCACATGTCTAGTTCATCCATCCTCTCCCCATCCTCTCCATGTCTAGTTCATCCATCCTCTCCACATGTCTAGTTCATCCATCCTCTCCACATGTCTAGTTCATCCATCCTCTCCACATGTCTAGTTCATCCATCCTCTCCACATGTCTAGTTCATCCATCCTCTCCACATGTCTAGTTCATCCATCTTCTCCACATGTCTAGTTCATCCATCCTCTCCACGTGTCCAAACCGTCCAAGCCTACTTGTACGCATCTCATTGCTGATACTTTTGATACCTGATCGTCTCCTCAGCTCTTGACTAGATAAACTTGCAGTTTGGCCCCACACATCTATCTCACCATTCTCATCTCGTTACGTTCCATTCTGTTGATATCATCCGCTTTGACAGGCCATGTTTCTGAAGCATACTGTACATTACCGTAGGTCATTGCGCTTCTATTACATGAATGTTTTTTTTTTATCATTATTTACAGTATTACATCTTTTATGTTTATACTATATTCTTAATCTGTACAGTACCGGTGACGTCCTATTCATTATACTGTACTCTGGAAACTATTAGACAATTTTATTCAGCTTAGGAAGGACGTCTACCCATTAAAAGGCTACAGACAATCTTCATGAATCCTTTTAACTAGCATATATCCTTCCTAAGCTTCATAAAATCGTCTAAATGTAGCTGAAATCAAATAGAAAATACGTCACCGGTACAGGAGGGGTTAAGGGAAGTGAACTGCTTTTTTATCTTTCTTGGTTGTATCCATTCAGCCCTATTCAGTATAGTGAAAAAATGCAGGTCTCTGATTGTGGAGGGAGCTGCACCAAGGGGTGGACCGAGGAAGACCTGGGATCGGACTATACGCGCTGATCTCAAATCCAAGAACTTGACAAGTGAAGCAGCCCTTAACAGGGTTGCCTGGAACGCCACCATTAGGACAAGAGACTGAAACTGCACTGATATGTGGAACACTCGGTCTTAAAATGTTATGTATGTATGTACTGTTTTAAGACATTTATCCCCATCCAGGTGTCAATTTTTTCCTGGCGAGCGATAGCGAGCCAACATTTTATGGAGAAATCCGGCTTCACCGGAGACATTTTTCTATAGAAACATGTACAAATTTAGCCAGCTGTCTAACTCATTATCCAAAATATGGTGGCTCGCTATCGCTCACCAGGTATAAAGCGACACCTGGATGGGAATAAACGTCTTAAAACAGTAGGCTGAATGGGGCCGAATGGATACAACCCAGAGAGAGAGAAAAAAACAAGCAGGTCACCCCCCTTATTAACGAAATAGATTTGTGTATACAGGTACAGTACAGTATACAGGTACAGTACAGTATACAGGTACAGTACAGTATACAGGTACAGTACACAGGTACAGTATACAGGTACAGTACAGTATACAGGTACAGTACAGTATACAGGTACAGTACAGTATACAGGTACAGTATACAGGTACAGTACAGTATACAGGTACAGTACAGTATACAGGTACAGTATACAGGTACAGTATACAGGTACAGTACAGTATACAGGTACAGTACAGTATACAGGTACAGTACAGTATACAGGTACAGCATACAGGTACAGTACAGTATACAGGTACAGTACAGTATACAGGTACAGTACAGTATACAGTATACAGGTACAGTACAGTATACAGGTACAGTACAGTATACAGGTACAGTATACAGTACAGTATACAGGTACAGTACAGTATACAGGTACAGTACAGTATACAGGTACAGTACAGTATACAGGTACAGTACAGTATACAGGTACAGTACACAGGTACAGTACAGTATACAGGTACAGTACAGTATACAGGTACAGTATACAGGTACAGTACAGTATACAGGTACAGTACAGTATACAGGTACAGTACAGTATACAGGTACAGTACAGTATACAGGTACAGTACAGCATACAGGTACAGTACAGTATACAGGTACAGTACAGTATACAGGTACAGTACAGTATACAGGTACAGTACAGTATACAGGTACAGTATACAGGTACAGTACAGTATACAGGTACAGTACAGTATACAGGTACAGTACAGTATACAGGTACAGTATACAGGTACAGTAC